>JACEII010000001.1:11319566-11358059 GCA_014332785.1 Antheraea mylitta
ACGTGACATTTTGAAACACTCAACCGGAGACGTGTTTGTAGCAATAAAACGGTCTTAAAATCTATTTTCTGTGCCGCAGTGGTGTTTATAAAAGTTTTACAGCCGTCGCTGGGCCCTTTTTAACGTTTGACACTCATAAATGACGTGACTGACATATTCGGGAGATTTAGCTCCACAACCAATTAACAGGAAGCCCTGAGATGATACTATATTTTAAAACTATAAATAGTGACTAATTTCCTAATGACATATTTCCCAAAACGAAGTGTTATTAGAAATTGTTAGGTATCAGCTTTAATTAGGACTGCCCATTTTCTTTTCGAATTGACTACGTTATAGGCCTAACCGGTATTCACAGCTTCACCGGACTATTAGAGCGAGAACTGAAGGCACTTCGCAGCTTAGCCACAGGGTCCAGGATCCCGAAGGGCTCGAATAACAGCTTAGGCTATTGCCTTGTATGCAACTCCGCGAAACTATCTAAGCTAAACAAAGCAAGCTGTTTATATATTTCGTACCTGACAATTAGGTTAGCCAGACTGGCCATAACCAAGAATTAAGAAAACAACGACAGAGCTGTATATATATATATAATGCGCGTAAGTCTGTCCAGGATAATGCAAACTTTACCTTTTTTACATTATGGGTAGTAAGTATATTTGAACAAAATGAGTTAACTGTATAATTTGATGTAAGAGCTACTAAAACCATCGCCAAAAAAGTATTTTCCAACTATAGTAAGAGAAATTTTGCAAAACATTTTGTTTCCATTTTGTTTTGTTTTCATGTTGTGCCGACACTACTCAGGTGGGGCAAGGGTAATGATGATGATGATTTTATTTCCATTTAAAAAGTATATATTAAAAGGCAAAAAAGAATTGTAATAAAAAAAAATGTTTTATGTAAAGTCTTATTATGATATGTATTTTCACGAAACGAATGCAATCTTTTTTCGGTACTTTTGGATATATAAATCACGATTTACCGTTGAATAAATCTATTCTAATGTATTACTCGGCTTAAAGAAGGTTTAAAATCATTTTGAATAACTCAGATGTTTAACATTTGTTTTAAACTAATAGTTCTATTAATGGGATGGATGAATCTTTCCCAGAAATAATAAATGCTAATATGCAAATTCAAACAACGCCCAGATAGCTCAGTGGATTTCCACTTATAAGAATATTTAGAATGGCATGTCTTACTGTTTTATTATATTCTATTTGGATCTGTACTTATTTTAACAAAAAAAAAGATTATAATTGTTGTTTACCAAATGTATTATGTAGTCATGTTATGCTGATCTATATGACAAAAAGATAGCTCTTTTGAGGTCCAATTATGTCAAAACTACTGAACGTATGGGCATAGGAAAATAACTGTTCGTTGCGAAATACTTGAGATTCTATTGATCCGTTTCCATTTAATTTAATGCCCAGCAAAGTCGGTAGATATCAGGTATTTTCCAATGTAAATAAATATATAAGAGCCATATCAATAATTGCCATAGGTTTGAACCCCTACAATGGGATCCGTTATGCAATAACATCAAGATTAAACTGTAGTAGAGCCCTACTAATGTTCATCATGTATGCAAACTACGTTGAACTTCTATCTGTAATCATTTCTTGTACGTAGTCCGATGATTGTGTTAAGGCCTTATTAGGCCAATGGCGTAGTCGGTTCGAAAAAAAAGCATTTGTTGTATGTGTATTCCAAGTATTCCAAAGGGCTAATTCTCTATAGATACAATGTCATTAACTTGGACCACGTGGTCAGTTAACATGAGATGAAATTGTGGTCATACCTATAAAGATTAAATAATGTATATCATTTAGTGTCATAAATTTTGGACCTTACAACGCATATTTAAGGCATATTATGAGCTTTGTATGATGCATAAAATCCGGTTTTTAAAAATGAGCATTAAATTAGTATATTGCAAATTTAAATCCTATTGCTTCTTTGCTGATTACTAACTAGAAAATCTTATAAGATTTAATAGGTCATTATAATAAATTGGACATGTTTCTTTTTACTATCTGTTTGTATGTTTGAATAATGGAATACGGTAAATCCTCAACACCTTCAGTTGTTAGTGAAAATGTGACGCTCTTGAGAAATTTTTCTAACATTTATTCAAATTTAATAAATAAGTACCACATGAATATTGCTTATATTAATGCCAGCTTATAGGACTCTCTCTATAGGAAAAACGTCTTCCTAGTGCATGATACGAACATTACATGATATATTAGCGATGTGAAACCGTGGGAATTCTTTGTTTTCGGGAATTTTCATTTTTTATATCATGTAGGAGCCAAATGCACAGGCGAGTCACCTGATGTTAAGCGATGTGGACGGTCCACAGATACTAGCAACACCAGGCGAATCACAAGTGCGTTGCCAGTCTCTGTTTTAGAGGAACGAGGAAAAAAGGAGAAGAGGGAGGAGAAGGGAAGGAGGGAGAGCAGAGGCAGGGAGGGGAGGGGAGATGGGCCTCCAGGGCTCACACTGACCGAACGGAATGCAACAAGCACTGTTACTTCACGTCGGTTTTCTGTGAGAGGGTGGAACCTACTACCCCGGTCAAGCCGACCCATTAATTCTGAAACCAAAAATAGCTTCAGCGTGGCTCTACCACTACCGAAATTCGAAATCTAATTATATATTTGCCCAATATTTGCAAAACAACAACAAAACATTTCTTACGATACTTTCTTTCAGCGTTAACCGACGATGTTACCAGTTTAGAATTAGTAAATGTATGCGAATTGCAAGAAAAATTTTAGACGTCGGAATTTAAACACATGGATATACAAACGATACAACGATATATATATTGGATCACCACGACTTACCCAATGCCATATAACTCTAACAAGGTGTTAAAGAAATATTCCAGATTGAAAATTAAGACCAGAGATAAGGAGTTTCGTGGAAATTTAAAATCGTCGCACCAAAATGTCAATTAAATTAACAGAGCTCTAAATATCATAGATAAATGACAGCATTTAAATGAAGATTCAAGGCATTTTGAATAGAAAAAAAGTGTCAAATAATTCCTCATAATTATGTCGTAAATTAAATGTGACACCGTTAGAAATTAACAACCTACTTTTGTAACATTATTTTTAATACAAGAACGAAGTATTTATATCAAATCATATTTTTTGTTTATTACTTTTTACTTTCCTCGAGAATATATATGAAAGTTAACGTTCTCATAAAAAATTGAATTCTATTTAGATTTTTTAAGGCGACTAATTTGGTATCGCTTATGGTTAGTGTTTTGGTACAGAACGCGTCAAACGTTTTGACCGATCTGAAGTATATAATAATAGTACCACCCTTAACATAACGTGCAGTATCGTAAATCTATCGGCAAAAATAAATTGTATGCAATCATTCTCTTCAAGAAAAGAGTTCTTCGCTGTTTTCCTTCAACTCCTAATTTAATTCTATGTACAATAATAAAGGTAACAGATTTCATTTATTTAAAATTATGTATAAGATAGTGAATATTAAGTTATATAAAAGGATTATTAAAAAAAAAACATGAATAATCATATACAAAAGTACACGATGCTCGTTTGCTCAAATTTCGATACTCGTAAACACACACACTCGTATAGAATAGAAAAAGACTGTCGCATGGAGGGTATAACATTTTTTCCTTAAGCGATCATTTCTACCAGTCAACTCTTATGCTATTCCACATCAGCGACACAAAGTTTCGCCTACTCGTCGCGCTTAAAACGTCAAAAATCATTTCGATAAAGGCGCAAATTACACATAGCCAGACGTGATTATCACGTGATAAATCACGTGATATAGTGTTCAGATATGTCATCTCCATATATTTTTCCGTTTTCTATTTGTGTTAGTGATTGTAGATAAGCAACTTGGCTAGGTCTCCTGTATAATTCTGATGATACGACATTAGCGTCTGCTAAATACCTTTGATGTATGTAAAATCCACCATCCCAATTAGCGTGCTACATTTATCTTTATATAACACTATAGGTTATAATGCATGACAATAAGTTTTCCCATATTTACATTTGGTGTAACTGTAGACAAAACTTTGTGCTGATTCGCAGGTATGAGTACCATTACCGTAGACAACGTTCAAGATTGAAGAAGAGAACTTGCAAAAAATATTTAAAAAAGAAAGAGTCTTATTTATAGAAACCAGGTATCTCACTTCACGCTGGAACCGATACGTTGTGGCCGTTATGAAACGTGCATTAAACAAGATATCGCTGACATGTGTTTCTAGCGTACACCCGTTATATTTGATAGTTCATAAAACTGTAATTTTACGGTTCACGATATGTTCTTCGGCTGGATGTTAGCGTGAAGAGTAAAATAGGAGAGTAATAACCGAGGGGAACGACAAACAAATGTTTTAGAATATACACTAGCGCGTACCACTCACGCTGCAATATAAAATCGCAAACATAATATAATATAGTACAATTTGTTCCTACCTATACGTTTTGTCACATCACTGTCTTCTTGAGTTTCTTTGTATCTACATAAAGCCCTGAACATATGTATTACTATATTTGTTAATATGGATTTGACCCATCCGTCAGGTAGAGGATTTTTATTTGGTACCCCTAATCTCTTCTCTGTACTCCTTAAAATATGTATGCAAAATTTCATGTCAGTCGGTTAAGTAATTAAGGTGTGAAAGTGTAATTTGTAATTCTATAAAAACTATAATATTAAACTTTGAATCTACTCTTAAAAATAAAATTTAAGTTCCTAGTGTTTATTCAGCCTAACCTCCCAACACTGAACCTATGGTAATAAAGCTATCACTAACAGATAAAAAAAAATTCAATGTATCATACATACAATAAATCTTTACACTTTTCGATAAAGGTTAAATAACAGTGATAACATTTAATAGATGTAACCTAAATTTGGTAAAATGATTACTGGGGATTTTAATAATCACAGAATTACAATAAACACTCATTGTAAATCCAGGATTATATCAGATAAAACAAATTTTCATGAGAACATAGTTTGTGGTATCAGCTACTTCTTTTTTAAAAGTATAAAGAGATGACACTAGGATTGATTTTTTAGTTGACCGCGATATATTTACTCCGGCTACATTATATTATATTGTAATCCTAACTAATATTATAATGCGAAAGCTGTTTGTTTATCAAACATATAGTGATCCCCACTCACACCATAGATTCAATAGCACACACCTAACACCATTCTAATACTGTCGACTTTATAATGTACTCATTATCTTTTCCTCACATCCTTCTTTTTACATACACACATGCACACCAAGAACATCAAATCAAAGTATATGAAAACATGTATATTAGTTATTCAATTTGCTGTGTATACAATATACATATAGCTAGTTTTCATAGTCACTTATATGTTATGGTATGCAAATTGCAACGTGTCATAATAAACTGTTTGTAAAATTTGTATACACTAACGTAGGAGGCAGGGTTTCCTTTATTATACAGAGATGTAACATAATGCCTAATAAAGATTATTATATATTTATTTATTACGCTTTGATGCCTTGATTACTCAACGACTCATCATGTAATACACGCTATTAGGGTCATGGAAAAGGACATTGGGTACCCTTAATTACGAAAATTCTACTCTTTTCCAAGGATAGATTAAATGTACATTAATGCAAATGAAGCCGCGAGCAAAACAAATATTTATTTGAGCGTAATCAACATTTTTTCAAATTCAGTTACAATATTATACGTAGAAGTTATTGATATATTTAAATGTATACTCGAAAAAGATTAATTAAAGGTTTTTGGTTAGACTGCTCATGAGCCGAGCGAAAACCTGTGGCGAATTTGTTTCTTGCTAATTGCTTCTACACACGCGACAATTTATCGCACGACGGTCACTACAAGACAATTTTATTGGCCGGTCTCTATATGAATGGAACGCTTTATGAAAAACGTGATTACTTGGATGTCGAAATAAGACATGATATTATGATATACTAACGAATTTAGAGCTCGTGAGCTACCAGATACTTCGAGATATGATTTTATTGATGATCAGTATTGTACCTACAATTATGACTGTTCGTTGGAATATCTCTGTATGGTGAACTGAGCATGTATCCTTGTGGCCATGATTTAATTTTAACGCGTGATAATCAACGTCATTAAAGATCAGGTTGACTTCTAATTAAATGTCTGTAAATAAATATTATGAAACAAAAACGACTTTCGTGAATGTCTGTGTGTTACTTTAGTTCCTTTGAAATACGCAACGAGTTTTGGTACGGTTTTCAATTCATTAGAATAATTATTGAAGATTTAAATGTATAAGGTGCATATTATATTTGTATAAAGTAGAAAAAAGTTGAATTCTATTTATCTAGTAATTAAATGAGTTTACAGGCGCTTGCATTGGAAACGCAACTTAAACCTTTTGATTTGATATACATAAAAAATAATTTAGTACAGAATTGTACTTCTCAAAAATAGTTATAATAAAGTATATATATTTAGGCTGTAAGGGGTGTCAAATAACATCATAAGACTTGAGACACCCAAGCAAACCTCACCTGCACGTGGTGCACCCTGCTGAACAACGAACGAGGCAATGGCGAAAGAGGGGTGGTAGGGTTTTACAGCCCGACTGGGTCGCAACCACCATGTATATGGCAAAATAGTGATTCGCTTCTGCGGGTCGCGTTTCGAGATCAGCCTGTGCATATCCAGCTTCTTGCAAGCCGGCATGATAGTGGCGACCGGCGATGAATCGTGTGTCATTCGGTGGTCGCTATTGTTTTTGGATTGTACTATGCTTACCATCAGGTATAGTGCAGTCATAATGCCGTGCTACAAGAAAAAAATATATATATAAATCACTCATCTCCTACAAAAAAACTACAGTAATCTTTTTATTGTTCAAGCATTATTACAAAATAATTAAATATTTGTGAGGCTATTTTCACCAATATATTATTAATCCGTGTCCAAATAAATACTTTTATTTGTTAAACATTGACCGTAGATAATAATTACTCTTTACAGAAAGTCATTTCAATTAGTATTTTAGAAGATATTATGTATTTAAAATTACATATAACAAAAAGAAGTTGCTTCTGGGAAGTCTTTGCGCCGTGCGTTACAATTTACAATATTTGCTCCCTGCCGGCAGCTGTTCAAGCCTACATCTGATCACCCAGAGTGGAGTTCTATATACACTCTGCTATCGCGATACAGTGGCACTGAAATTTTTCAATCACTAGTTAAACAAAACAACACACATTACCTCCACACACGTGCACACACACAGGTACAGATATGGTGAAAGGGTTTTATTTATTTCTTGTTTTTTCGGAACTTGATTAGTTTAGCCGAATTGACGGATACAAAATACATGTTTGAGTTCGTTAGGGACAGGTGTTGGTATGTATGGGTGCTTTAGTAATTTGTATATGTATGATTAGTTTGGCTAGTTGAGGTAATTACGCGTTATTGCATTTAAGGCAACAAACCTAGCCGAGGTTCGGCCACTCTGGCACTCTTGAAATTGTTGCCATGCGTTAAAACCCGTCAAGACAATAACATTAGTCAAAAAGTTTGTGAGAAAAAAATTAAACAGTTCAAATACTTACGATGCCACATTAGTACATTACACCTATACGAAGCCGGGCTGATCGTTAGTTATATATTTAAAATATCTAGTAGCTTATATCATAACAACAGCTTTCTGACTACCTCTACACGTATACGGCGAGGAGATGAATAACCGTTGCCAAAATAAACCGTTAAATATCTTAACAAAGCCAAGTTACTATACACGTCATATTTTTTAAATTACCGTGAATCAAAAATACAGAAATGGAAAAAAAATGTAAAATATATTAAAAATAAAGATGCAATGTAGACATCTTAGGTATAAAATAAACATTTAACTTTAATAAAGGCCACCTGGTGGATTTGCGTTGGTGTGAAACGTTTGTCGACGTGCCATTTTTTAACTTTGACAACTGAATGAGGTAATTTTGACCACGATTGTCATAAAATTGTCGTACACTTGTTTTCTATCGTAACTTTGTCTGCATATTTTTCATACATTTAGAACAGTGTTTTTCAACGTATGGGTCGTGAAACTTTTATAGCGGAGTAGCAAAAGGTTGGGAAAGCTACTGTAGTAAAAAAACAAAGTTTTAAAAGATTTATTAAAAAATGTTAACTAAAGGACATAATCATTTGAATCAAATAAAGAAAAATAACTTATGGGACCTCTTTCATCTCAAACATTTGTATCAAATTCCCAAAAAAATTACCTTAAGAGAACTCTTATGTATTCATCCAAACCCTCATTATGACAATGAATAAATATTTTTTACATAATATTGAATAAATACACTGAATATTTGTCACAAAATCAAATACTTCATGTATTAATAAATCCTATGCTATCGCATTTTAAAGGCAAGTAAATTGTTCTACTGATCTCGTTCGGTAATAAGTTTTCGGTCTTACTGTTACTTAATGTCATCTTAGGAATACTCGTCTATTTACTACTAGACATTTACATTCAACTAAACAGTAATTCAATACATTCCGAGGGTTAAAGTATTACAAAAATAAAACAAAAACACAGCTTGTAAATTTACTTCGAACTAACTACGCTATTGACCTAGCAAGGTCTTAACAGCTTCACCAGAATACAAACACAGTTTGTAACACAATCAGTCGAAAGTATAGCAAAGTAAAAGAATTATAGATACCAATATTTTCAAGAAAACTTAAGAATAAAAGAGCCTAGTTATTCAATTTCTAGTCCACCGTGAAATTCATAATTTATCTATTGATTTTTTTCTTTTGTGAAGGGTAGATAAATATTGTACAAGTAAATATCTAAAACTTATAGATTAAACTAATAGTAAATAATGACCTAAATTTAATACACATCAGACGCTTGATGTTGCAAACATAAATTATACAACATTGGACAAGTTTACATGAAGAAAAATAGAAAAACGATATTTTTTTAATTAATTACAATTATAAATCGTAAAACATTAACAATTTTAAATCTATGAAAACGACATATTACTAGCAGGCCGGGCGGAGATTATCCGGCCTTAATAAAAAAAAAACAAAATTCAACAGCAGCGCCAATTGTGAATCTAAAGAATTCTCGGATCCACCCGAATATTCACAAAAAATTGCGTCAAAATCCGTACAGCCGTTTAGGAGGAGTTCAGTGACATACACATGTAAGAAGAAATTTATGAATAAAGATAAAACAAAGTTCTCTGCCACGTCTGTATGTCTGTTCGTGATAAACTCAAAAACTACTGAGTGTATTTTCATACGGTTTTCACCAGTAGATAAAGTTATTCATGAGGACGGTTTAGGTATATAGTTCCTCAAGGCTTATTTTTATTATCAGGGCAGGATAACGTCCGCCACCGTAGCCGGATCTGAGGGGATGCAGCCGGGGGGCTTATTACTTCATTACACAGATCCGGCGGACGAGGGGGGGGGGTAGCTGGTGTGTGCCCACCTGTCTCTCTATAGGTAGGAGCACGGCGGCCACCTTCCGCCGGGCGGACCGTTGGGGCGGCTATCTAAGAGGAACAGCTTAGACCGATCCCTTGCCGCCCCAACATCACGGTCTGTCGGTACACCGTGGGGCTTTAGTCCGTACGAGTCGGACATAACCCACTCTCTCCTCCGAGTGATGTTTTTTCTCGAACTGACTACGATATTGACCTACGAAGGTCTTAACAGCTTCACCGGACTACTATGGCGAGCCCTTAAGACACTCAGCCGATTTTATTTCCAAAACTAGATCAAGAGTGCACGGTTCACCTCGGCTTGGACTGTTGCCCGATTCATGGAATTCGCGATCTATCTGAGCTAAACTAAGCTAAGCTACATATTCATACTTTTATGAGTTGTTGAAACATATATGTACACCAAGCATACATACCTCAACAACTCTTATATGTATTTTGTGTCGGAAATTAATGATGTGTAGTCTAATATAATATACAACAGACACTTTAATTTACAGACTTATTTTAAAAAAATCATAGAAAAAGCTTTGTAGGTAGTACACATACTTGCGTTTTAATTACGTATAAGGTACGGTAGATTCAGTTAAATAAAGAGCCCGCATGGAGCATGCTTATAGTAAAAACTAAAGCATAGTGTACACACACTATGGCAACGCTCTTCGTTTTATTGTTTTAAAGCATTTTTAAGAACAATGGGTTAATTGTTTCTGGCGCCCCGCGTAGACTTCGGGTTCCATTCTTTTATGCAAATGAATTTCGTTTCAAGCACCGATTTTCTTTTTGTTGTCCTGTTGTCTTTCAATGAACGATGCGGGCGACGTTGTGCACGTGTGTACTGGGTTTTATATTATTATTAAATGAGTTATTGTTTGTGTTGAACTCGGCAACCGCTTTATAATAAAACATACAGTATTCGGTTCAGATTTTTAAAGATAAAAACTATTAAAAGTATTTATCAAATGAGAACTTCTTAAGGCGCGTTTAGCGGTAGTTCTAGTAGGACATAAAATTATGATTTCGCGTCATGACATGCTAGTAAACGTGACTGACTATATAGCGCTTACGCAGCTTATGTCAGACTAGCGACGGTGTAGTATAGCGGCCGGTGCACATGTTATATAGATTTGTAGGAAGCTTGTGCAGCACACCATATGTTTCATTAATTATAAATTGTATATAATAATTGTTCAGTTGCCAATATATGTGATGTAATTTTATTAATTTCAATACGGAAATGATGAAATTCAAATATTATAATTTACACTATAGTTTATTTATTTATTTCTATGACAAAACCGGTCATGCATTACGCATCTGAGTACTGGACTACGAAAGAGACGGATGAGAGAAAATTACATGTAGCAGATATGCGAATGCTAAGGTGGATGTGTGGTGTGACTAGAATGGATAAGATTAAGAATGAGTATATCAGAGGAAGTTTGAAAATAGCATTAGTGACAGAGAAATTGAGGAATAATAAGTTAGCATGATATGGGCATGTCATGAGAAGAGATGAAAACCATGTAACTAGAAAAGTGTTGAGTATGATGGTGGATGGATAGAGTAGAGGAAGATCGAAAAAGGTGTGGATGGATTGTGTGAAAAATGATATGCCCGTAAAAGGTGTGAATACTGAAATGACATGTGACAGAAGATAGTGGAAAAAACATGTTGTGCCGACCCTACTTAGGTGGGATAAGGGTAATAATGATGATGATGACTATAATTTATTTTAAAATTTAAAAAAACATAATTATTTAATTGTTTTGAGTTTTCACTTCTGTTGGCAGAGCTTATGATAACCTCACCTTTTTTTAAATAAAAAGACATAATAATTATACTACAGGAATGTAGAGACAAAAAGAGAATTTTCTGTTTCCGCCCGGGATCGAACCGGGGACCTTGTGCGTGTGAAGCACACGTGATAACCGCTACACTACGGAAACTTGACGTTTGAGTCTTAATTTATGCTGTACTACATATGAAGATATGATAAGGCGAAATCTGTATACTCCAGTCATGTGCTCGAAATTGGACTATAATAAGTGGTCCAAGTTTATTCCTCAGTGACTGTGCCCATGACTCCGTCCGCGTGGATAAGTTCATTATCTACTTCACTCTCGTACTTTAGTCGCGTTGTCATTAAAAGTACTATAACTTTTGATAGACCGAACCGATTTTAATGAAACAAAGATCGAATGCTACTTGAAGAAATTCTTTATGATTTTCTTGACGAGGATTTATTATAAACGTAGTATTTTAGCAGTGATGCGTCTTCATACAAATAGACAGACATTTCTAGAATGGATTGAAATATATTTTATTGAAGTTATAGCTCTTTTGGCGTGTCAGGGAAAAATGATGAGTGTTAATATTTACAATGCGCGTGCACATCGTCACGAGAACCCGACACCCTGAAGTTATTACGATGCGCGCGCACACCGTCACAAAATACCGACACACTGAATTTAGCTATAGTCAACATTTTGTTTCTTTGTATTTGTTTTTTGTATTTCTTTGTATTAAAACTTTCAATGTATTAAATACCTTTTTTCTATTGTTAGTGTCATTTTTTCTACAAACGTAGAAAAAGGCGAAAAATAAAATTATTGAAAAGATTTTTATCTTAGCCAAAGAAGTACAACTTCTAACGCGTGTACATAAGTACACAGACACTACTTTTTACGTTACTATTCGTAGTCCGGTGAAGCTGTTAAGACCTTGCTGGGTCAATAGCGTAGACATTTCGAAAAAAAAAAAAAAAAAAACGTTACTATTAAAATAAAAAACCATACCAACGACAAGTCGAAGCTATACCTAATTTATAAGTTTCTTTTCGTCACAATTCAAGTCTTTACATTTAATATACCATGTATTATGTATACTATGTTCTGTTATTTATTATATGATATACACAAGAATATTAAATTAAACTTTTTCTTATTACAAATATGTTATCTGTTAATGTACAGATTATAAATTAATAAATTTTGGTAAAAGCTATAATCGTTATAACATCCTCACATACGATTAAAATTTTGATATAATGATATGTTTGGGATTATAAAATGACAAAACAACTCCAAGTTATGGAAAATACTTAACAGCACAGTCAATTGCAATATTTTACATTTATTACTTAATATTAGTCATAATGTACTCCACATTATCTATACTAATATTATAAAGAGGTAAAGTTTGTAGATTTATGATATTGTAGGGGCTAATCTCAAGAACTACTGGTCCGATTTGAAAAATTCTTTCAGTGTTATATAGCTCATTTATCGAGGAAGGTTAGGCTATATATCATCACGCTAAGAGCAATAGGAGCTGAGTACTAATGAAGAATGTTTCAAAATCGTTTTTTTTACTCTTGAGAGCTCCTGCTGCGTGTTAGCGTTAACCCGAAGTAACTATTCCACGCGGACGAAGTCGCGGGCAGAGGATAGTATGTGATATAATAAAAAAATCGCAGTACTCTAAGTCTCAAACATCCAAATTGCGTCATTTAGAGTAAATTGTTGTTCAGGTAATGAAAAAATTTAGCTAGAATACAAAGGTAAAATTCACCGCCGCTGTCAAAACAAAAATAGCTCCGATGGGAATCGGCTACTTCGAAAATCCGCTTAACCCCAGTTCGAATTCGACTGGAGAGCAAAAGAGTTTTTTTTTTGTAAAAAAATGCTAATTATGTGAGCCAAACCTAAAAGTCTATTTTAATTAAAAAAATAATTTTATCATTATAATTATAAGAGAGATATCTTTTAATTATATATTTTGTTTTAATAAAAAATGCCATTTTGTGAGACAAACCTAACAGATTATTTTAATTTAAATACAATTTTTAAAGAACCTAGCTAGGCTGGGTCGACCAGGTACTACTTAATAATCTTCGATAACAAATAATCCGATCCTATTATATGCAATAAATATATTGTAAAAATAAATCTGCAATAAATATTTATATATACAATACATCATGTCATGCTTAAAAATGTATACAAAAAATAACATTCTAAAAGTAACTTTGTAGTTCAACAAAACTATGAAAGATTATATATAATATTTTTTATATGAAATATTTTCATTTAATAATCTTGAAACTGGACAAGTTTTTAATCATGTTAAATCATAAACCATCTTGAATAGAACATAAAAAGCTATGTAAACTTAATCACTCTAGAATAAAATAAAAATATTTAACATTCTCAGTCGTTCAATTTATCTATTCGAATCAAATTCGATATCTGATAATTATTAAAACGTTCAACCAATAGTCCAACCAATAAGTCATGGAATTAAAGCAAAAATATACATAACACGCTAACTTATGACATATTTATACGAACATATATATTATATTTTAGTAAATTTCGGATCAGATAAATATATTTTCAGAATCGATAATAAATCTTTTTTGGAAGTTATACTTCTTTTGGCACGTTAGGGAAAAATGATGAGAGTCATTTTGTGTGATGAGCGCGCACACCGTCACGAAAAAACAACACCCTAAAATTATTACGATGCGAAACACCGAAACTTTAAAAAAAACCGAAACCCTGAAGTTAGCTATAGTCAACATTTTGTTTCTTTGTATTTGTTGTTTGTATTTCTTTGTATTAAAACTTTCAATGTATACCTTCTTACTATTGTTAGTGTCGTTTTTTCTACAAACGTGGAATAAGGCGAAAGATAAAATTTTTGAAAAGATTTTTATCTTGTTACGCCAAAGAAGTATAACTTCTAACGCACACATACATCACTGCTACAAAACTACACGATCACCTCCGCACACGTGCACGCTTACACGCTAAATATCTTGGTGGAAGGGTTATTTTGTTAAATTTTTTCCCTTATCGAACTGAAAAACTCTCCAAATTTTCGACAAAAATATATGGACGAGTTGTTGAGGCGGATATGCTTGGTACACATATACGTTTCAACAACTCAAACATATATGAATAGTTAGCTAGGTTAGCTAAGTTAGGTCGCGATTTTTGCATGCAACGGGCAACAGCCAAGCCAAGGTGTGCCGTGCACCCTTGAGCTGGTTGCCAATATAAAATCGGCTGAGTGCCTTAAACGCTCGCCTTAGTAGTCCGGTGAAGCTGTTAAGACCTTGCTAGGTCAATAGCGTAGTCAGTTAGAGAAAAAAAAAAAACTTCTAACGCGTGTACATAAGTACACAAGCCGCTTTTTTATTCAAATTATTTCGAAGAAGGTATGCATACATTTATTAAATAAATAGCGGTCACGGTTGACGTCGTCCCGCCCTGTTATTAAAAAGAACGTTAACAAATTATATACCTAAACGTGAAATTCGAATGAAAATCAGTTCAGTCGTTTTTGACTTTATGGAAAACAGACAGACAGACGTGGTAAAGGACTTTGTATTATAATATTCAGTAATTATAATAAGTTTATTACAAAGGCTTTACACGCATGATTTGGCGTCAGTAGTATCTAAACTATTTAGACATTTTTTTACTGATCAGCTATCGTCATTTTTCATGTTTTGACATTGACAGTTCAAAGTCAAAGAATCTTCGTAAGTGCTACGGCACACTGCGGTTTATTCAAAGGAGGTATAATAAATCTACTTAATAATAACAATAATAATAATATAACAGCTTTGCACGCATGATTAGTTATCAGAAGGATCCAAACTATTTAGTTCTTTTTTGTGCTGATTAATTATTGTTTATTTGTGACAGCTCAAAGTTAAAGACGTTTTATAAGTGTAACCACACGAGGTGTATTTCCGTACGTTTTTTTTCTAATCTAAGATATAGAATGAATAGAAGCGCGTCCTCTGCAGATAAAAACTGCTTGATTACTCTGTAGCGATTCAAGGAAGTTAACAGAGCTGTATTTATTGTTTTGTGTTGCCGCATGAAATTTTTTTATCTTACGGGTTCAAATAAAACTTCGCGCAATTCTGAAAAAAATTTGATAATTGTCCTATAACGAAAAAAATATGGTGAAAATATCATAAGCAATATTTATCATCGAATTTTTAAGTGCTTTTATGACACCTATAGACATAAAATGCCTTTTTTTCTTAAATATTGACGCGTTTCAGTACTTTGAATAGATGTGTCCAATGCAAAGGCATTTTATTTGTGATTAAAAATAGATAAAGACTTTTTAGGGTATGATTTTATATTCAATGGTAGTGCTTCTTCTACGAAGATTGCGATACGATAGGAAAAATTGATGAAAAATCTATCACAGTGCATGTATCAAACATTGCGATAATTTTTCGTTACGATGTCAAAAACGCACCGTATTCGACGTGCCGCAGTGCGCACTAACACTAAATTTCACCACGTATACAACATTTGTTCGTAGCGCATGATTTGAAATTAGTAATATTTCCTAAAATGTCCATTGAAATTATATCTTGTAAAGAAAATTTTGATTTTAATTAATTTCCAAACGTAACGGTCTATTAGTTTTAATTAATACAATACTGATCAAATTAGTTACGAAAGAAACCTTTTTTTATATGTAAAAGATAAAATTGGTTATCATGAAATAACTTTGAGTAGATGGTATATCATTGGGAACTTTATTGTAGCCGTTTAAGGTAAGAATTTCATAGTACATTATTTTAATTTATCTGAGAGAGCTGAGTGTTAGGAACTTAAGTGCAGGAAAAATGCGTTTACGACTTTATTACAGTACATCGACTTTGCTTTTTACATATATACAGTTAGTATACATATTTTTTCCAGATTTCCAGAAGAAATTATATAATAAATATTGAAAACCGTACTAAAATCCGTTACGTAATTTAAATGAACTAAGTGGACACAGGCAGGCGCAAATAACATAATTAAAATATTTATTGACTTGATAATAGTATTTTTAATAATACCGTTATAAAATCAATACCCAAGGGAAAATATTAGTTAAAATTAACCGTGAACGGCGCAGTTATATTACTAGATTATTTCAACATTCGAGATAAAAGTGGAAAGCTCTGTTTTTTTTTTCTACATCGTATTTGTGATATAATCAATTGTTAAAATATTTTATGGCATCGAAATAATAAAAATAAATTATGTCAAGTCGAAAATAAGAATAGATACCACTGTCTCGCTGCATTACACTACACCACGCATTAAATAAAATGGTTTTTACCAAATCATTCAGCAAACAAAATGTCGACATCTCTAATTTTTTGAGAAAATTTTATATCTTCGAAAATAAGCTTTGAATATCGCTTAGGTTAGTTATTTTAAATCGAAATAGAATCGGCTTTGAATATCGCTTAAGTTAGTTATTTTAAATCGAAATAGAATCGGATTTATATGATGAAATTTAATACAAAAGACATCACGTTTTTTATCAGAAGCTTGCATAAATAATCGCAGAGCACCACGTTTAACCCTCCATCGCTGTTTTTAATACAATATTTCGTGCATGAATACTCTCGACTGATTTGCATACGGCTGTGTTAATATGATCCCGGTGCGTTTTTTCTAGGCGAGCTAGATTAACTAGGAAAAAACCCACGAGTGGAGGGTTAAGTTTTTTTTTGCAAAAAAAATGTCGTTACAATTATTGTACGAAACTTTTTCTATTATTTCAAAAACATCTGCTGTTTTTTCATCACTTATTGTCTTTTTTTTATTGTATTTCATAATTTACGTATTATTATATACGTTAATTGGATATGTGCACATTTCAACATCTGCTCAGAGACTGGTTTATTGCTTATTAAAAAAATGCTGGGGCCCGTGATTTCTTTCTTGTGAAAATGATTTTCATTGTTTCAAAGGAAATGTATGTTCTATGTGAATTAATTTTGGTTTGTGTTCATTATTTTTTATTGTAATTTTAAGTTACTACTTAACCTCTACAATCCTTTATCTGTACTAATTAATAGCTTGTGAATTTGTGACGCTGTAGGAGGTAATCTCAGGAGTTACTGGTCCGATTTGAAAAAAAGTGAATGTGTACTTATGTACACGCGTTACAAGTTATACTTCTTTGGCGTAACAAGATAAAAATCTTTTCAAAAATTTTATCATTCGCCTTATTCTACGTTTGTATAAAAAACAACACTAACTTTAGAAAAAAAGGTATTTAATATATTGAAAATTTTAATACAAAGAAATACAAACAAACAAAATGTTGACTATAGTTAACTTCATGGTGTCAGTTTTTCGTGATGGTGTGCGCGCCCTAGAGTGCTGAGTACTGAGTCCACGAGAAAATTTCAAAAAGAACATCATAAAGTAACCTCGAGTACAATTAATTTTGGTTTTATTATGAACGCTTCACTCTAACAAAAGTTATTGTAATTTTAATGCCGACGGGATTTAGTACGAGAGAAGAGTAGATAAGTAAATGGACTTAATACATTCAGGTGATTTTATTAGTAACTATTTTTTTTATATTGGGTTCTATGCGGATGGAGTCGAGGGCACAGCTAGTGAAGTTTAAAATATGTATACTTAACACCATGGGAATTTTACGCTACTAAATAACTTCCACTTATAGCACTGAAGTATATCAAAAAATATTTTGAACTGTGCTTTTAGCGATTCGTTAAATGTGAACAGTTTTCTATAGTATCCATCCTACTAGTTTACTCTTTTATATCATAGGAGGCAAACGAACGGGTGGGTCACCTGATGTTAAGTGATCACCGCCGGCCATAGACACTTGCAACACAAGTGGAGTCGCAAGTGTGTTGCCAGCTTGTGTTTGGAGAGAAGACGTGAAGTGAGGAAGAGGGCTAGTAAAGAGGAGGTGAGACGAGAGGAGAGAGGAGGGGAGGTAAGCCTCCGGTGCTGTCACAGTACCGAATGAAAAGCAACAATGCAAGCACTTCACGTAGGTGTTTCTGTGTGTCGGATGGTACTACCCCTGCCGAACCGACCTATTTATGCTGAAAGCAGTTATAACTTCAGTGTGGCTCTACCACCTACAAGAAATCTACATTCTATTATTTAGCAATTTAATAACAGTAGTCAATGGTAGCCATGAGATAATATCTAATTAAAAAAAACGAATACAAATATTTTGACGGGGCCATAAATAAACGAGCTTATTTCCCAATTGTTAATTTATGTTACATGTGTACTATATTTTTTAATTGGCAGAATGGCCGTCCGATTGCCAAATGATATATGATCCATGTCGTTTTTCTCACGGTGTGTTCTAATGCCGAAAATAATCTCTATATACTGGATTTATTACGTATGCAAATCAGTTTTCATATTCACAACAGCTTAGAAATTCAATCATATAATGTCTTCGTCGATCGTTTTGGTGTTTTGAATATAGCCTTAACTTTGAGTTTGCGCGTAATATGGTGTTCAGATAGGTCGCGATTTGCAAGTATCAGGAAACAGCCCAAGCCGAGGTGTGCCGTGCACCCTTGAGTTAGTTGTCAATTAAAATAGGCTGAGTGCCTTAAGCGCTCGCCTTAGTAGTCCGGTGAAGCTGTTAAGGACCTTACTAGGTAAATATCGAAGCCAGTTCGAAAAAAAAATTTTTTTGCTCACATTAATCTCATTGGCTTGGATTTGTAAAATTCATCAATCAATCTGAACAGTGTTTTTACATTGATTACTAGGTTTTTTTATTACCAAGGCAGCACAACGTCCGTCGGGCCCGCTAGTGATTTTATAAAACTACGGAAATATGTTTTTTAGAAACAATGACAACAGAAGTAGAATTATTAATGGAAAACTTAAGACTTTTTTAGCTATATTATTAAACGAGTTCTCCAGTTAAGTATTGGTACGTAAAAACCAATTTCAATCTTATCTTCTTTTTTGAAATCGCAATTGTAACACGTAATATGTAAACTCTATATTATTTTCACAAGTAATTTAACGAACCACAGTTGTTTTAATAGATCAAGAAGTATTTTACAGTACAGAAAGTTCCAAAGTATTACACAATCATTTACAACCAACTTAATTACTACTATATTTTTAAATATCTGCAGCATTAATCAAAAGTCAGAATCATAAGAGTTCAATAAGAAATTTAAATAGTTCATAGAAGCCCTTGGGAATTTTCCACGGAACGCACCTTAGGAATCGTTGTTAGAGGACACCTTTTAAATTTGCCAAAACCATACGTTTTAATTAGAGCATAAATTACACCATTTTCACGTGATTAAGTATCTTAACTCAAAAACGTTAATAAAATCTAATCAATTATTTAATTACTGGGACCTTTATTTTCTTATCATTTAAAAACACTAATATAAGAAAGACAGGTTAAATTAATCTTGTAATAAAACGTACCTATTTAGTTTTTAAAAGCAATTATCAGAAATCATCACTTTTTAATCAGAGTTAACATTATTGTATGCATTTATTAAAGACCACAGAAGTATTAGACACGTCCGGTCATAATTTTAGATGGGGTCATCGGCACCGTTTTCTTCACTTTGAAATTATTTATTCGATTACAATTCATAGTTGATTCTTGTTATAAAATACCATTATTATTAATTTCATTTCATAATAATAAACTTAAAGAGTAAATTTTATATGCTTCCTGTGCAATAAAGTACTAACGGGTTATCATAGTTATGGCATAGTGCTAGGAAATAGAAACAAATGAATATAATTTATTTGATGGCATTAGAGGAATCTTCCGAAGTTATAAGTGTAGTTTTCGTTGTCACTTATAAGACTTATTAATTGTATCGATGATGGCACAGTTATTAGCGTGTTCAGGCACAGCGTCGATGGACGTACATAGGTTAGAATCCTTGCAACACAATGTTTATGTTTTTATCTATCTATCTAATATAATCTATCTAATACCTTTAAACGAGCAATTCTTGTATATTTTTATATTTGTATATATTCAGGATCTCGGAAACGGCGTCATCTATTTCCGTAAAACTTAGTATGTAGGTAGTTCCGGGGACGATAAATCGATCTAGCTAGATTATATTCATAGAAAACTTTTTAACTGAGTTTTCAGGTAATGAACATATATAGCTAGAATATAAAGGTAAATTTCGCTACCGCTTTCAAAACAAAAATAGCTCAGATGGAAATTGGCTGCTTCAAAAATCTGTCTAACCCCAGTTTGAATCTGAATGATAGCAAATGTGATATATATTTTTAATGCTAATTTTGTGAGGCAAACCTAACAGTTTATTTTGATTTAAAGATGTTTTTTAAAGAAGCGAGCCAGGCTCGGTCGCCCATATACTGTACATGGTTTATGCAGCACAAGATGAAAGACTGTAGTCCGGTGAAGCATCAAGCGTGGGTCAATAGCGTAGCCAGTTCGAGAAAAAAACGAAATATGTACTTTTCAGTTAGCCGGATTTCTTACAACTTACTTGATGCTTAGTGTTATATTTTGACCAATTTAAATATTATCTTTATAAATTACTGCCCGCTGCCCGCGACTGCGTTCGCTTGAAATAAATACTTTGGGCTAACGCTAACTCGCAGCGGAAGCTCTCACGAGGAAAAAACCCCGATGTTTAAACATTTTTCGTTGGTGCTCGGCTCCTATTGGCCTTAACGTGATGATATATAGCTTATAACCATCCTGTCTAAATGAGCTACATAACATTGAAAGAATTTTTCAAATCGGACTAGTAGTTCCTGAGATTACCCCCTACAACTTCACAACGTCACAAACTCAAAAACTTTACCTCTTTATATTAATATAGACTAGTATAGAAGAATAGATTAGTATAGATATCTTCGATACTATTCTGGTGTATGTAATAAATTGCTGTAAAGTTTCATTAAAATCTGTTCAGTAGTTTTTATGAAGCACAGTAATAAACATTAATCTGTTCTTACGAATTATCTTGGTTATTATAGGAATAAGATTGATAGTGTAATTAATAACAATTTTATTGCACTGCGAGAGTTATGAATTTTATAGTTACGTATTGTGAGCATCTCGCGTTATTCCTTGTATATTGTGCAAGTATTTCATAGCTATAAAGATTCAATATCATAAATTCAGTATCAAAGGAAAATCTGTAAAAAATTAGGAGCTTCGGACTTTGTTTTAAAAACCCGATGTATTAAAAAATTAATTAAGAACTTCATTTACTTTTAGTCTTGTGTGAGTAATTCAGGTTTATTGCATTTAAATTTTAACATTTAATTCCGGGTAATATTCAAAATTTCAAATCTCTTGCTCATCGGGAAATTAGTTTTAAAATAACAAAAATATCTCTAAACAAACACAAAAGAATGTTACATATAATAAAATATAGTAAAAACGTTTATATTAAACCATTGTAACTTATTGGTGATGAATTTTTCTCAAACTTATATGAATTATAGTTAGCTGTTTCGGAGTTCGTCATCTTCATTGTGGAGCCAGTTTCTGTTCTAGAATTATATATATCGACAAAATAACGCCGCTTTTTTTTTTTTTTCCTCGAGTTGACTACGCTATTGACCCATCGGACTACTAAAGCGAGCGCTTAAGGCACTCAGCCGATTTTATTATGGCAACCAGCTCAAGGGGCACGGCACACCTCGGCTTGGCTGTTGCCTGTTGCATGCAAAATCGCGACCTATCTTAGCTAACCTAGCTAACTATTCATATATGTACGAGTTGTTGAACCGTATATGTGTACCAAGCATACACGCCTCAACAACTCTTCCATATATTTATTATCGGAAAATTGAGAGTTTTTCAGTTCGATAAGGGAAAAATAAAAAATAACGCCGCAGTTTCTGTCACAAAGAAGAGTATGATCTTAAAAATTATGCTGACTACAATTTATTTATTTATTTACATGTGGATAAAGCAACATTCGACAATCAAAAATAATAATACAATAACAATAATAAAAAGAAGTAAACTAAACTGAAGACCTAAAATGCTTTATCACATAGAAACTTAACTTACACTAATCATAATAATAATAAGGAAATAATAATTGTTTAAATATTTAGATACATTGGATTTAAAAAACTATATATAAAAGAATAAACTAAAAAGTTGAAATGAATTCATTAACACAGAAATAGCCATACATTCACCAATGTATGGTCTCTCCACCTAATGTTTGTACTTAGCATTAAAATTCATCCCATAGATGAAAACAGTCCAGGCCATGTGTATTAACTGGTAACTTAATAACGTATGTAACAAAACTCCAGAGTAGCTACGTGCGATTATGAAAAAAAAATAAACGTTCTAAATTTGAAAGCGAACTTTGTGATCGAAATTTGAATATCTTAGCTTCCGGGCGCGTTCACACCGATTCGCAATAAAACAAATTAACATACCGTACAAGGACCAACGTGGGAATAGTTGTATCACAATGGACAAGTATTTATTTATTCGTGGACGGATTGATCACTCGTTTATTTATGATAATAATGTACGACGCAACAGAATATTCAAATATATTCAAAAAATATAAATTGTTATGCATTTGTTCAAGAGAAGAGTTATTCTTAATGGGTTCCTAACAGATGCGTTTCTCAAGGTAATTGTGTTCGTTGTAGAATTCTGTGAGATAATGTACTACAAATTTTATCTCTTTCAGTTGTTTAATCGTTTATATAATATAATGTAAGCGTAAATAATTATTTTAAATATAATTATATGATAAATCGTTATGAAAATTAATGTCTACTTGTTTGCTGACCTCATGTCGTTTCAAACGGTTTTTGGGTTTTGACCAATATTTTTCTGAAAATAAACCTCAGGGCTACCTGTTATTAAAAATGATGCAAAACTTTGATAAAACATAAACATTTGAGGCTTCGATTATGTGCTGTTCATAGTATTACATGCCACAAACTAGATACACTAGCTATTACATTTGAAAGGTGATATTAAGTTATAGTATATAATTTAGAACTGAGAAATAATCTTAAATTCCTAAATTTTATAAAAGAAACGTTAAAATCGCTAATTGACTAACGAATCAAGTAGGTATTCCAAAATTGCTATTATTATATTAAGAAAAAAGAAAAAAAAAAGACATTATAACTGATAAAAAGTAGATCTGTGGTATAGATTTAATTATACAAAAGGTATAACGTACTAGACATCACTAGTAATAATAAAGACTTAACGGTAATTCGTGTGAACGGCCCTTTACGTGCGTAGGCGCTGAGATTTGTGGAGGGTCGCGCGCGTCGTCGCCGCGGCCATTTTGTTTTTTACTACTTTTAAATCACTCACGGATGCATTTTACGACTCTGTTTGAATGAACTAACTGTGTGGAATGATTTTTTAAGTAATACTCAATTACACGTAACCACGAAGTTACACGCCATGATTGATGGGTAAACTATATTGTTAAAAAGTAGTAGCTTGTTGGTTAAAATGCGTGAAAGAATTGATTTACATATAATTTATTTACTTTTCTTTTTATTTATTTTATGCGTTTATGCATAAGGGAACATTCTCGTGACGGAAGGGTCACTACACCATCATGTGGGGCATATGATCAGAAAAAGAATTTTATAAAATAAGAAGGGAAAGACATATGCAGTGTTCGACTGTTGTGTTCCAATGCGAATGATGTGGTGCTTACATATACTGACACAAGACTATCTGACTCAATCCTAGTAGAGTAGCAACCTATTATAACTAACCTCAGAACCGCAATCATATTTGGATTGGTTGCTCATATTATTAATTGTGAGTTAGAGTGGCATTCATAAAATCAGGTTAAATTACCAATTGCAATGGCCAGTTACCGAGCCAATTATTGTAACACTTTTGGTATCAGTTTTATTTGATGGCTGTTACAAATACATACAATCAAAAAACAAAATGTCAACCACATAACTACTGTAGATATATCAAACAGGAACTGGGTCCCACCCACATGACACATACGCGAAAAAAAAATCATTTCCGCGCATCTCCACATGTTTAGGGATCTTGCCAAATCGCCCTTTGCCAATCAATCGCAACAGCGACTCGCGATTGGTCACCCCGCGCGCCCCTTTACCGCGAACCAACGTAAAACGATCTACGGAATTCGAAGCAAATGTTGAATAATCATTCAGACGGAAGGGGGTGACTCGGATCAAATTATACCAGCTAAACAACACGTATGATGCAATAATTTTTTTATTTTCCATCATTTCCCCGTTTCGGGGTTCTGCGACACATCCCGTCGGGAATCGTCCAATCAAATTATAATCACGATTGATGTACGAACCGGTCGGGAGATATGGTATTTTTATTTTTACTGAACCTCAAATGTCGAGTTCAATGTTACACTAAAGTGGAATATATTTCGACGGTTGTTCTGCTGGTAATCGAATATTCAATTCTGTAATTAAATTATCATGTAAATTACATTTTTATCGACGTTGGACCTTTTATGATATTAAACTAGTTTTTAATGCCTTCGAAGATTAATGTCCTTTCGTTATAGTATACAAATTGTTGAATAAAACGACTTAATTTTAGAGGTATGTTTTATTTAAAAAAAAAACTAAGAATATTTTAAATTGTTAGTTATTTTTCTTATTACGTTTAAATAAATGTTATACATCAAATTAATTGCATCTCATTAAATTTGAAATTGGCCACGTAAATGTAGAAAACCAAATAGATCAATATTTATAGAAAAAAATATATTATCTCGAGTGGTTAATATTCATCTAATCGAATAGAATTAATGGATATAATGGCAAAATCATTTCCTGTACAATAATAAAAAAGTCTAGCTAAAATTCCGCAGTGACTTAAGTCTAGATACAATCCTCATGAAAGGAATCATTAATTCCGTCTCTTGAACAATAATGTGATTATATAATTTACTAGTTCCTATGATATATTTCACTAAACTTCGTTTACTATTACTGGTTTCATCAGCATATATGGATCGGCTCATTCGGGGTAGTACCACCCACAGAAAACCGACGTGAAGTGCTTGTATTGTTGCGTTTCGTTCGGTCAGTGAAAGCGCCGGAGGCCCACCTCCCCTTCTTCCTTCTCTTCCTCCCTTTTCCCCACTCCCTACCAAGCCAACATAGGCCGGCAACGCACTTGCGACTCTTCTCGTAAGCTGGTGTCTATGGACGATGGTGATTACTTAACATGATGTGACCCACCTGTTCGTTTTTCTCCTATAATATAAAAAAAATGTTTATGTACAACTTTAAACTTTTTTTTTTCACTTTATTTTTGGCAATCTATCTTTCAGATTATTACTGCCATTGTCGAGTAGTCAATAATATTACAAGCGTCGTGCGATCATTTCAATATTAAGCGTCGTGTGAGTCAATATTCTAACAAGATGGTGGATCCCTTGTTAGAACCTTCCTGGGAGTTTTTGTGGCACCTCAGAATTTCATGCTCCGTGGTATTATTTTCCATTCACTTCACTTACGCACAATAAACTAACTATATTACGTAAAACACCACCAAATTTACAAAATATAGAGTCAAATAACACAAGATTATGAATAAAATATAAAATCCACTACATGACAGACCAAGATCCCGCAAAAAACTCCAAACTTTAAACTTATAAGGTCATATCATGTCATATCTTTAACTTCCGCATCGTATCTTATATTCATAAATGCTGTAGTCAACTGTAAATAGTGACATAAATAATTTTTGAGTATTTGCACGTATGTTTTTTAGCTTTTTATTTTTTGTTACTGTTGTTATTTCTATATGTTAAACAGATAAAAATAAATCTATGAATTACAATGAAATATTGTGACGAAACATTTACCTACCTCCTATTCAAAAGCATAACGATAACGCTTAACGCACCGAATTCGATGTAATATATATATATATATATATATATATATATATATATATATATATATACGTTTGTAGCTGTAAAATCTTATAAGGTAATATAATATTTGAACAATTTTACATTCATCACAAAAATATTTTCCTTTCCATATTACAATGCAATAGGAATACACGAGCTTAAAAGGATTTTTATAGACTCTTAAAATAATCTAATAAGTATAATAACCTAATAGATTATAAAAAACTAAATTATGCTTATAATGTAATAAAGTGGTCTTAGTGCCTATAAAAAAGACACAAATTTTCTATAAAACAATAAAATTGATAAGGTGTTAATGTAAAAATTCAAATGATTGAATAACATTACATTTTACGACTTTGCGATTTAACTTGGCGTTATTTTTGTTTTGTTATTTTGGCATATTATGATTCTTTTATCTATTGCCCGTTAGACTACTATTCTTTTGACTATAAATGACAATAATTAATCAGTGATTCTTAAATATATAATGTATTTATAATAACTAATGGGCGCCCAGTGGTCGACATTCGACCATAGTTAATTGATTTTGTAAAGTTTGAACTTTATTAGAGTTCTCTTGTCAAAGTCTTGTCTTCAATAATCAAAGGTTTTCATCATGGCTACTCAGTTATTTGTCATTTGCCATGAGCTTTAATTATATAAATTTATTAATTATTAATTATATTAAGTATATAAAAAAATGTGTAAATGAATTGAATGAATGAAATGAACTATATAAAAAATGTTTTTTTTTTTTTTATCAAAGGAGGCAAACGAACTGGTGGGTCACGTGATGTTAAGTGATCACCACCGTCCATAGACACTAGCGACATCAGGGACGTCGCAAGTGCGTTGCCAGCCTGTATATGGGAGAAGGGGGAGGGAAAGGAAAGGGAAAGAAGGAAAGAGGAAGGGACGTGGGCCTCCGGCTCTCTCACTGACCGAACGAAACACAACAATGCAAGCACTGTTGTTTCACGTCGGTTATCTGTGAGAGGGGTGGTACTACCCCGGAGGAACCGACCCATTCATGCTGAAACCAAAAATAGCTTCAGCGGGGCTCTACCACCTACAAAATATTTGTAAATGAACATTGAAGTTAATTATAAATTTGAAACAAAAACCACGTGATATACAGCTCTCAAATTTTAAGCAAACATTACTTTACGAAAATAAAGAAATTTATCGCAACCCATGACACAATTTTTAATTAATTTTACACGACACCATAGGTGGGTGGTATTTCTGGGTGATATTGAATTAAATGTAGTCTGTTCATTATGAGAAATAGTGATTTGCTCAGTGTCATCGTTTGGAAAAGTAATGGATGCACAATACAATCAAATGGTGGATCCAAGACAAAGATGTTTTTAATACTACCATTAGCTTTTGAAAATAAATTATTTTTTGTTGCTAAATACATGAGGTTGAATTGCAAGATTGTAACCGCGGAGGTCTAAGTCATGGATTACTTTTATGGACAAAATTATTATTTTGATTATACAAAGTATTATTTGGCTCATTTTTTTATTAATTCATAATTTGAAGTGAGTTCACTATAAAAAAAATAATAGTTATATTTTATAATATCATTGTTGAATGTAGGATGAAAAATGATAATTAGAACGTAAGAGTTAAAAAATACATATAGTCGAGCATAACAACCTCCTTCACAACCTTTTTTGAAGTTCGTAATTATTGACGGCTGTCAAAATGTCTTTTTTATTTACATGTTTGTATAAGTTGTGTAAAATTCGAGTGGTAGTGTGAGTAGTGCATATTTTAATTTATTTAATGTACTTCTAATGCATTTTATATAAAATAAACAGCTTTCTGCATTTCTCCGCCATATAAACTTTAACTATGCCAAATTTCAATTTCACCCATCGACGGGAAATAGGTTCAAAAGGGGCACAAAAATTTTGCTTCACGTATTAATATATAGACATCTAAAATTACATTTGCTTTAATTGATAATTTGGTAACTGTATCATTAATTCGGTGAACCTGTTAAGACCTTGCTGGGTCAATATTATTAATTCGAAAAAAAAAAAACTGTATCATATATGAGGGGTTGACTATTATTACATTTTTAATTATCCTTATGAATAGCAGTATAATTTCTTGCGAAAAATGTATGAATACTTAGTTTAACCCAAATTAGTATTCTCTAAAAATTGTTTTGATTTTACTAAAAAGGATTTATTGGTATAATAAAATCTCAAATTTTCTTGGTGACTGTACATTTATTTTAGGTACAATCCAAATAAGAAAGCTTAATTGTTGACATTTGAATCAAATATGACAAAATATTTATTTAATTTTCTTATTTTTTTCTGTACATGGCATGATACATAACAACGTAGATTAAGACGCAAATATCAGCTAGTAAGTAGTCTGGTGAAGCTGTTAAGACCTTGCTGGGTCAATAGTGTAGTCATTTCGAAAAAAAAAATATCAGCTAGTATCTATTTTTGTAACTTTAAAACATAAAGAATCTCATAACTCTTTTTTTTCTAAGAAATGTCACTTACCTAGTTTTTACAATATGTTCTCCATAGAAGCATAGCAAATTGATAATAATTCTTCCGTATTATATTGAGAAATAAACATAATTTTAATACTTTTTTTTGATAATAATTTTTTTTTTCTGTCTCTCTGTTCATATTTATTAAGTTTTTAAATGATTTAGTTCAATAAAAATTGGTATAACAGAAGATAATTCATTTCTATTTTGTTAAAAACACGTAGATCCGAAGAAGAAAATAAACATATGAATATCATACGTTATCAAAGTTCATACACCTAGGAATACACTATAAACCGAAAAGTACATGAGATTCAAAGGCAGCCGAAACAATGTTTTTAATATTGAAAACTGATCCGACACTAACATCCGTAACAATTTTAATTTAGTAAAACTAAACACCAAACTGGTTTCTACGAGATCACCTATAATTACGAAGGGGCTGCACCCCTATTACATTAATATGCTAACCCTTTTGGACGATTCATTATATCTAAAACGTACCTACGTGCTTCGACATTTACCTTCAGCGTTTTTTTTTTTTTTATTTCCAGTTCTATTATTTTATAGTGTGACGCCGGTTATCGTTTTTATACGTCGACAGAACTATTTTGATTATTGAATAAAACACAAAGTATTTTCATTATCATTTCCATGTCTGATATATCACGATAAAAGGTTACCAGTGAATTGTATAATTGCAAAAATAGTCATAATAAAATTATTTATTATAAGTGAAAAATAAAAAAAAGATGGATTTAGATTGTGTTGAAGTAAATCTTCTTTATGCGCGACTAGATGGTACGTGCACAACATTGCAACGGAAGTCGGTTAAGGCAATATGGCGTCACGTTTCCTTAACATCTGGTTAGATAATAATTAAACATAGCCAAAATTTTTATTAAATTGTGATTAATTATAATAAATAATATCTCCAGTATTTTTAAATTCTGAATTAGCTGATAGATGACACTACAGACAATTAACCTTTGATTTAATTTGGTACTTACTTACATTGAAATCAGGTGGCAATACGGTCGCGCGCCCATATGATCATAATTAATTCCATTGTATGATTTTTATTATAATTTAGTGTAATTATTTTTCTTCAAAAATTCTTGATTGATTTGTTTATAAACTATTTATTGACAAAGTCAAAAATATTATAATGTTTTCTTTCAATCGCTTGTGACGGTTACGCCCATTCATTCTCTTAAATTTCAATATCGTTATCGTTGATAGATAACAAAAAAATTGTATGAATGCCAGTAACTGCTGTAGTTAAAAACTGAGCTGCAGCCACTATTGTTTAACGCTGGAAACATATTTTAATATTGGAAATAGATATGAGCGTTTTCCTTGATTTTCATCGTTAATGCGGATCGGTATGTGTCAAGCGGCGTTGGTTTCTTTCTTTTTTTTTTGAAATGACTACGCTATTGACCCAGCTAGGTCTTAACAGCTTCACCGGACTACTAAGGCGAGCGCTTAAGACACTCAACCAAGCAAGGGGTGTGTCACGTTGCGCCGCCGCCGCGCATCTCGCTTTACGCAATTAATTAAGTTGCTTGTTTGGCGCCGACTTAAAATTACTTAGGTACACTTACATTAGTTTAAGAACTTAGTTATTAAGATGAATAAAGTAAAAGGCATATTATTTTTTGCTTTTCAGTTTTATGGCAGTTTAATTTTTTGATAAAAAGTTTTTCTAACTTGTGTGTTGGGTGTTATTATAAAATTAATGAATTTCTTGTTAATAATTATAACTCATTTCATGAACTTATCACACAGATTAATTAACCCAATTGATATTGAAAAACCAAAAACCTAATTAAATAACTTAAAACCTTTCATCACCTATATTATTAATCACAGAAGGAATTCTAATATTATCAAATACACGAATCCGTTACAGTATTAATTATAATTAATTTTCTCATTTAAAATTTAAATTATATAGTAAATTCATTTACTTTATTGAATTCAATTTACAACTTCATGACAACGTTTCCGTGCTGATTTTGTTAGATAAAAACGGTAATTTTAAATTTATATGTACATATAGCAGATACTTAATTCACTGCATAAATTAATATGGCCGATAGGCGGTTCTATCTGTCGTCATTTACAACATATTAGCACATGGACTGCTAACGTATATAATTATTCTAACATAGCAAAAACTTTGCAAATTTATGTTTTAGACAGATAGAAGTCAACACCCAGGTGTTAATAAATTATAAACACATAACTAAACATATAAATTCTAAATAGGGTCATAAAAATGCTCTTATTTAATTAAGTTAGATTATTTTATTTAGATAAATTACTTATTAATTTGCTATAACACTAAAAATAACTAATATTATAAATAATTTTGTTTTATACCGCTGCTGAACACTTAGTGATTTTTTTTGTTGCCCTAGTGTTTGTGGAATTCAAAGACAGAGTAAAATTGGGTCTCTCATATAAATATCATTTATTCGGTATATGATTACAGTATTAGCTAGTAACTGATAATCTAATTCATAGCCTGTAATTTTTTTCTTTTCTATATGGTTCCATGGTGTTGTAGTTCGATGAAGCTATAAAGGCCCTTAAAGTAACAGCATAGGTCAGTTAGAAAAAAAATGGTTTTAAGAACTTTTGTTTAATAGCAGCTGTTGCCCGTATTTTCTTTCATTTATAATTGTTTTTAGTTTCTATGGAAATTCGCTAATTAAAAATCGATGTTGCAGTTTTCAAATGATGCATACTCAAGTACGGAAAATACGATTAAAATATATGCTTATTGCCCACATCGTTATATGATAAACAGAGTGTCATTAAGACGCGCAATAGAAGTGAACCTTTTGTATTACAAGGAAACTTTTTTACTTAAAAAATATAACAAAAAGCCAAAGCCACGGCGTGTTTTCAGACGGCCACTGTCCAAGTACTGATCGCGCCCGACGTTGTTTAACTGCGGTGATCAGACGAGACCCGTTGTTTTCAACACTCTACCCGACAGTGTTTACCCCTTCCGCTTTTCGACACACAAAAAGTTTCGGATCAGGATATTAAAAGCCTTGTCATAAGAAGTTTTCTGTATGTAAGTGTTCTGTGTGACTTCAATAAAATCTGTTGTTCAGTAAAATTATTCAGTAAAATAGGCCAACATTCAAGCGGACCTAGAACATTCATAGGATATCAGCGTAACTTACTACGCTTTAATAAAAAAAGTAACAAAAATAAAACTGTATTATCTGTGTCACCCAGGTATATCTTAGTTTTACAATCTACAGTGTGTTATAAGAATCGAGTTGGCCACGCGTATAGTCTATGTATCTAGTTATGATAAAGACTTGACATAAACCAGTATAATTTTGTTTAAATTCCGAGATATATTTTTTCTGTGAGAGGTGAATGACCTTAAAAGTATTTTAATCTAATTATTATTCCAAAAATAGTAAAGTTTTGCGTTTTGTTAGCATGTAAGTAATGTAATAACACATCATATATATATTTATTTTTGAAAGGTTTAATAGTTTGCGAGTTATCATTATTTTTCTGATTTTCACATATATTTTTTTTAAATTGTACCTTAGAGTTGTAACATATTATTTTTTGTAAGAAATATGCGTAATAATATTGTTGAATATAGTTGTTTTTTTTCGAACTGATTACGCTATTGACCTAGCAAAGTCTTAATAGCTTCACCGGATTACATAATACTGTTCGATTGCAATCGAATCCTCACTTACGGAGATTATATTACATACAAATAAATTTAACCTCATATAAATAATAACAATTAATTAAATGACGATAGTAGAAATCAAAATTAAGAAAAATATTTACAAAAATTGACAAACGTATCAAGATTGTTTAGTCCCGGCGCATTAACCCTTCAGTCCGTTCCAGCATGACGTATCACCTCCGCATATTAATTCAACGTTTAATTCATGTAATATTAATAATAATTCACCGTGCTCGTTGCAAGCTCTTTGTTTTAGTGCGTTACCCTGTGTTGCCCGGTGAGTTCGCGTTCGCTGTTGAATTATAAGAAACAAAAAACGTTTTTTTACACTGCACAAGCGAAACAATGCGGATAATTCCTTTATGGTTATAAATTTTTTGGGATTTTAATTACACTCATCAAACGCAACATACATACAGATTGTATACATTCCTACGAAATCTGAGATAATTTTAGCTTTATTTTGGGTTAATAAATTAATAGAAATTTCTTTACAGCAATATTTTGTTTTTAATGAGCGATGTTATTATCTTTTTCAAGGATTTTTAAGAATTTATTATACGAAAAACATCAAACTGTCGAATTAGAAGTATCTAGTCTAATTATATTTTACAAGTAAGTGTCTGGTGGGATTTTCCATTCTCAATGCATCAAGAATCATTCATTTGAATCTACAGTGCAACTCTATTAAAGTTATTTATGTGATTAATTTGCACTTCATGCATTCTTATTAGTAGGTACTATCTAAAAATTTATATTCCTATACCCAGGCCGTTAGTGGTGTTTGGCGCAAAATACGAAACTCTACCCAATGCTGCGCGCTACAAAAGACGTCAGCGACATATTTTTACCGATCCTCCCGATAAAATAACGGCAGCGGACGATCAGTACCAGCCTGTCTCTCCAAACAGAACATGTTCACGCCCGCGCCCGTGTAACTACAGATCACGCCGTCGTGTTCTGGGGGTAAATTTCGCTCCCACACACCAGATTAGGCCCCTCTCGACAGCGGCTCAAGCCTAGGTTCGTTCCCTTGGCGTGAAGCCCTTGAGTATGCTGCACGCACGATACAGTAACACAAAACCTTACATGACTGAGACAACATTACACACATCACCTCCACACACGTGCACGCAAACACACTTACACATGAAAGTGGAAGGGTTTTATTTTTCCCCTTATATAACTGAAATAGTTTAGAAAATTATCTGTTACGACATATATATCAAAGTTTTTCAAGTATGTGTGCTTGGTATACATATATGTTTCAACAACTCATATATATATAAATAGTTAGCTTAGGTAAAAAAAAAAGATTGTACGCGCATTGTACGTATCAGGCAACAGCCCAAGCCGAGGTGTGCCGTGCACCCTAGAGCTAGCTTAATCTTAAGATTTTATTAGTAGGAAATATGGTTACGGTCATGCAAGTCTGCAAGGTTCTTGTTAACTGAATATGTATAAAAAAAATCACTTTGATGGGTGTTAGTGACTCAGTCAAATAAAGATACGTACTATCCCGTTAGCCTAAGCACTAAAGAAGGATTTTTGGACATTAAACACACAAGTTGGTAAAAGACTGGATGGAAGTTCGTATGAGAATCCGTCATTTTTCCGTCATAGACAATGCGTGTTAGTAAGTACTACCTTATATACGAGTGGGAGGCAATGTAATACATGATTGTCATCCAGCAAAATGTTGTTTATTCATCTACACTTCGCAGTTTTCTCCAGATTTTTTATTTTATATGAAATTAGTATTCTGAAGTTTAATTCCGATAATCATTTTATTAATTCGACATCAGTAGCAAAAATCGAGCAAAACTTAGTTTGTCTATATAATTTATATATTTTTGTGTATATAATATATAAATTATATCATCATATATATCTAAGAGATTTCATAAATTATATAGACAAATTATATTTTAATTAAGATACAACCTATGCTTAAAACGTATTAAGGACATTTTATGAAATATAATGTATTCGTATCTATCTGTCTATAATACCTTTTAAACGAATAATTTTTGTATATTTTTATATTGTTATATATTTCGGATCACGGAAACGGTGTTAGCGATTGTGAATAGTATGTAGGTGGTTTTGGGGACAATAAATGGATTTAGCTAAATTTCATTCATTTTTTTTATCTGAGTTTTCAGGCAATGAAAAAACATTGCTAGAATATAAAACTACATATCGCCATCGCTGTCAAAATAAAAAAAGATTAGATGGAAATCGGCTGCTTCAAAAATCCGTTTAAACCCAGTTCGAATCCGAGTGACAGGGATATCTTTTTTTAATTTTTTTTTTCGTTAAAATATGCTAATTTTATGAGGCAAAGCTAACAGCTTATTTCAAATTAAAAATGTATTTTATTGAACCGAGCTAGGCTCCGTCGTCCAGCTACTCGCTATTTATGCGAAAATAAAATATTTCAGTACCTTGCTATTGTCTATATATATTTTTTATAGCTTAGTAACTATTGAGGAGCTTTAGTCTTATCAAATATTTTGGAAAATTCCATTTTTTCCTACCTTTAATAATTCGAAGCTTACATTTCTCATTGTATATTCGTCATACTTCTCGGTTCTTACATGTACAATATTGGTAAAATACTTAATTTTTTTTTTTTCATTTAGAAAATAATATCAAAAAGAAATACAGATAATATCTATATATCATCTGTGAAGGAAAAATTTGTACCTCTTAAAATGTTCGAATTTTGTTCATCTGAACGACCACTAATTTATATAAATATACATAATGAATAATCAGCCAACAATTAATTTACTATATATATTATATATTATATAAATTGCGACCTTTTTATTCAATACAAAAACCTACATTTTATGTTCATCTAAAAAGTTTCATTTTGATATATCTCTTTATGACAGCGATAGAAACGGATCTTACCAAAACACGTCACTTTGGACTATTAAAATTCATACAAACATTTCAAAATGTAATTAAAAATAATTAAATCAACATATACACAGGAAGATGAGTGAATCAACATACCACATTACGGTAGTTGAATTATACTATCCAAAATGAATGAACTAACTGGAAGTTATTTGATTACTTACAACCCTAATCGTTTGGAGGAACATTCCGATAGTACCGACTTCGAGGAATATGATACACAACCAACACTTTTGAAAGACAACAAATATAACTTTGTAGATAAGGAAACCAAAGAATTAGTAAAAAATCATACAAATCTTAAAGTTATAAAAAACTGTTCTCGTTATCATAAAAAACCTAAAAACAAACACAATAATACAGAATATGTTGCTATACGGCAATCAGAAACTATAAAATCGAGTCGAATCATCAGTGTGAAGAATATAAATCAAGAGTCAACAGTAAAACAACCACACAATTATGGGTTTAACAGTGATGGTCAATTTAAAACGCAAGTAAAGAGGTCATTCATGCGTCATAGAGTGATACCATGTTTATCAATTATGTTTCGACGATCTTTCAATAAAATGTACACTATTCAAGAAAACGACGACACAAATTTACGTAAAGATAGTAGCAGTCAAGTGAAACAAGATAACTGGCAACAGCGAGGAACAAGGAAATTTAATAAACGCCAAAACTACACAGTCCAGCCTGTTCATACTCTTGAAGGAATCAACCATAAATTTCTTCCATTTGAGAAACAACATACACATTCAAAATTACCTTCACCAAATGAAAAATGCCTTATAGGAGATTTATCATATAGTAATTCAACCCCAACAAAATCATCTCATGAATTCGATCAGTTAAGACACAACAAGAGGTTTAGAAAACGTTTTCAAACTGAAATAAGGAAAGAGTATTTGAAATACCATTCAAGTAAATTCATGAAGCATCAAAAGCAACAGTGCCCATCTATACACAGTCTGTATCAAGTTTTTACCACCCCCTACCAACAACAATCTAAAATACTAAACACTTCATCTAATTACGATAGTTCGTTTTGCCCTAGCGTTCTATCAACGTCATCAGGATTCTGGAATTATCTTTTCAACCGATTTAACAAAAAGTATCAAACACAAAGAATGGAGATGCCTCAACCGTGTCATTGTTATGACTCTCATGCAGGAAATTACCCTGAAGAGTACGAGTATTGTGAAGTCAAACAACAAAATGCGCTGCCTGAGTGTGATAGTTGGCAAAATATCGGTTCTGTACAGCCTCCTAGAGATGTCACGCCCAATCATCGACAACGTGAGAGAATACCAATACTAACCTTGCCAGTACCAGGTAAGAAAAAAACTAAACTGAATAAAAAAGTTCAATGCGATTGCTATCCTGAAAAGGGAAAACCTAATGCGCATGCATCAAAACTACCCGAATCATCGTTACCGCAAGCACCGATAGGTGGAAGGAAGCGTTGCCAGGAGTCTCACAACCAGTTGACGGAAGCTTTAACCCAAAAATATAACGGTGAAATTCTTTGCATCCATAATCCACCATGCGTCCTGATCAATGGATGTCTGAACTTGCCTACGATCAATGAACCAGCATCAGTAAATGTGTGGACCGCAGCTACAGATAACAGGAAGAGTTTCTTGCGGCACGAAAAGAAAGAAAAAAAAAAGAGTTGTGATGAAGGTTGTCAATACTATAGCCCGAACTTCGAAGTAAGGCAATGTCAGACTCAAGAATACAAGAGCGAGAAATTAATACAGAGTGTGTGCAACCATACTCCTCCATGTAAGATGGTTAGATGTTGTTATAAGAATCAATATGACCCGAAATTGAAAAACTCCTGCATCCATGAACCGGTCTGTGAAAAGATTCCCGAATGCGACTTAAATGGTATGCAGAATGAGGAAATTGTGTTTTTAGAGCGCAGGCCGAAATGTACAAAATTACCAATGTGTTTGAAGAATTATATAGTACTAACTGCCAGAGATTCAGTTGGCACGCAAGCTAGACCTCCGTCCAAGACGGTTTGCCGTCACGAACCACCATGCCTAATGATTCCTAAATGTCTAAGTCTAGTATTACAGCATAGCCATATATCTCGTTCTAACATACCCTATTGCATGCACCAGCCTCATTGTGAGATGATACCGGCGTGTTGCAGGAAATCCACTAAAAAAGATATGGTTTCTGTTTGTTCACAATATCCAAATGGATGTCGTATGGTTTAGGCGATAAGGTTGAGTTTGTTTTGTAGAATGGGCGAAATTAATATGATATATCGCGTTACTGTTAAATTTATTAAATAATTGGGTAAATGTGAAGTCTTTATCGCTGCACGAAACAGTTGTGCTATAAAATGCGTTGTCAACATTATTTGTTGTATTTCGTCCTGCTGTAAATAACCATTTTCTCTTCAAATAAATATTTTACTAATTTATAGTAGTATAATATAACAACTAGAAATATTTATACCTCTGTTTCTGTACAATTTTAAATTAAGTCAATAATAATTTTAAAAAATAAAAATGTATTCAACGACGAATTAATTATTCATCGTTTCCAAAGGGAAGTTATATTTAAAAGAAAGCATGAGCTAACTACATAAAAAATAATAACAATATTATTTGTACGTGATGACTGAAATTTTTATTAATAGAATGTATGGTAATCTGTTTTTTAATCTTTTACCTTTGCAATTTTTATAAAGTACTAGCTGTTACCCGCGGCTCCGCACGCCTTTTTTGAATGTATTAAATAAATTTAAAATTGTTATTACGTGTGTAAATAACAATAATACTCTTTCAAAAATATTTGTAAGTACGACACGCACATCATCTACAGTAACAGGTAACATGTACATTATATATGTGAATACTAATAGTGTATCGAATGGGATGGGATTTATCATAAGCCACATAGCTGGAACTTTCAACTACTATCTATGTATCACCCTCAGTGCTCACTTACACTATATAAGAAAG
>JACEII010000001.1:11358069-11413643 GCA_014332785.1 Antheraea mylitta
ACTATCTATGTATCACCCTCAGTGCTCACTTACACTATATAAGAAAGTAATGAAAATATTAAGCTATACATTATCGAACAATATGTGTTCAATCTTTTATTATATAGATATAATATCGGGTATCGTCTGCTGAACTCGCTAGCTTAAAATAAAACAGCTAATTAGTTATTTATTTGCCTGTAAAATTCCCGTTCAAATATTACTTGTAGTCCGTTGAAGCTGTTAAGACCTTGTAAAGTCAATAGCGTAGTCATTTCTAAGAAAACAAAACCGTTCATGTAGGTCCAGCTGTTTCGGAGATTACCCGGAACAAATAAACAAACAGATATATCGACAGAATTAAAAAAAAATGTTGATATTTATAGCACAGCAGATATATGTATTCATCAAAAAGTATTTATTTGAATATTATATACACACGCTTTATTCTTATAATAGGCAATATATCACAAACCAATAATTGGGAACAAAACTAACGTAGAATAAACTTTTTGAGGAGTTTTTGACGGGATTTCAGTCTGTTATATAGGGGATTTTATATTTTATTCATAATTTTGTGTTATTTGACTCTATATTGTGTTAAATTGGCGGCGTTTTATGTAATATGGTTTGTTTATTATGCATTAGTGAAATAAATGAAAAATAATAGCACGGAGCATGTATTCTGGGGTTTTGAAAATTAAGATAAAAATTTACGAAATATTATATAGAAGATTTGGCGCTTATATATAGAGAACACATAAGAACTACCTATATTGACAATTTCAGAATTGGCAGTATGGATTAATTCCTTCGCCTGTATTGTGATGGACGAATATTATTACTACTAATCTTTTAGAATAGCAGCACAAAATAGACTTTAAAAATGTTGGCGGTAGCAACGTACTACTTAATCAAAAATTGGAATTAAAAATAACCTAGAATAAACTTTTGAACAGGAACACAAAATAAACCCTAATAATATTTCCGATAGAATGTTATCATGTTACCATGGCAACGCATATTATACTGACACTGACACGCAGCGGATGCTCTAAAAATAGCCCGATTTTGAGACATTCTTCATTAGTGCTCCGCTCCTATTGGTTTTAACGTGATGATATGTAACCTATAGCCATCCTCGATAAATGAGCTATCTAACACTGAAAGAAACTTTCTAATTGGATCGGTAGTTCTTGAGATTAGCGCGTTCAACCAAACAAACAAACAAACAAACCATTCAGCTTTATAATATTAGTATAGATTTATATTAAGCTTACTTTATATACGAGCATACAACTAAGAACTTATTAGGGGATGCAGCGATGTTAGAAAATTTGGCAGGCAACTTCATAGATCTCCTACAATTTACGGCGAGATCTTTAATGAATTGCGTGACATTAATCACTCTGATATCATTGAATTAAATTATAAATGACTAAGGTATGACACACCGTTTCATCCTCGATAAATTTACAATTGAACTTCATTCTTACTTAATGTACTTTCTGATCTATATTTTGTGTGGTCAATAACAATCAATAACCTACAACAATAAATAAGCTACAGAATGCATAAATTCTAACGTAACTGGTAATTCCACAAATTAATGCGTTCAGACAAACAAAATAATGATCTCTTGCGCTTTATCGTATTAGTATAGATTTAAATTTATTACGAGGATTTAAACAAATCATATGCTAGTTTAATTATGACATTATATAAATAATAACGCAATGCAGTGAAAACATTATGAAGGGGAACACCTACATAATGACCTAAAAATATTTCACGTACACAAACAAACAACACCAACGCAACTCTGTTAATAAACTCTCGCCTGCGCTTTGCGTTTCGTGTACAGCGAGTGGGATGCGCAAATTGTCATGTTAATTGAATCTTGTCGCCTAGTGTGTACTGTCTTTAAGCGATGAAGGCAATACGCCCAGAATTCCAGCGTACTGCAGTAATAAATTCATGCGCTTAATTCGTCGTAAACTCAGACGACATAAGTGATCAAAGCTGTGTGACTATAATATATTAAATTACGTTATCTCGTATAATACAATATTTTTATAATTATTCCCTGACATATGATAAAAAGAAACGTGTTTCCGCATGTTGGTTAGAGTGCGTATAACTCGAAAATGACTGAAGACCTGAAAACGGTTAATATTTAGTTTTGTTAAATAAAGATGATACCGTATATTGAATTGATTATTTATTTTATTTATTAATCAAGTATTAATGATTGCGGCAAATCAAAAATAGTAACAAAAACTGCAGTTTCAATCTCACCTAATTTATTTCAATTATTTGTTTCGTTTCCATATACGCGAAATAAAATTACTTATACATCTAAAAACATATGAACGTAAGTCAGAAATAGAGAATTAGGTAAGATATTTGTTTAAATCTTTTTTTTCCAAACTGTCTAACGTTATTGGCCAGGTGAGTCTTCACAGCTTTGCCGGATTAATATGGCGAGCACTTATGGCGCTTATCCGCTTGGCAATAAGCTCAAGGATGCTATAGTGGCTGAAGCTCGGTTTGGGCTCTTGCCTTCGATGAACGCGAATCTTACAAAGCTAAACTAGCTAAGCTAATACATGTGAGGCACACGTGCGTGTTTCACGAGCACAAACATATATTTGTATTTGAAAAATCTTAAGAAGTAGTCTAAATGTTAAGGAAACATCCTAATTTATTTTATGAAACATCAATGTTCCAAAATTATTCATTATATGTAAACAAAAACTCAAATATAGTAAGAAAAAGAAATGTAATGTATTATCCAAAATAGATCTATCAAACATTAATACTCCTAAATTATTGATTCTTTGTCAGAACATTTTAAAAATAATTTAACGATAATGTCTTGTCCAAAATCTATACCAATATTATAAATCTGGAGGGTTTGTTCATTTGGTTGAAAGTGCTAATGTCAGGAACTACTAGCCTGATTTTCAAAATTCGCTCAATTTTAAATAGCTCATTTATCGTAGAAGGTTATAAGTTATATATCATCACTTAGTCGAATAGGAACGAAGCACCAATGAAGAATGTTTCAAAATCGGGATTTTGTTTCCTTTTGAAAGCTTCCGCTGCGTGTTAGCGTTAGCCCAAAGTAACTATTCAACGCGGACAAAATCTTGTAGTCCGGTGAATCTGTTAAGACCTTCCTAGGTTTTTTTTTTCGAAATGACTACGCTATTGACCCAGCAAGGTCTCAACAGCTTCACCGGACTACTAAGGCGAACGCTTAAGGCACTCAGCCGATTTTATTTTGGCAACCAGCTCAAGGGTGCACGGCACACCCAGGCCTGGCTGTTGCCTGTTGCATGCAAAATCGCGACCTATCTTAGCTAACCTAGCTAACCATTCATATATGTATGAGTTGTTGAAACGTATATGTGTACCAAGCATACACGCCTCAACAACTCCTCCATATATTTATTATCGAAAAATTGAGAGTTTTTCAGTTCGATAAGGGAAAAACAAAAATGAAACCCTTCCACTTTCATGTGTAAGCGTGTAGGCGTGCACGTGTGTGGGGGTGATCGTGTAGTGTTGTAGCGGTGATGTACATTTGTGTGTCACCGTATCGCGCAAGCAACGCACTCAAGGGCTCCCTACCGAGGTATCGAACCTAGGCTTGAGCCGCTGCCGTGGGAGGCCTAATCGGGTGACCTTGCTAGGTCAATAGCATAGTCAGTTCGAGAAAAAAAAAGAGAACGATGTCGTAAGCAGAAACAAGTGATTTAATAAACATCGTATTCTAAGGTCATTGATTCTGGATAAGAAATTTTGGTATGTAATCTATCAAACAGCAGTGCTCCAAAATGGCATTTTATAGTTTATTTTTGGGGTGTAAGGGGTGTCGAGTAACGTCTTAAGACTTGAGACACCCAAGCCAACCTCACCTGCACGTGGTGCACCCTGCTGAATAACGAACGAGGCAATGGCGAAAGTGCGGTGGCGGTAGGGTTTTACAGCCCGACTCGGTCGCAACCACCATGTATATGGCGAAAAAGCCTGTAATAGTGACTCGCTTCTGCGCGTCGCATTTCGGGATCAGCCTCATATCCCGCTTTTTGCAGGCCGGCATGACAGTGGCGACTGGCGATGGATAGTGTGTCACTCGGTGGTCGCTATTGTTTTTGGGTTATACTGTGCTTATCATCAGGCACAGTGCAGTCATTTTGCCGAAAAAAAAAATTAAATGTGTTTATTATTCTATCTGAATAGATTTTTTCTTAGCAACCAGTAAGTATTGTCATGTTCTACCTGTCTTTACCAACACGAAAAATAAGGATAAAGTACGAAAATAAATTTTAAAACGTTCCAAGTGAAATGACCGTGAACTTGAGGTGTGAATTGTAAGAACAGTGCTAAATATTAAGTTATCAGCGTTGCAAACAATAAACTGACGGTTACTAAATGCGAGATCTTTACGCATTGTTAACTCTTGCTAACTTGTCTACGTTGAATATTAGCATGAATGCTTTTAATTAAGAGGTTGATAGGATAAAAAATTACTGCAATATTACAAAGGATTTTATTTAAAAAATGGTTTTAATAAAATTACAGTGGATTGTACCTAGAGCATGATTGGCAGAGAGACGCTGATCAATTATATAAATTTTTGCTACCAAAATATAGATGTTTATTTAAGCAAAACTTTATTCTAATAATGTTAAGGTTTTTTAATAACTTAGTAGAGTAATTTCATCCGCGATTCTCCTGACGTCATTCTAGAAAAGATATGAAATGAACTGATATATTCATTTAAATAAAAGAAACTAGAAAAGATTAAGAACAGTTAATGCTAACAAACGAGAATGATTTTCTTTTTCCAACATTTTTTTTAAATATATATCACAGGCAGGTCACCTGATGTTAATTCATTACCGCCGTCCATAGACACTAGCAACACCAGAGGAGTCGCAACCGCCTTGCCAGCCTGTGTTTGAGGGAGGGGGAATAAGGGGGGTAGTAAGGAGGAGGAGAGAGAGAGGGTATATGGATCTCCGGCGCTCTCACTGATCTAACGAAAGGCAACAATGCAAGCACAGTTACTTCACGTCGGTTTTCTGTGAGAGGGTGATACTACCCCGGGCGACCCGACCCATTCATGCTGAAACCAGTTATAGATTCAGCGTGACTCTACGAAATCCGAATGCGAAATATATAGAACACATTAACAAAAATGAATACTTGAGATCTTTTGTTCCATTTCTAAAGCATATCATTCGGTGTATGAACGGTCAGTGTATGAACGGTCAGTGTATGAACGGTCATTATTCCTTATATTCGAAACTATATAATTATTACATGTATTATTCACGCATGCCACTAATTCATGAAACTTAATGATTTAGAAATTGGTCATACCATCCCATATATTTTTTGTACGTACCACGACTAATCAACTTTCTTTACATGTAACTTTATGTATTCTATACGTTTTAACTCATTCGAAAATGACAAAAAGATTGTGAAAATCGTCGGTTCAGCAGTTTTGTCGTCTAGGCCGAACAGACAAGAGTCACTTCGATTTTATTTGTATATAGATATAATTAAAAATCACATTAAAATACCAAATTAATATTTATTCTCTACTGACTTCTGCCTGCGACATCGTCCACGTAGAATAGTTGAGTTAACGCTTACATTAAGTGAATATATCTTATTAGGACCAAATGTCTGTGAGATAAAACTAAAAATGATTAAGTGCAGAATATCCAGTAGTTTTTGCATTATTTGTTTACAACTGCAGACCTAACTAGCTTCTGCACGCGGCTTCGTCCGAGTGGAATAGTTACTTTGAGCTGACTAGCAACACGCAGCGGAAGCTATCAAGAAGAAAAATATCCTGATTTTGAAACATTCTTCATTGGTGCTCCGCTCCTATTGGTCTTAGCGTGATGATATATAGCCTATAGCCTTATTAGATAAATAAGCTAGCTAACAGTCAAAGCATTTATCAAATCTGACTAGTAGTTCTTGAGATTAGTGCTTTCAAGCAAATTCTTCAGCTTTATAATATGGACTATAGAGTATATGTAGATTGTTGGAAATGTTTAAAATACATGATTATAATTTATGATTTTAACAGAATAGCGAGCTACGATGATGCTTGATGCATGACCGCACCTTACACGTCCCGCGCGCACTAAACCAAATGATTAACAAACAAAGAATCTGTAAATTACCAAACTCGATTGTTTTGAGTGTAGAATATTTAATTTCGTTTCGATTCAATGCAAATTCAGGGATCTTTCGACTTGCTGGCGACATTCTCTCACGGGCCGACATTGTACCGCTCATACAAATGTGGAACGAAACGTTCACGACTTAGAAACGAAATTGGGTAGGTATCTCGCAATAACCGGAACGAGCCGGTTTATTCCGGCTCTCAGCGGTACACTATAAACATTTCTAACTTATAGTTTAGAATTTCCTAATCTATTGGTGCCCAACCGTGGAATTTTATCATTTCAAGCGTCCACATTCAGAACCAGTTACGTGTTTGGGCTTCGGGAAAAAAATTTCAAAATCCTCGAATGCGTTCGATTATGAACTGTATTAGCGAAGGAAAAAGTAAGATATTTACGTGTACGGATGTTGTGTTTATGATGTTTTAAAATTTGATAGGTCTGTGATCAGAAACTAATGAGTGAAGAGCATTGAACCCGACCAGTTTTCGGTACCAGCCATATATTTCGGATTCCGTACCCGGTGTTCATAAAACTACAATGGTTTATGTAAATGTTATGCGCCGATAAATATGTCCCTACGTCAAAACTATGCTTAGCTTATTATAGTCTCTCTCTTAATTCTAAATTATTTCCTTTTAAGATTATTTTTTATATTTAAAAGTAGCGTACAAATACATTGGTAAAGATTATGAACGATTTTGATTTATTTATTCACGTCCCGTTACGTATCTATTATAATAAAATAAAATTAACCAAACCAAGTGGAAGAGAATTGAAACGCATAATTTATAATAAAAAAATCCGTTTATAAATTGGAAATTATTAGTATAATAACTGATTCTCTGGAGGTAGATTTTTTTATATGCATGTTTTTGTCCGTTACGTTGTTTATTATATTAGATTATGACAAACTATTTAATTCTGACTGATACAACCTACAAACAAACAATATACATTTTATTCAAATGTTTGCAAGAAATGATCAAATATTAGTATTTGATTCTGAAAATACTTTCACCAATAGAAAGAAACCTACGTAGGATCATTTTGTTGAGATTACCGGTGTTATTACAAAAAAGTTAAATACATATTAAATACTGGCTTCAAAAAAGTCTCGTACTGAATGCACCGCGCTTGTTTGAGGCAAGTGCGCGTTATCCTTTTTTCGCAAGTCTAACCTAACTTAACTAAAGCAAGACAAAAGAGCAAGATGGCGAATATTCAGCGAGCGCGGTGCATTTCAAACGTAACCGTTTTAAAGAAAGTATTCAATACGTATTTAACTTTTTTGTGATAAATCCGTAAGTTTTATGCTATAACTAGTTATGCCTCACGTTTTACACGCCTTTAATATGTCTCCAATATGCTGTGCCTAGTTGCACGGCCCGCTCGCAATATTATTCAGATATCGTAATTTCTAACTTGAAATTTGTATAATAATTAGCTACCACCTAAGGGTTGTAAGCATAAACTTGGTAACCTGTAACCTTCCTCAATAAATTGACTATAAAATGGAAAAAGAATTTTCCAAATCTAAGAAGCAGTTTCAGATATTTCCACGTTCATAAAAATAATAGCGCGAGATTCATAATAATAGTAATAATTAGAGTGAGATAAGTCGCGAACAGTTTTTAGTGTACTATTTCTGTACATATAATAAAAATGAAGTGTTTGTATGTAATATTAAAATAACTGCTTTTTACTGAGTAGATTTTTGTGGAGCGATTACTTTTTTATCGTCGCGAAACTTTAAGTATGTTGACAATATGGACATATCTATCTTCTAATATAAGAATCTCATGTCACGACGGTAGTGTTCGAACTCCTTCCAAACGGCTCGACCGAGCCTTGTATGTATATTTGATTGGTATGAGAATAGGTCGTAAATTTTATATCTGTTCGTGATAAGGGTATACCTGTCCAGAATATTTTTTAAAAATCTTTTTATCAATTTTTCTTTTTTGTATTTTTTTTATTGCCATCAAAATATACGCATAACCTCAAAATTTCACTATCCTAATCTCACCCTTCGCTTTTTGATTCGAAATTTTAGTATTTTTGCATGAACAATATGCAGATGGATTTAACAGTTGTTCGTATTTAAAAAAAAAAAGGAATTATTGATTTTGCTGAATTACAGATGGCGCTACGTCCGCTTTATCGAAATTTCTTTCACACACGTATTCACTAAATCATCTAGGTATATGTTTGACTGAGGTTTTGAATTGTTAGGTTTCACAATTGGAAACGGTGGCGGTCGTTGTAATCGGGTTTAAGGTTTATTAAGATTCTTCGAGTTTGGACATAGAATTGGAATCAGTAGGTAACAAATTTCACGCAGACGAAGACGCGTGGGTCAGCTAGTTATATCTACATCTATAATAACATTCTTTAGAGATATTGTCAGAATATGTAAAGTTTAAAATTTTAATTCCTTTCGTATATACCATATATAGTGTAAGTGAGCACTGAGGATGTTATACTCGTATAGTGGGTTAAAGTTCCAAATATGTTGCTGATAGTAAATCCCATTCGACACACTGTTAGTATTCCAATAAATGTAATGTATACGTTACATGTTACAACAGTAGGTGGCGTGCGTGTCATACTTACAAAGGTTTTTGGAAGAGCATTTCAGTAATTCTACATCTTCTTGCAACTTTAATTTTCTTTAATAGAATTTAAAACGCGTGCAGAGCTGCGGGGCACAACTAGTCTAAAAAGCCCTACTCTTCGTTTTAATATTTATAATTTTTTTTTGTTCGTTTGTAATGAACATAGGTACAAAAAGTGACGCAACCGCTAATAATAATAATAATAAAAAACAATTATCTCACAGTAGTCAAGTAAAAAATAGAACATGATATCAAAATTATTAATAACGAGGCATTCAATCTTACATTCGATTGATAAGAGTTTTCGTCGCGACAAGTTTTTTGTTAAATCACATTCACACTCATTCCAAATCATTAATCTGATTCAATATAATTGATTACTTTGTGTCTATAATAAGACTTGTATATTAATAAGTGAGGGTCTAACACAATTTAAAAGTTTTAAAACCTCTTTGGACGAAACTCCAACAAACTCTTTAAAGTAAAGAGAATTATATGTGGCTATTGTATTTTTTGCATTTGTATTTTTATTCAATGTAATAGTGAAATTCTCTTATGTAGCTAGAGTCGAGTTTGAGGTAGGACAATATTTGTTACAGGTAGGCTGAAAGTAAAAAAAAAAGATCATAATTGATTCACCCTGGAAGCACATGCTTCTAAATCAATCATCATGTATAATCAATAACCTCTAGGTCACCTATAGCTACAATTTTTTTTATCTCAAACTATGAACAAACAATTTAATCATAATAGTTTGTCTTAATGTTTGGTATTTTTATGATAAGGCATTTTCTGATTTCAAGATAAGGCATTGCCCCATAATGCCCTCCTAGCTAGGACTTTGTTTGAATTGCATCAAAATTTGATACATTATATAAGTCATTATCTCTGTAATACTTTTTAAAGCGAAATTCTCTTCATCGGAGATATCAACCAACTACCCTACATCGACCGGGAAAACTTATTTCGGATGGCATATACCAGACCATCCAGTATCCAGAGTATCCAGTATTGACAAACAGCTCACTTGCACTTACAGGAACCCAATGGATGTAGCCTATGCACTGAGTCAAGTATACGACGGTATATATTTACCGAAATCGATAGTAAGATCTCTGAGCAGCAGGGGCTATTAGGGCGAACAAATACCCTCACACACTCCCGATACTCTCTTCCTGGTACACACACAGGAGGAGAAAGAAACCCTGATAAAAAAGGGCTACGGGGTAGGGGAAGAATCGCGCGTTCTGACAGTCCATGAATCCCAGGGACTGACCTACAAATCGGTGGTGATCCTGCAAACAAAGAGCAGAAGGGTACAAATCCACGGTAGCGTTTCACATGCTATAGTGGCAATATCTAGACACACCGACACCTGTGTCTACTATAACGACGTGACTGACGACGCGATAAGTAGGTTCACTCGTCAGGCCGTGGACGCTCCGCCACGGGATATTGTGGATTACAACCTAAAACATGGCCATAAAGAATGGAAATGCAAGCGCTATAAAAACAATAACGTCATTAAACCAAAAATAGTTAAAATAATTAAACAGTTAATATTTAATAAATGACTAAGAATAAAAAAAAAAGAATATGCTCACGGATACGATTTTTACGTATACAAAATATTACATGTAAGCAAAAAAGGTGCGGATCAAGAGTCAGCAGAATAAACAAACTAAAAAAAAAATACTTTTTGAGTAAATAATTATGTAACTATATGAATGATACTGAAGTACAAGTTTTTTCTTTTAATGTTATCTTAGGATTCTTTTTTATCATTTTAACTTATGACCTATTGTATACTAATAAGCGAAGGTCTAACACAATTAAAAAGTTTTAAAATCTCGTTGGACGAAACTCTGATAAACTCTTTAAAGTAAAGAGAATTATATGTGGCTATTGTATATTTTCATTCAATGTCATAGTGAACTTCTCTTATGTCAATTTATCCGAAAATATTCTCAATATTTTCAATGGGTCACCTGATGTTAAATGATCACCACCGTCCATAGACACTTGTAACACTTCATTTCAACCTGTGTCGGGGTAGGAGGAGCATTGGGAGGAAGGAGCGAAGGAAGGGAAGAGCAGAGGGGTTAGGTGGGAGAGGCGGGCCTCCGGCGGTCTCACTGACCGAACGAAACGCAACAATGCAAGTACTGTTACTTAACCAATAACAGCTTTAGCGTGACTCTACCACCTACAAAAATGTTCTCACAATGAGAGTATTATGTGTATTTTAATACTTTATGGGTTTTAGCTTTTGTTCACAATGTAGCCTGACGTCAGACGACGATGTAGATTTTTTTTTTTCGAACTGACTACGCTATTGACCTAGCAAGGTCTTAACAGCTTCACCGGACTATAACGATGTAGTCTAAAATAGTAAACACGCTAAAACTAGAATGGATTAGCACTTGAGTGTAGCTAGCGGAACACGGCAACGAGTGTTTGTCCACAGATTTTCTACTAGAGGGTGGTGGCTAGCCAAGCGGACTTAAAACCCTAACACCATGCTGTGGTTTCATACGTTGTTTTCCTTCACAGGAGACTCAGTTACGAGGATTCCAACCTATGTCCATTGGCGCTACGTCCGAACACGCTATGAACTAAGATACGAATTGGGGTTAATATGCTTAATTTCTTTCTAACTAGAGGCGTCTTTCATGGATCTAATAACGGCAGGACTTGGTAAGCTGTCCCAAAAAGTGGTCTTGACAATATTTGGAGGATATTATTAATTCAATTTGCCGGACTTCAAGTTTAAGCCCTATGCCAAACGGGTTTTGATATTAAAATGAGGTGGATCAATACGTGAACAATGGTGATGTCTCTGCAATTGACTTTTCCCTCTGTGCATCAACTAAAACGATTGTAACGTTAATTCATTTCAAATATATGTATGATAAAAAGATAAACCCAATCTAGTTTCTTGCCAGTTCTTCGCAACGGCAGGGCTATTTTCCGAACCAGTTTCGACATTCATAGATGCCTTAGGGCCTAAATTAAATAAAGTATTTTTAATTTTGAAGAGTTCTAACATTGGAAATCAAGAGAAAACTGCCGCTTAGATTAGTTTCCTATCTGTTGGCTTCGTCTACAACACAAAAAACTGAGAAGCTCTGATAATTCAAGCGATATTGCAAGGTGTGCTTAGAATAAATTAAATCCGCGTCTGACAGTAAGTATCCCATGCTCGACTATAACAATGAAAATTGTAATTGCGATTAGAAAATCGAATAGAGCATTATTTTCCATGCACATTCATCTGTAGCGCGGCGTGTGATCAAAGTATAATGGACTAATCAGTGAGGCAAGTTGAATATAGTGTTAATATATTCTCTTTTTTCTAACATTTTTATCCATTTTTATCAAAGCGTTGCTTCATAGTGTCACCTAACGGTGTGACGCATAAAAGAGACGTTCAACTCAAGTTAATCTACATCTATGAGACGTTCATCTGGTTTACTTTCAATATTTGATTCTATGATTTTCCCATAGGTTCAGCAAATGTTAATTTGAATTTTAACTATTGTAATAAAAAATGTCGATTTTAAATGATAGGTCAGTGGTAATAATGGTATATAGTTCTCCATTAGAAAACATTGTGATGAAAACGTATCACGGTGACAGGCCTTCTTATAAAACCTGCTTGGCCAATAAACTGAAAGTCTGTCAGCAAGCGTCGGTAGCTGATTTTTTTTTACACCAATTCTTTTTTGCGTAAATCAGCTAATGTTGAATGTATATCAGCTTTTTGTTTGTGGAGATAATTAATGAAGTCAAATATTAAGCACTTATTTTTTAAATTTATTTAGAACGAGAATCGAGTACTGATTATCTTGTAAAAATATTGCAAATGACTAAACAGTTGCTCGGTATAATAGTGTATTTTAACTTCCCATGTTAGGCCACGTAAAAATGCAAAATACTTTTTTTAAATAATATTTTTAAAGTGAGTTAAATCACGTCATTTGAATAATATTGCTATATTATATTCACTTTATGGTAGGTGAACTAATAATATTATTTCTAACTATGAATACTAAAATCCAAATTATTTTTTTTATAAAAGGGGTGTAATGAACCCAACTGTGTTCTGTAAACTTTAATATTATTAAATTTATTTTGAGATAAAAATTATAATAAGTATAAAGTAGTCACGCAAGAAAATGTAGTTATTTTATAATTTATAAGCTTATTACATTACAATCTCGCTATCGGAGTTGGAACGCGACTATTTTATTTCGCTATGTCGAAATCATAGCCTGACCGGTCATAATTCAAACATTGTGTGCATTCCTGTTATATTATAAACGTGTCGTGACGCCAGACAATAAGTACAAGAACAATGGATATTGTACAAAAAATAATTTTCCTTTCTATTCACGCCAACTAGATATAAAATCGCTGGAGTAACTGTCTCGCTAGTCTTAATGTGAACCTGAGCGAATTCTAAAGAATTGAATACACGTATCTCAACAATATCTAACGTAGTTATTTTGTATTGTGTTTACGCGTTAACTGAATAACATTACTGGGTAGTACGATACGTATAAACATTCGAATCTCACTAGATCATCAACACCCTACATTGGGTGAAATAGTTGTTGCGGTACTACACTTTTTTTCTATTCTGCAGGCTCTTGGTCCGCACCTTTTTTTACTGTATACTTTCAAGTATAACTTAGTTTTTGTTTCTTTAAAATCGGTCTACTCTATCAAAAGTTATTGTAATTTTAATCACGTAGCGGTGTAAGTACGTGAGAAAAGTAGAGAGGTAAATGGAATTAGTACATTCAAATGACTTTACTGATCATTGTTTTTACATAAGGTTCTACGCGGACGAAGTCGCGAGCACAACTAATCCTTAATAATATTATAAATACGGTAGTGTGTTCATTTATTTGTTAGGTTTCATGCCATAAATGACAAAAAAACAATGAAAGAAAACAGTGTAGCTTTCATCTATAAAAACAATACTGCCGAAAGATAGTTTAAACTTGCCTTAACGCAAGCAAAGCCGTTACCAAAGATTAGTTAAACAATTTTAAACTCGTGGGCGAAAAAAACGGTTATTCAAAAATGCTTCATAGAATATCTTCAAAGCAGTTGCGGTTACAAGTTTTGTTTTGTTTAATACATTATCACCAGACTATTAAAAATTCGTTCTTAACAAAAACAACACAATCAATTATGCGAAGTTGTTGTGGTTTAATAATTAAAAACCGCAGTAGAATATAAAGTTTTGAAATTGGCCAAAATAAAGTATTGTGTGACCGATTGAATCAGTTGCATCCTTGCCGCAGTGGTCTGGGGGTAGATTTCGCTCCCTCAGACCAGATTAGGCCTCCCTCGGTAGCGGATCAAGTCTAGGTTCGATCCCTCGGCAGGGAGCCCTTGAGTGCATTACTTGCACGATACTGTGACATAAAAATTTACATCACTGCTACAACACTACACGATCACCCCTACACACATGCATGCTACACGCTTACTCATGGAAGTGGAAGGGTTTTATTTTTTTTCCCTTATCGAATTGAAAAAACTCTAATTTTCCGATAATAAACATATGAAGGGGTTGTTGAGGCGTGTATGCTTGGTACACATATGCGTCTCAACAACTCAAACATATATGAATAGTTAGCTAGGGTAGCTAAGATAGGTCGCGAGTTTGCATGTAACAGGCAACAGCCAAGCCGAGGTGTGCCGTGCACCCTTGAGCTAGTTGCCCAAATAAAATCGGCTGAGTGTCTTAAGCGCTAGCCTTAGTAGTTCGGTGAAGCTTTTAAGACCTTACTAGGTCAAAAGCGTAGGCCGATCGAGAAAAAAAAATGCCACACGTTATGACAATATTTGGTGTGTTTCGTTTGTTAACATCTTAACCTACAAGGTTATGTCCATCTTCTATATAGGTCTGCAGAGGTAATCACATCATACAAAAATTACTGGATATCCCTCAATTAACCTTTTTTAATTATATTAACAGGCACTTGGTTCTTATCTAAAACTTATTAAAATATCTTCGTTTAATGTTCGACTTATTAAAGTTTTATGAAACTATGAATTTTATATGTACTTACTACGCGTTTAGCGGTGTTGATTTCTTGTAGCTGAGAAATGCGGCATAAGATGTATACGCAGGAGAGTGGAAGTAAGCAGCCAACGATGTCTTTAAAGAAATTTTGATAGAATGCTTTTACATTCAATAATGATTATGATTGGTTGATTATTTTGTTTTGATTTCATTTTTGCGTCATGACGTCATAACTTGCAAAATTACATAGTCGTAGGTCTAAAGAAACTGTGCCTAATTTAGATTACAAAATTAGACCTTAAAATTCTAACAAACATTCCAAGATAAATAGATACACGCTTGTCAATAGTAGTTACAATCATTAACAATTATAAATCGTAATTTAATTTACTATAGGTTTCACATTGACACATTATAACTTTATTATTCATAAAATTAAAAAGAAACAGACGTAATTATTATATTTATTTAATTATTATAATCACGACCTTTATTTATCATCGTTTACCTTATTTCCATAATTGATTTTATAAGAAAAACAACTATTATTTTCTTGTAGCAATTTTTAATTAGTTGATACTTTGGTTCAGAACTCTATCGCGTTGAGTTTTTGGCGGGATTTCAGTCTGTCATGTAGTAGATTTTATATTTTATTTAATCTTGTGTTACTTGACTCTACATTGTGTAAAGTTGTTGGTGTTTTATGTAATATTGTCAGTTTATTGTGCATAAGTGAAGTGAATGAAAAATAATACCACGGACCGTGAATTCTGGGATGCAACAAAAATTCCCAGGAAAGTTGTAAAAAGAGAACCACCATCTTGTTATAATGTTGAAATAACCGCAAGATACTTTACTTGAATATCGATCTCCTAACTTATCTTGATAATTTTAAACCTAACTTTGTCATTATCAACTTAACACTTGGATATATCAGAACATTTTTTAAATGATTATTCGAAGATTGATGTCTGAAATATTATTATATAGAAGATTTGACGCTTATTCCTTTATATTAACTTGAACATAGAAGAAAACATACTAAAGAATACATAACAACTATCTGCATTTACGACTTCAGAATTGGCAAAAGAAACGACTTGAAAATGAAGATAAAAAAGATGGTTAAAAATTTACGTAATATTATATTAAAGTTTTTTTTTTTCTCGAAATGACTACGCTATTGACCTATCAAGGTCTTAACAGCTTCACCGGACTACTAAAGCGAGCGCTTAAGGCACTCAGCCGATTTTATTATGGCAACCAGCTCAAGGGTGCACAGCACACCTCGGCTTGGCTGTTGCCTGTTGCATGCAAAATCGCGACCTATCTTAGCTAATCTAGCTAACTATTCATATATGTATGAGTTGTTGAACCGTATATGTGTACCAAGCATACACGCCTCAACAACTCTTCCATATATTTATTATCGGAAAATTGAGAGTTTTTCAGTTCGATAAGGGAAAAAAGTAAACCCTTCCACTTTCATGTGTAAGCGTGTAGGCGTGCACGTGTGTGGGGGTGATCGTGTTGTAGCGGTGATGTATATTTGTGTGTCACCGTATCGCGCAAGCAACGCACTCAAGGGCTCCCTACCGACGGATCGAACCTAGGCTTGAGCCGCTGCCGTGGGAGGCCTAATCGGGTGTGCGGGAGCGAAATTAACCCCCAGACTACGGCGGCGTGATCTGTGGTTACGCGGGCGTGGGCGTGAACACGCTCTGTTTCGAGGGACAGGCTGGTACTGATCGTTCGCTGACGTGATTGAATCAGGAGGGTCGGTAAAAATGTGTCGCGGACGTCTTTTATAACGCGCAGCGTTAGGTACGGGTTCATAGTTTGCGGCGGATACCACTAACGGACTGGGATGATTCGTGGCTTTTTCAAAATAGCTAATCGTAAGTGATTTTACGTACGCCCAGATAGAAGGGATCTCTAAGTCTCTATGGAGATCGACTCTCCGGATGTACCACGGGGCACCGGTCACTTTACGTAAAACACGATTTTGGAGAACCTGCAGCTTATGAAAGTTATCTTTGGACATATGCGCAAAAACGGGGCAGCTATATGTCATCACGGGACGGATACACGTCTTATACAAAGTGAGCTTGTGTCTGAGGGACATCTTACTCTTACGACAAAGCAACGGGTGGAGGCGACCCAAGACCATAGCGGCTTTGTTTCGCACTCTGTCTATATGTGAATTGAACTTTAAATATTTATCTAATGTAACACCGAGATATTTGACCTCTTCCACCCAAGGGATATCGATTCCGTATAGCCTGATGGGCTCAAATTTATTTGCGCGTTTCGTGGGATCGAAGAGTATTGCGGCACTCTTATCGGGATTAACTTCTATGCGCCATCGACGAAACTATTCACCGAGAGTATGAACGGCTTTTTCGATACGCTTCCTAAGAAAGTCCGACCGCCAGCCGGAAGTGTAAATAACGGTATCGTCAGCGTAACAACCTACCTCGACCCCCCGAGACCGAGGTAGGTCACTGATGAACAAATTGAAGAGCGTGGGCGCGAGTATGGAGCCCTGTGGCACACCTGAGCGTATCGGGTGGGGAATTTTTTATATAAAAGATTTGGCGCGTATGCCTTTATATTAACTTGAACATAGAATAAAACTCACTACAGAATATATAAGAACCACATGTATTGACAACTTCAGAATTGGCAGTATGGATTAATTCCTTCGCCTGTCCTACTCTATGGCGTTTTATAAAAATATTTAAAGCTGTGAGAACTGGATAAGAGAGAAAACTCTATAAGTGAAACTAATTACCAGGTCTCGTCTCTTTAACCCTCTAAAAGTGTTGTAACTGCTACTTCTCTACACGAGATAACTTACAGTTCAGTGTATTTAACATTTGCTATTTATGACTAATTCTTAAATTTCATAAAACTGGCTACTTAACATTGTGTTTGTGTTTTTGGTTTTTTTTTTTCATTTCTCGAATAATATATAATACAATTAACGAACTGGAAAAACATGTGCAGAACGTAAAAACGGAGACGGCGAAGAAATTGACGGATTTCTTAAAATAAATGTTTCCTTTTCTCTTTAAAAACATCTATGTCAAATTCATAATTATTTATTTTTCATAATATAACCAGCAATTTTACAGGAAACTTAATTTATTGAACAATATATTGCCGGTAAGTTATATTTGAAGTGTAGGTGGTAGAGCCACGCTGAAGCTATTACTGGCTTCAGTATGAATGGGTCGGCTCTCCCGGGGTAGCACCACTCTTTCACAGAATATAGACGTGAAATAACAGTGCTCGCATTGTTGCATCGTTCGGTCAATGAGAACGCCTCACGTTCCTCACCTCTTCTTCCTCCCCCTCCCCAGCCCCAAAACAGGCTGGCAACACACTTGCTACTCCACTAGTATAGCAAGTGTCTATGGATGATGGTGATCTCTTAACATTAGGTGGCCCACCTCTTCGTTTGCCTCGTATGATATACATTATATATATTAATGTGTGTAATATGTGTATTGTTCGCAGAATTACAGCCTTTTCTCGGCTCTCCTTAGTCCTTGACTGGAAAATTTAATTAATTATTATGAACTTACCAACTATATATTAGCGATGATGGCTTAAATAACAAATTTTGTTATGATAAATTTACATTACCTATAAGTCATTAGCAGGCACTGAAAACAACAAATCTTTCCATGAGTTTGTCAACAAAGAAAGATGCATATATTGCAACACGTTGAGATTCGTACGTAGCCCAATTTTGCAATTTCTAATCGATATTTAGCAATGAGCCTTTAGCATTTAGCAATAAACTGGATATCGTCATAACCCAGTGCTTCAAAACAAAACAAAAAGTGTATTTTATTTTATATTGCCGCGCAATTTATAAATGCACTAAATAAAGTGTTAACGGTTTCGAGAAAAATGCAGTGAAATTTTGTTCTGGGTTACCTTAAATTCGTTACTCAAAGATTAGTATATATAATTGTACCTGAAATTTGTTACTCAAGAATTAGTATATATAATTAAAATTATGAATGTAATTGTGTAAGGTAATGTAAATTTATCATATTGGAATTTCTTATTTAAACCATCATCGCTATCATATGGTTGGTAAGTTATTAAGGTAAATTTTTATATGATATTGTTATAAGGTTGTTAAGTCATTAATAGAATAAAATTATTATTTCACAATATTATATAAAATGTAAATTTCAAGTTATACCGCATTTTTCTCGAAACTGCGCTTTTAAATTGCAAAGTAGTATAGCACAAAGAACAGAGCATGACGGTAGAAGCATTATTTCTTTGTTTCTTGTATAAAACATATACATATGAACAGAACACCTGCTTTGTAAAATCCGGTGAGATTTCGCTCATTAATTATTATGCTATTTTTTCATTTATTACATTTTAATTTATTAAGAATATAAACACAATTAAGACTTCCATCGTTGTAATAAATATAATTTAAGCGCATATAATTAAAACTTATTTGTATTCTAAACAATATAAAAATATTTTAAAAAACACGGATTAGGTAGAATGCTCCAAGCACTCGCAACGTTTGTTAGGCAACACTATAAGCATTTTTATACGGGGTGATTTTTTCTGGGAATCCATGTAAGAATAAAATATGTTATTTATTCTTCCTAATAAATCCTTAAAAAAGACTTCTTATAAATATATATTTACAGGAGATTTGCATAGTAACTTAAATTAGATATCAACATTTAAACATTTGTGTAGGTTGTAGAGCCCCGCTGAAGCTATTTTTGGTTTCAGCATGAATGGGTCGGCTCCTCCGGGGTAGTATCACCCCTCTCACAGATAACCGACGTGAAATAACAGTGCTTGCATTGTTGTGTTTCGTTCGGTCAGTGAGAGAGCCGGAGGCCCACGTCCCTTCCTTTTTCCTTTTTTCCTTTTCCTTCCCCTCCCCCTTCTCCCATATACAGGCTGGCAACGCACTTGCGACGTCCCTGATGTCGCTAGTGTCTATGGACGGTGGTGATCACTTAACATCACGTGACCAACCAGTTCGTTTGCCTCCTTTGATATAAAAAAAAAAAAACAAATTTTCATACTGACAGTTCCATATATTTACAACAACTAAGCGAAGTTTAAAGACAAAAGTCGACTTAATTTTTGGTGCAATTAAAATACAAAAATATAAGCAAAAAATACAACAGTTTGCATCTTTTGTTGAAATTATAATTAATTATAAACAGCGTACACGTAAAATAAATAGTAAAAAATAATAATGAGCTGTATATATATTTTTATTAATTAGATAATTAATGTATATACATTTCTTGATTTTGCTAATGCTCTATAAAATATTAATTGTACATTGACTTATACGAAAAACAATATATTATGAAATTAATAAGAATTACAATGTATAATGCTGAAGGTTAATAAATAACAATAGCTTCTGGAAGCATATTAGAAATTCTAACTAGCATTGAAAATAAAAATAAATTAGACTAATGAGGAATGTATCTAACTTTAGCTTGCCGCTATGTTAGTGTTAATCTGGTTTTTATTTGTGACGGACCAGTAATAGTTTCTTAGGTAACAGTGTTAGATTTTACAATAAAGTCCCAAAACATGTTACCGATTTGCCGGACTGCAAATTTAAGCGACACGTCAAGCGGGTCTTTGTGTCAAAAGGATATTATAGAGTGGATCAGTATATGAACGATAGTGATATCTGGAATTGACTCCTCTCTGTGCATCCACTATAAGCTGTATGATGTATTGGAAATGTATGTAAAAAAAATGTACCCGATCGAGTTTCTTGCCGGTTCTTCTCGATGGCTGGATTGTTTTCCGAACCGGTTGTAGTTTTTGACGCTCATAAGCGTCTTATTAGGGCCTAAAATGAATAAAGAATTTTTGATTTTGATTTTATTTGTATGTCCACGACTCCGTCCGCGTGAAACCTAATGCAAAAAAACAGTGACTAATAAAGTCATCTGAATATATTAACTTCATTTACTTATCTACTTTCCTCTCGTATTAAGTAGCATCCTCATTAAAATTACAATAACTTGTAATACAGTGAACCAACTTTAATGAAACCAATAGTAAATGTTTTTCGAATGTATGCTCTATGATCACCTTGGTTAGGTTTTATCGTGGACTTAGTACTTTAGAAGTGATGCGTGTTCAAACAAATATACAAACAGATAGGCATTTCTAAAAATAATTGAAATGTATGTTATTACTTATTCTAAGACACCTTCAACAATTTTTTCACAAAAATCTAAAACGTACTAACACGTTAAATGTATATTCTTATATATGTATATATATCAGATTTTCTTCCAGGATAACTCAGATCTTCTTCTACATATTGCTACTACTACTACTACTATATCTAGGCTACATATTGCAATTTTAAACAAATAGTAGACCGAATATTTATGCTAGACCACCGTCTGAAATACATTCGATCCCTCGAGAACAATACTTTTTTTTTAAATAATATAGTGGACGTTACTTTGCACTGCCGCCTGGAATTGATTGGCCGCTACCACGTATCACTGCAACAGAAAACGTTTGATTTTATTTGTGTGAGCTGAACCAAGAGTGTTACCGGCAGTCAGGTTCAGCCGTCAACAAAGGAACGTATTTTTAATTCTTTTTATCATTTTAGTTACAAATTTTGATCACTACATTATTAGTTTCAAATTCAGGTCCCACAAATAAAATCAAACGTTTTCTGTTGCAGTGATACGTGGTAGCGGCCAATCAATTCCAGGCGGCAGTGCAAAGTAACGTCCACAATAATATTTAATGGTGGATTTCTGCAAAGTAACGCCTTCTTAAATGAAAAATACTCCTTTTCATGATAAAAAGTACCTTATGCCCATTTTTGTACTCTTGATATCGTGTATGCAAATTATTATGTAGGTAGTTAAATTGTTAATTCTTGAGAACTCCGTATTTAATCTTGATTACATATGTTGTATAGCTTTTTAATTGAAAATGTTCCATTACTTACCTGTCAATATAGAAGTTACTCTATTAAATTTTATAATTACTGCTTAGCCCATATGCATAAAATCAAAATCAAAAATACTTTATTAAGTTTAGGCCCTAATAAGCCACTTATGAACGTCAAAAACTACCACATGTTCGGAAAACAACTCGCTCATTGAGAAGAACCGGCAAAAAAGTCGATGGGGTAAATTTTTTAACATATATTTCCAATATATCATACAATACCTAGACAGGATTCAATTCCAGACATCCCTATCGTTCACATACAGATCCACTCTATAAAATCTTTTTGACTCTAAAACCCACTTGACGTGGCGTTTAAATTTACAATTCGGCAAATCGGTAACATGCTTTGGGACATTATTGTAGAAACTAACGATATTAGCTTAAAAACTATTACTGGTTTTACAAAGTCTGAAACATGGAACGAAAAGTTTGTTACAGTTTCTAGTATTTAGATTATGCCGGTCTTTTACTAAATTTAGTTTTTCGAAATTTATACGTACATACATTAAATTATCAAGTATTGGGAGGGTAGACTTAAGATAATGAATAATGAAATAAATAAATTTTCTTTATTACCAGTCAACAAAAGTAAATTCTTATAGGCTTCAATAACTAAGTTATTTAATATAAAAAAGTAACACATGACAGAGGTAGAATTGTGGAATATTTCCATAGTGATCATAGACTAAATAAAAAGTGTTCGGTTTTAATTTAAATTTTATTCTGTGCTCATTTCAACGTATCTTAATTTAAAATTTTATACAATTGATATGAAACAAAATATACCAGAGGTACATATACAAAAAGCAATATAGTTACGTTGAAATCTCGGCAAACCGGTTCACCCACCCATTTGTTTTCGGTCCGGTCGGAAATTCAATACGAGAATGTTAGGTATGCGTATACCTCAGATCAGTTTCGAAGTTTTTAGATTACCCGACCTTATCATGGACTAAAAAGGGACTATTACTTCAATGGAATGGGGTGTAAGTCTATCATTCCGGTTAGACATAACACTTTACCACCTAACGTGTGTACTCAAAACGTAAAAAATAAAACAAAACGGGCTTTTATATTATTAGATCTCTCATGTAGATTCAACTACTCAGTACATATTCGTGCCAGGTGTGTAATTATTGATGTGTCGACATAAAAAACATGTTTCGACATAAAATATCGAGAAAGTGACAATTAAATGAGAATTCATAATCTTTATAACTTAGTGCACTGTCGCGAATATAAGTCATAAAAAATAGTTGTTTTAAAAAAAAATTATTCGTTCAGTCAACTTTTAATGAGAGCCATTGCACTAGATGTTATTCTTTATTGATTTTCATAGCGACGCTTCTGTCGTTCTAAGGTCTAAATTTTCTAACAGGAACAGAAAATGTGATAATCATACAGACAAATAGGTATAAATTCTTGTTCCGATCACTGTTTTTGTCCGCGGTCGGCAATAAACTAATTTATTCGTAGGTATGGATGCCATATACATACTAGCCTCTGCCCGCGACTTCATTCGCGTGGAATAGATACACTAACACGCAGCAGTTCTCAAAAAGAAAAAACATCCCGATTTTGAAACATTTTTCATTTGTGCTCCGCTCCTATTGATTTTTTTTTTTTTTCGAAATGACTACGCTATTGACCCAGCAAGGTCTTAACAGCTTCACTGGACTACTAAGGCGAGCGCTTAAGGCACTCAGCCCATTTTATTTTGGCAACCAGCTCAAGGGTGCACGGCACACCTCAGCTTGGCTGTTGCCTGTTGCATGCAAAATCGCGACCTATCTTAGCTAACCTAGCTAACTATTCATATATGTATGAGCTGTTGAAACGTATATGTGTACCAAGCATACACGCCTCAACAACTCCTCCATATATTTATTATCGGAAAATTTAGTTTTTCAGTTCGATAAGGGAAAAAAAGTAAACCCTTCCACTTACATGTGTAAGCGTGTAGGCGTGCACGTATGTGGGGGTGATCGTGTAGTGTTGTAGCGGTGATGTATATATGTGTGTTACCGTATCGCGCAAGCAACGCACTCAAGGGCTCCTTACCGAGGGATCGAACCTAGGCTTGAGCAGCTGCCGTGGGAGGCCTAATCGGGTAACCTATTGGTCTTAGCTTGATGATATGTAGCCTATAACTTAATGAATGAGCTATATAGCACTGATATAATTATTCAAATCGGATCAGTAGTTCCTGAGATTACCCCCTACAACGTCACAAACTCAAAAACTCACAAACTTTACCTCTTTATAATATTAGTATAGATATGAATAATTATTCAAGCTATTATTTTAAAACAACTGTTGGTAGTAATTGTTGTCAGTTATTCTGCTGTTGGATAATATGCTATTTTGTAACGCATTATGGTTTATAACAATAACGTAACGACATGAATATTCGTTCTTGATATCGTGAGAATGAAATGTAAAGAGTTCTCCTTTCGCACGTATTGACTACTAGCTTTGCCCGCGACTCTGTCCATGTGGAACCTAATATAAGAAACAGTGACTAATAAAATCATCTGAATGTATTAAGTCCATTTATCGCATCGTCATTAAAATATAATAACTTTTAATAAACATTAGCGATTTCAATAAAATAAAGATTGAATGTTACTCGAAGATTTATATTATGGAAGAGGGTTTACCATAAACACAGTATTCAGTGATGCGGGTTCATATAAACAGACATAAAGTGGGTGGTAGGTGGTAGAGCCAAGCTGAAGCTGTTACTGATTTCAGTATGAATGGGCCGGCTCGACCGAGGTGGTACCACCCTCTCAAAGAAAACCGACGTGAAGTAACAGTGCTTGCATTGTTCGTTCAGTGAGAGAGCCGAAGATCCACCTAAAATCCCCTTCCCCATCCCCCCTTCCACACAAGCTGGCAACGCACTTGCGACTCCCCTGGTGTTGCTAGTGTCTATAGACGATGGTGATCACTTAACATCAGGTGGCCCATCTTTTCGTTTTCCCATGACATAAAAAAAGACATTTCTAAGATTTATCGAAATGCATTTTGTTACTTATTCCTAGACACCTGCAACATTTTTTTTACAAAAATCCAAAGTATTGACATTTAGTATATTATATTAACACCGTCATTCGTCAAAATTTCAGCAATTACAACGGACATCATATAATTACCAGCAAAATAATAATCTTTTATAACTCGTTGTAAATAAAGTAGAAACAACGAATTACGTATCAGTTATTGTAATAAAACCACATTTATTGTTTGATTTGGTTGCACGTTTATAGCGGTCTAGCTTGTACAATGAAGAATTTCACATAAAAAAATTAAAAATATTTCTCTCATGTTCGTGTTTATAACTTGACATCCTTATTCCGATATGGGTATCGTTGGCGAAAGGTAAATATTCTGAGAAGGAAAGTCATTTAATAAGCATATAGTTAATAAGTACCCTCTATAGTTGGAAACGTATTATTGAAGTACTCGGAATTGGCTTAATGTGAGATATCGACACTAATTATTAAAAAATGATTACGCAATTTGATTTTTTTCTTCCTTTCATTATAAAGTTATACAGAAGTCGGCAGAGGAATCTTTTGTCCGGTGAAGCTGTTAAAGCCTTGCTAGGTGAATAGCGTAGTCAGTTCCTGTAGTCCGGTGAAGCTGTTAAGATCTTGCTAGGTCAATAGCAGTTCGAGAAAAAGTAGTCAGATCGAAAAAAAAAAACGGCGGAATCTGGCAAACCCAAGAGCACGGTATGAAGTTCCTACAGGTCTGTTATACGTAGGAACTCTATACCTCGCTAGTGGCAATCACCATGACGAATTAACTTCTTCATTTCTTCTATATTACTCTTCATTTTTCTTATTTCTGCTTAACCCAAATTAGAGAATTTCTTCTTCTTTCTTCGTAATTCGGCAACCAATTCTCGATATTAAGTACTATTAGTGGGTAATTATTTCGTTCAAGTTTTATCTTGAGGTAACTTGAGTATTCTGTAACAAGATGGCGGCCATCTTGTTAGAACGTTCCATGGAGTTTTAGTCAATGTGTATTATTATTTTTTCTAATCCATATCACTAGTGAACAATAACTAAAATGTATTACGCAACATGCTACACATTTTACAAGATGTAGAGACAAATAATAAAAATAAAAATCAGAAACTATTTTTACATGACACTTTAAATCCCGCCAAAATTACCATACTTAAAACTCATTTTTACTTACCTTTTGAACTGATCTTCGTTTTGTACAGTCTATAGTAGTATCCTGTGAATAGACAAATTATTCCAAATGACAAATTAATTGAACGACTAGGCGCCATCTTTAATAGATACTTACAAGTTGACAATGTTATTATTATCTACAGGTGTCGAGTTATTTTGAGCGCGTTACTAAACTTTTTGCTCTCCATATAAGTGTTTTGACAGGCCTAATAAAGGAATGGCAGTAAGACTACCACTGTCCGCGTCAATCTTTTTGGCCGCTCTGACTACAGCAACATGTTCGTGTTTTCAGGTTATATATATATATATATATATAAGAGTTTAATACAGGAAAGTTAAAATATTATTATAGGCTTCTAAAATTGACATTTATTAATCCCTCATTTATCTCGATGTAACATATAGTAATACTTATTTGTACCTTGTGTCCTGCGTGACTATGTTCACATCGTTCAAAAAGTTTTGCGAGGACGGTATTTAGCTAAGACAATTATACATTAAACAGAAGTGTCATATTTTGGTTTGATATGTGTATATAGGGTAAAACCCGGATAGTTGCCTCGGACGGATACATGCCCCGCTTTTTAATACACTATGTTAGGAATATATGTTGTGTTACTGCTTTACCACAATAAGTAGTAACCCCTCGTAGGCCTCAGTACTGTGTAAGCTATCCGAATAAGCGCACTTGTTTTGTCCATGTGAGCAAAAACCTTCCACGACGAAACTTTGACGGGCGTTATAATTATTTTGGTAAGTAATTTCTATTGAATATTTTTATTACTGATCGTGGTGTCAGTTAACTTTTTATTTCTTTGCATGCATTAGAGTTTAAATTACATTGTTTCATTTATTTTATTACTAAATATTTTTTATTTATTTCATTTTATTTTTTTATAGTTTTTTTTTTTTCGAATTTACTGTGACTAACATGTTGTAAATAAATATCTACTTCACTGATTCATATGTTTATCCTAGATAAGCAAAATGCCTCGCAAATATAAGCGAAAACCAGGCATGGTGCCACGCAATATCAACTGGGCATAAATTAGCTTAGCACTTGCCTTGGAAGAATTGAGACAAAAAAATCAATGAAATTTCTCGAACATACGGATTATCCTTTTGAACCTTAAGAAGGTGCTACTAAAAGAGTAACCACCAAATGCTAACTCAAGGTATATTCTTGATTTAAAAGTGTATACCTAGCAGTATAAATACAAAATTCTATCTACAATTACATACCTTCTTATTTGACGTAATTGTATTTTTGTCACTTCTAGAAAAATGATCATTAGCTTCGAGAATGAAAAAAAAAAAAAAACTGGTAGGGCATATATTAAAGCTCGGAGACACCAGTTTTCCTCCTGACAGATATGTGATACGCCAATTAGCTTATCAAATCAATGCCGAAAATTTGGGATTAAAGCACAACTTTAACAATGAGAATGAAATGGTTGAACCACGATGGCTAAAAAGTTTTCTTGAAAGAACTCCTGAGATAGCTTTGCAACGAGCTGAGGGTTTATGAATTGAAAGAGCGAAGGGTCTCAACAGAACAGAAGTTGCAATTTTTTTCAATCTCTTAACAACTATTTTAACCGAGAATAATTCGCTAGATAAACCAGACAGAATATTTAACATGGATGAAACCGGTGTTCAACTCAATAATAAAACTAGTAAAGTATTAGCTAAGAAAGGTGGTAAAAAGGAGAAACAGTTACTGAAAATTATAAAGACTGTTAAGTATAAAGATAACTTTAATTAATATAGATTTCTTTCAATCCAAAATAAAAATCATACCGAGGGTACTATCCCCGCACTAGGCAAGTATCCCCCGAAGAATTTTCCACGTTAGGCTACTATCCGCCATAGTAGGCAACTAACACTAATTATGGTCATGTAGTATTATAAAACGTAAAACGTAATGCATTTTTAACAGTCTTCTTGTTAAATTACATTATATCACCTTGCTATGCCAAACGTGTTAACTTACACTCGAAAGCAGATGGATAAATTACGAAAATTTAATCCGAGATATCAAACCCAAAGGCGAAGCAAATTAGCATTTCAATAACACATCTGTTCCTAACATCAATATATTATTTCCTTTTAGACGTTATATTAGAATATTAAACTCGAAGATTTGGCCTCGCTCACGATATTTACAACCCCTTAAGGGTATATGTTAATTCTTGTAAATGCGCGTGAGAAATGTATCCGTTTTGCATAACAAATTCGCATAATAAAAAATATATTAATACACAGTAGCCAATAATTCCGATATTGAAATATGCGGGAATGTTTCCGTGAGAAATGGGATACTGTGAGATCGGAATTAAGTTAAAATATACAAAGAAATTAAACATTATATTTAGTATCTGGAAGACCGAGCCTAGCTAGGTTCTTTAAAAATACTTATAAATTAAAATAAACTGTTAGGTTTGCCTCACAAAATTATCAAAAGAACATTAAAAAAAGATATCTCTTTTACTGTCACTCGGATTCGAACTGGGGTTCGACGGATTTTCGAAGCAGCCGATTTCCATCTGAGCTATTTTTGTTTTGATAGCGCCGGCAAAATTTACCTTTATATTCTAGCTATATTTTTCATTTGTTTGAAAACTCAGATAAAAAATACTTGTATGAATGAAATCTAGCTAGATCGATTTATCGTCCCCGAAGCCACCTACATACTAAGTTTCACGGAAATCGCTGACGCCGTTTCCGAGATCCTGAATATATAACAATATACGAGAATTGCTCGTTTATAGGTATTAGATAGATAACAACGTTTGAAACCTTACAAAAAGTGCAAATGTTCAATAAAGAAATATATAACAACGTGGTAAGACTTACGAATACCCAACTAGTAAGCCAAACACCCTGAAGTAAAATTGCGAACCGATATGGTACAGTTAATAATGTGTGCCAATACCGAGTCGATAGACAACACCGGTTCGAATAAAATACAATATACCTTATCAGTTGATTTATCTCAGAAAACACCATGAATAGTTTCTTCTAGTCATTCTACAGATGTATAATTTACTTAAGTTTGAGTTACAAATTATACTCACATTTAACAGAGAATGATGCTCTTAAAAATGTATTTAAACTACACAGTTTTACAACTTAATATATTGTTACAGTTTAAAAAACACTTCACAACACTTTTATAGTAAATTGAAAAGTATGTAAGCGACATAAAAATAAAAAATGAACACAATTAAAAACAATTTAAACGTTCTGTTGCCGGCCACATGTCTGCTAATGATTGCTAAAGGGCTCAACAGTTATGTCTTTACTAGCCCTAAGGCGATATGAAACACACACATGTTCTCGAAACTTCATTTTTAATGAGCACTACGATCCCAACACATTCCAACTGACGTCAGCACCCCATGTAACGTGTTCAAACGTCCAACGAAGTTTGACCTCTCATCACTTTAATTAATATTAGAAAACTGTAGATTTTCACAGCTCTATTCGAACCAGGCCTGTTAGTTGAAGCTTTATATTTATCATAGCTATAAATGTCACAAGTATGTAAAAGATGGTCAAATGTGGTAAAATGGAACTGAGCGGTTAGCGGTCTCTTGTGGTAAAACAAGTTCCTTAAATATGTAATTTGAAAGTGCAAACCAATGAAAGTGCAAACCAACAACAGATATCGCTAAATAGCCTCTTTCAAATAACAAATTTAGATTATATGTCCAGTCACAACAGAGTCTTAATTAAGCAACGATCGAGTTATCTCTTGTATACGTAATAACTAAGTCTTCTTACGAATGTGGGGTTATAGGAAAGAGAACAACATTTTAATTTTTATTACGGCTGATGTCTTTATTCGCGCCTTTAAAGAAGTCGTTAAGCAATTTCTGATATTGCTTTGTTATTACGCAATACGTAATTGGGAAGCTTGAAGAAAATTGGAAATGTGTATATTACTAACTAAACAATTACATTCCCAATTTATATTAATTTAGAACATTTAAAACACCGCAATTTCTAAGAATGTTTTAACCAAGATGGAGTTACAATTTACGGCATGGATAACTAAGTATACGAAGTCTTCTTATCATTGTCATTCCTTAAAATTTTGGACGACCAGTCTCTCTTTTTCTAATATCGGGCCCCTTACGTGTAAACTGAAGATATATTTACGCAGACCGGTATGATGGTTTCCAATTACGATCAATTGTTGATTCTCAATGGTCGATATTGTTTGTGTATTGTACTATGCTTACTAAAAATCGTCTTTTTTTTCGAAATGACTACGCTATTGACCCAGCAAGGTCTTAACAGCTTCACCGGACTACTAAAAATCGTCATATTATCATATTTACCAAAAATAAATTCGTTTCCGAAATTCTTCAAGTTACAATCCAAAAATAAACCAAAAAAAATGTAACTTCAAATTGTTTAGTTTTTTGAATAAATTCAACAAGTCAATGGAAATAACCGTGAAGTTTTCTGCGTTCTTAGATTATTGTTAATGAGTTACAGTAAAAACAAAATTGTTATTCTCTTCTGGGAAATTTATCTGTGAGGACAAGAAATACCTCTTCATGTTTGCCAACATGATATTGAGATTTTTGATGCGTGTTAAAACCTTACAGATAATTACTTAAATAAAAAACCTAAGGTTCTAATTATCAGAACAAACGTTCATGTGAACTTTGTTACGTTACTGCGATGATTTGAGTTATGGTTATCGTGTTGCAGAGAACAAAACGTTAATTTTACCGGCAAACTTTTCTAATTGATGACGACGATTTTATTAAAAGGACCTATACATTTCACATTGCAATATCCGTAATTTCATGGTCTGGTAATGGGTAAAATTATTCGTGGTAATTACACACAGACCGCCTTAAATCTTTTGTAAAGATCTACGCTCATGCTCAACTAATTGCGTTCGCGGTGAAGTGAGCCAAGCGGACGCCCCGCTCACTTCACTGAGTAGCTTATTCGGCCTAACATATTTGCTCGCTTACCAGGTTTTATGATTTTCTTTCTGTTTGTCGATGCTGTAAACACTGATCACACCACGAGTTAATATTACTTTAAAAAAGAAGATAAAAAATTTTAATTTGTGGCGCAACAATACATTTAAATTTGTAAAATACGTTTAATTGCCTCATTTAACAGTTAACCACTAGTATTTCAAGAAAAAGTAATAAATCGCTACTTTAATCTATTTTTATTGTTTGAATGCGTAATTACAAACGACAAAAAAAAATTAAAAACATTGTTAAACGGTCTTTATTTAAAACTATTGAACATCATTCGCTACAATATATCTAATTCAGTCCTAAATTTACTCAATTGTGATTTTATTTGCCACAAAACAGTCTAAATTGCACATTTCATATTAAACTATCTTATCGGAAGTTTTTGATATAAATGTGAAACACGGTTATATAATACTCGTGCCTAGCGCCTACTTGTTGATAGTGTCATTTCATTATAATATCGCTGTACGTACACGATAAAATCTAAAATGATAGCTCCGTTGATACGGTTTATCTGAAAACACTATTGAACTGAAAACTTAGGCAAACTCCAAAACGTCCAGTCCTTACAATAATGGTGCAAAATGAAATATAGAGTGTCAATCTTTTCAACCATGACCGAGTTGTTAAAAGCTAATCTTTACTTCGATCGAGATTCTTGTACTAAATATCATTGTTCTCATTCCACCTAAATAGAGTGTTTTCTCTTCCATCAACTCTCATTATGATATTCTCATTTTTATACACAGATCATTCATTACTGACTCTATCTCCACACTCATCCACTTCTTTTTTCTGCACATTCTTGGTCTGCATATTTTTTGCTTTCGTTTGATTTGTTGTATACGTTAAAAATCGTTTCTGTTAACTATTGGGTGTTTTTCTTTTTTTTAATATATTTTATTTATCAATTAACTATTTAAGAACGGATTTTTTTGGCAGAACCTCTAAAACGTTATTACTTCTATGGCGGATGCATTTTGATTCTTTATGGCTATCTTCTATCCACTTTCATACTTAACAAACTGCCAATAACATGGTCATACTACGGTAACCTATTACTATTTGATTTTTTAATTACTCATGTGTTTTGATTCATATTTCCTCTGATATACTTATTCCTAATTTGATCCATTCATCCGTGTCGTTTGTCGCATTAATTACTGTCCTTATATTAATTTCATTTGAAGTTTTAAGAGTGTGTTGTTTGGTTTCATAAGTATTATTTTCTACATGCTTTTAACCCACGGTTTATTACATTACTACCTTAATTATTAATTAACTCTACTATTTCATTAGAATGCTTCCATTAATGATCACATTCCATCACAATAGATAACCTTATATGTGTTAACGGATAACTACTTCATTCCAAATATTATATAAACAGAAAAACAACATATTCTATAATTTGTTTAGATATTACTATATACGTAGTATATAAAAAAATAACAACATTCAATACTTATTTGAGAATTTTCTTTTGTGCATCATCATTAAGCATCAAGCATTAAGCTCGCCAGTGTACAAAAAAAAGAGTGCAATAAAGTATCCATTCTTTCATTCATTCATCATTCAATCGTAGAGAAATAAAAACGGGAAAATACAAAATGTCCAAATTCATTACACTTGCTGCGACATACGATAAAAAAACCTGTCATATGATAATTTACATAATCCGTATGTTAAAGTAGAATAATAAAATGTATATTATATAATAAACCTGTCAAGGATAAGTACTTAAGTTAGAACTATGGACTGAATAGAAATTATTATAATAGTTAATACACGGAGAGAGGAATTAGCAATCACGCGAAATGCTATTTAAGGGGTAGGCAACTTGGGTGATCTATCATATAGGTATGCAAATTAAAATTCATTTTTATTTTTATCTTTTGTTATAGAATGAATTTTGTAAAGTCTCTAGTGTTAGTCGTTTCTTGACCGATATCCGTAAGTTACAGATTTTTTAAATTTCTTTATATATCATCAGGTCACGGCTTTATTAAAATATGCAGAAAGAATACTAACTTACATAAGAATTAAAAAAACCTATACGTGTAAGTAAAATGAAGTGTTTTTGTTTGTCTGGGCAAATTTCTAAAATGGATGGGTTTAATCAATCTGCAATTATGCAAAAACACGATATATTTTTTCGAGCTGATTATGCTATTGACCTAGTAAGGTCTTAACACCTTCATGAGACTAACCGAGATACGATAAATTTATGACAATATCTAAGTTATAATGTGTAAATCCACTTGAAAGTAGAAATGAGCTATTTTACGATTCGCCATGACACTGAAATGACAAGGTAAAACTTGAAATACAATGCTACTCCCTCGCTTGCGTGACGAAGCTTCAGTTACTTGTCGAGTGGCAAATAAACCTCAAAAGTAACTCTTATTAGAGCGCAGAATATTATTCGCACACATTTATCATTCAAATAGTAACGCGAAATTAGCAACACTAAGTTCCTTTGACGTGTGTAAAAACCGCGGTCCCAGTTAGCTTTTGTAGCGGTAGAGCCAAGCTGAAGCTATTGTTTTCAGCACGAATGGGTTGGCTCGTTTGGGGAAGCACCACCCTCTCACAGAAAACCGACGTGAAGTAACAGTGCTTGCATTGTTGCGTTTCGTTCGGTCAATGAGAGAGCCGGAGACCCTCGTACCCCCCCTTCCCCTTACTCCTTCCCTTTCTGTCCCCTCGGCCCTCATCCCAAACACAGGCTGGCAACGCACTTGTGACTCCCCTGGTTGTAGCAAGTGTCTATGGAGGTGATCACCTAACATCAGGTGACCCATCTGTTCGTTTGCCTCCTATGATATTAAAAAAAAATAGCTGCATCTATCGTCACGAAGCTCGATAGCTCATAATAAATGACACTAATGAATTCCCATACCTGCATTTATGGCGACCTATGGACTTTTATAAACAAAACTCCGTGACTGTACACACAGGTATTGGAGTTGCATTATATGAATTAATTGTAAATATCTAACGAAAAGTCGTGATGGTCTTAGTAGTTTGACTGTTGGAATAATATTCCGATGTACGCAGGTTCGAACCCCGGCACGTACTAATAACTTTTTTAGCAACTCGCATACATTTACTAATTTAAATTGTCATGTTGAGGAAATCTGAACCTGTGAAATATTCTCTTAGAACTCCTTTAAGTGGGAAAACATAGGACTGTGGATTTTTCAGTTTGAAATCGCAAATACGTCGTAGGCTGACGTGGTGATTACACCTATATCTTCCTCTGAGAAGAGTTCTATTGCCCTACAGTGGGTCTCTTACAGGTTGATAACGATGATGATCTATCGGATTATTTTAATAAATGGCCAATAATATATATAAAATTAACAATAATCCTATACGGTTTTAAAACTTTCATATTTCACGGTCTAATGCAACAAGATTTGCGTCCACGATAATATCACAGATAAAACGTGATTACATTATCCGCTAGCGAATAATCATAAAGGTGTACTCAGACGCGCGGCGGGTGGCGTCTTTCTAAATCCGAGTAATTTTAAGGATTTGCAGTTGAAATTAGTTCGCAAATCTGGGGTTTACCAAGACCCCCGGTAACTGATGTAGATACGAAAGGGATGCGGGGATATAACGGCACGGATTCGGATGATTTCTTATTCACTTATTGTTTTCTTTAATACCGTATCTGTTGTAATGTACAGTTCATGTAATGAGAAACAAGTTTTTATTACTATTATACATGCAGTATCTAATGTATGAGCAGTATACAATACTAAATAATAATAAATGAATCAATAATGCCTACTATTTGTGAAAAAAGAACGAGTAAGAATTTTACCATTTTAAAAGGTTCGACCGATTTTGATAAAACTTATTTGAGAGATAGAGAATTTATAAGAATAGTTTTAAACGTAAATTGATATGTTTTACATAGACACTAAGCAGTAATAAACAGAAGTAACTTAAAATTGGTAATAGTGTTGAGTAATGTAATGTAATGTTTAAATTACAATTAAAGATATATAAAAGACAATCCGTAATTAATTAATTTAAAATACCAAATGCTCCTGAAATAGTTAATGTTATATTATAGTTGTTAAACTAACATACCTTGTAGTTTTCTACTGGTGTATTGCTCTTTGTTGTTTGTTATCACGTGTGCGAACATTCACCTTGTTCTGTAGCGTTTCTCTGTCCCTATTTTTGTATAGAATACTTATTTCTCTTCTTGTCTCTGGTCATGCGTTATGTTTTATAACAAACTTCGAACTTGAAATATTATTCTTATTGCGGCCAAAATGGTTTAACTTGTGTTATTTGTTCTTAAGCCCTCTTCTCTCATTAACGGTCTTCTGCTGTGTTTAATTAGAAATGTTGAATACGTTATTATTCTTAATTTAAATTATATTAATTTAACACGAATAACACTTTTTTGGTCTTAAACAAAGGACATTTTAATGTTTTTTTTTATGACATATTAAAGCGATATAACAAGAAACTGGTTACAATATTGTTGTTTACGTCGTTGTAAAATCAAATTGTATTAATTTTTATATAGGTATGTAACCTTTTCGTAGGAAAAAACATAAAAACTTTAATGTCGGCATCGCTAATCAACATTTTAAATAACAAAATAGGAAAGATAAAAAATATTAAAAAAAATCAGAAAGTACCATGCGAAACGCAAATAAACCATCACGTGACTGGTAACATTTCATTCCTTTATTTACGTTTAAAAATGTGTTTATGTAGAAGTAACGTTTTTTATCGTTATTAATCCAGTTCCGTCGGTTTTAATGCCGTCTAAATATGTATGAACGGCTTTATTGTGACTCCACGCGACATTGACGCGGTGTAAGTGCCCCTGCACACGACACGAGCGACGACGCGCGACTCTCCGCGCTGTGCGACGACAACGGAATCCGACGAAACTCGACGTATGTAGTGTCACCATGATCACGGACTATGGACACAGTATAAATATGAGAAACAGTACGGAAACTACCTAAGCTCGAAAAGGGCACAGTCACACAAACATGCGCATTGAGGAGAGATTTTAAAAATTATGGATAGCACCGCGATAACCGCTAAGGCACAGTATTAATATGAGAGACAGTACAGAAACTACCTACAAACACTCGAAAACGGCATACTCACACAAGTATGCGCAACGACCAGAGATTTTAAAAGGTACTCTATGGACAGCACTGCGAAAACTGCTTAGGTGAAGATTAATATGAGACACAGTACGGAAACTACGAACAAACGTTCGAAAACAGCACACACAAACATGCGCATCGACGAGAGGTTTTGGAAGGAATTTTATGGACAGCACCACGTAACCCGCTTAGGAGTCTCGTCGATGCGCATGATTGTGTGAGTGTGCCGGTGCGAGCGTTTGTAGGTAGTTTCCATACTACCTCTTATATTTATACTGTGCCATGACGATCATAAAATGCAATATTAAATTACAATCTGGAGTTTTTGGCGGGATCGTAATCTGTCATGTAGTGGATCTTTTATTTTATGCCCTATTTTGTATTATATGATTTTGTATTTTATAATATTGGTGGTGTTTTACGTAATATAATAGTTCGATAATTGTGCAGAAGTGTATGGGAAATAATACCACGGAGCATAAATTCGCAGATGCGATAAAAATTCTCTTAAAAGTTCTAGTAGCAGTGCCATAGGCCTCTTCCCGAAGGAAGGTATGGGCATAAAACCACCACGTCAGCCAATGGTGTATTGGCTATTTCGAACTCTGAGAAATCCATAATCCCGTTTTTCAGATTCAGTTTCCTTACAATGTTTTCTTCTTCGTCAGCCGATATGTTATTAATTTCAATTATTAAATATACGTGGTTTCCCAAAAAATCGTTGGTACGTGTCGGGGTCCGAACCTGCCGACATCGGAATGATATTCCACTCGTCAAACCACCAGACTACCTCGAACAAATCTACAGTAACGCGAAAGAATCCGTGGACAAAATTTAGTAAGCTACAATTTGTAAGATAATTGTTTAAAACAACATATATAACGATGTAAATTGCACGAATATAATATATCATCATTTATTAGGACACATATGCAGACGAAGTCACGAGAGGCTGTTAGTAATAAATAAATTAAAGAAATTTATTAGATAATTAACGAATTCTGTCAACTCAAGTATTATGTTGTCACCCTATTCTGTTTAGAAGGAAGTTGTAAAATAGTTTAGTGGAATCGCGTGTCAAATCGCAATTAACCAGTGTGTCTTGGAGGAGCGTTGTGAATGCCCAATAAATATGTCGTCTAATACGCGCGTGCGTATCAACGTATTGAGATATATACATAACAATGAGCTTCGAAGTCTATCAACATTTATGTGTCTCTGTAGTTAATAATCTATACTTCTATTCTCATACTAACCTTTGCCTGCGACTTCGTCCGCATAGAATAGTTACATAGAGCTAAAGTTAACACACAGCGGAAGCTCTCAAGAGGGAAAATCCTCGATTTTGAAACATTCTTCACTGGTACTCCGCTCTTATTGGTCTTGGCGTGATGAGATATAACCTATACTACCTTATTCGGTAAATGAGCTATATAACACTGAAAGGTTTTTTTTCAAATTGGACCAGTACTTCTTGAGATAACCCCATACAACGTCACGAACCCACAAACTTTACCTCTCTATAATATCAATGTAGATTATATAGCTGAACAGTTTGTTTGCTGGAACGCGTTAATCTGAGGAACTACTGGTCTGATTTCTTTTAGTGTCATAATAACTCATTTATCGAGGAAGGCTATATATCATCCAATTACATTCCATATACGAAACAAAATGTAATGAATATTAATGATCTTTAATCAAACTTATTTATAAAGCATAATAAAAAAAAACAACGCTATAAAATGTAAACGTTGCTCTAAAAACGTTAATATTATGAGAATAATATCCAGAACATTTGTAATAAACAAATAACGGTCTGTATGGTTACGGTATTGCAATTAGTAATTGTCAATTTTATGAGTCATATAAGCTTAAAGATCTGCATCCTGCCAAAGCCGATGCACGTATGCATTTACGACTGTGACGTTTCTCGCGAGTTCCAAATTCAAATTTAATAAAATCGATTAACATGCAATTCTTATTTTTTTTAAAACAAGAAAATATTTTTTGCCAGTATCAGAAAAACAGCATGTGCTCGTTTTGATGACTGTTTTACGGTCTTTGTACATTTTATGGTACGTCAATAGATTTTTTTTACGGATTAAAACACCGAAACATATCTTGTAAAGTAATCGGTGGTCTTTTTTAATTTAAGACACATTTTACTGCATCTATTATCTTGCGAAATTATGTAACTGTTGTTTAAATACATAATAAATATACATAAAAATAATTAAACTCATAAGTTATTATTGTAGTAAATGTCTGAGTAAATTCCTCATTTACTGAATCCTTTTTAATTGATCGTAATCAAAACGATGTAAAACAATGATTAAAGTAGAATGGTTTTATTCAAATACTTTTTTGTTAACAAAAAGGCCACATCGGTATGATAGAACATATTTATATTTTAAGATATCTTCTTCTAATTTTATTTCTTTTCTTTGACAAGGCGTGACTATGCATCTGCCAGTGTCAGTGTCTCATTTATACGGACTTAATAGTTTCATTTTAAATTGTGAAGCTGAATTTTACTACAACTTTACAAGGGTTTAATAGAAACTCAAATTTAACGAACCGTTCAATATTTTGAATCCTTTTTTCTTTTTCAACCAGCAAACGTTCTTACAGTTTAATTTGTTTATATGATAATAGAATATAGCCCAAAGGTTTGAAGGTAACATATCTTGCTGTTCATGAAATAATTACCTGCAGTGTATACACAATTGGTATAAGAAGGACTTATATAATGAAACCTAAAAATGTCATAATATACTAGTAAATTGACAGAGTAGAAGGTACGTGTACAATTAATCAAAGATAAAAAACAAATACACGACAAATTACATTTTAGTTTTAAGACTTAACTCAGAAAACGCAATCCGGGACACATTTTAAATGTATCATGTTAAATTTGTGCGCGCTAAATTATGCGTAAAGTTGCATGTAACTCTTTGTTCCTCGTCGTCTCTTCACATCGGGGCACCGTTGTTATTCTGAATAACGACCTCGTCCGAGAAATGCACTCTCCATTTGTCGGCTTACTAAAACGCGCAAACACTTGTTTTCGAGTTATTTCAGGGAGGCATGTAATGGTCGCATTTAATGGTCATTTTGTACGTTGTATGTTACATTTATGGGCGACAATAAAAATCGTCGTGAATCGCATATTGTACGATGTTATTTGATAGCGATGCGTTTGATGTGTAAGAGAAAATTAAGAATTGGTCTTCGATTATTCTTATATTTTAACTTATGTTATATATACCTATGTGTATATATACATATATATTTGAAATAATAATTGACTTACTGAGTGACATATCAACACAATGCCCAAACTGTCCTTTTGCACTGTAGGTGACCACTACAGTAGAATTTGTGAAACTTCAATCTCTAAGGTGGTACATAGTGATAAAGTGGATGAAAATTTGTCATTTCGGTGTTTAATAAAACAGAAAGTAAAAAAAAATGTTATGTGTTAGATCGTTTTTTTAATTAAATATCTTTTTTTTTTAGTTTGTACTATTTTGAAGACTCTTGGTCCACACCTTTTTTTGCTTACATGTAGTGTTTTGTATACGTAAAAATCGTATCCGTGAGCATATATTTTTTTAATTATTAGTAATTTAATTAAATATCTTATGAAGGATCTTTATAGAGATAAGAACGTAGACGCAATCACGGGCAGCAGCTAGTATTTATATAAAAATGAATATTGTCATATTTGAAATCGATATATTTCTACACAGTGTGGCCATCGGTAAAGTTGGCACATCTAAAAGTTTTTTCCATAAAACATATTCTTATGCAATCCATTTTAGTTAGCATAAAATAACGCTAGACCGTATTACATTGTTTACTATATTTTATACTATAATTTAACGTGGACACTTTTCCGCATCACTTGAGCGATCCTCTGAAATTTATAAAAAAAATGTATCGAAGAACAACGAAACATATTTTCTTAATGTTACATTTAGTACTTTGAATATTTGTCCATTCCACAATCTGTGTTATCGCAAAAATTTTCACATTAGTACGCACTTAAATTAGAGAGGGGACCACTCGGCAACGGAAACACCATTTCCATACCCTCCTCTACACATAAACATTCACACATACACATATCAGCGGCATATAGGGTGCGGGCACGGAGGAATGCCCCTAGGGGTAATTTTTACCCCATCATCGAACGGTCGCCACCCACTCGACTCATCATTCCACGTTTGAATTACTTGTAAGCGCTTGAGTTATTCGAATTCACGTTCGTTTTTCAAATCGTGCGGTCTTACTGGCCAGTTATCGCATGATTATCGTATTTTTAAATTTCGAACTGTTATCGATATAATTATGGTTGATAAGGGCCGGTTTGCGCGATTATTCGATTTTCGAATGAGTCTTATTACGGGAAGCGTAATTCGATTGAGGTGCGAACCGTCGTGATTTCTGGCGGTGTTTTCATTCATTGAAGACTTGAAGCAATTTAAATAATTGTTCTCAAAGGAATAACAACTATATCTCTGATTACAGTTCATATTACAACACGTTCATAGTTATTCTAAATAGGTATAATAAATCTGAAAATTCATAGGGATAAAAAGGTTATAATATTGTCATGTTTCTCGTTTGTACTTGTTTGGTGATACGATAAGTATAATGTTGTATTGTAAATTTTATGTGATGTAATTGGTAAAAAAATATTGTAGAAAAAGCTAACAGTTATGTATGTAACAAATATTAAATCCAAGGCAACGTGGAAATAAAAATAGAACTAAAAATACTCGTGTTTTATGATCTACGAAACGATTCAATAAGCCGAAGGGGAAAAACTGGTTTTAAATTAGATTCATACATAACCATCGTCCTTTTCGCACCTATGCGATCGATAATGTGATAAAATAGTGCCACCGATCTAAACACACATACGCACACATTCGTAAAACCCGCTAATTTGTTTTGACATTTCTGAACGAACGACCACTTTTCCCGCCTACAAGTCGAGAGCCGCGTTCGAAATCCAAAGGGGATTCGAAATACGATATAATCTAATTCGCGAAAAAATTATACGTATTCATGATAACGGAGAGGCGAGATTCGATTGACCGGTTCGAATTTGGAACCGATCTCATTGGATTTTTATTGTTGGGAGCGTTCACGATTGAGTTTTCGCGTATCTATTATGACGGTTGGGTCGCGTTTAGTTTTTTTGCCCTTTGTAGTCTTGGAATTGTGAATTTAGGGCGATCCCCTATGGGCACGTGTCCTACGAGATATTCAGTTTCATATCATATAAAACATTTTTAAACGACCGATCGATATAATTTCTATACTCGAAATGTTAGATAAATAATGTAATAACCATCAGTTTTTAACCAGTTTTTTGGAGATTATGAAAGGAAAGATTCGATAATATTTCAGATGTATTTCAAGGATATTATTATTCAGCGTCTTAATTCATTTGAAGAAGAATTTTAACGATATTATGCCAACGATATATCACAAAATTAACAAGTTAAGCGATGGCAACAAAATTAATATGATACGAGAGTTATTTCGAACCGAATCTCAGGACATAAAAGAATGTTTGATGAGGTCATTGCCCTTTATATAAAGTTTAAACAAATGAAAAGCGGTTGCCAGATGTTCGACGAATATAAGAACAAAGCCGAAACTGTAAGCGGTTTTGAATTTCCGAACCGTCACACGGTCCGAGTTGATCCGCAAGAAATATATATTTCTATACGCATAATACGAATAATTTTAATATTCCTTGGGAAATAAAATAAATTTCAATCATTCTTAGAAATGACTGTCTTTCTGTCTCTATGTTTGAACACGAATCATTACTAAAGTACTGCATTCACGATAAAACCTCACGAAGAAAATCATAAAGCATATCTTCGAGTAGCATCTAGTTTTGGTTTCATTGAAATCGGTTCACTCTATCAAAAGTTATTGTAATTTTAATGGCGACACGACCTCAAATACGAGAGAAAAGTAGATAAGTGATCCAAAATTACAAGAATCCTGCTTATGTAATACTTGTGTAAACTAATACTACCCCTTAACACTTGAACGAATACTTAGTACTGTAGAGACTGTCTGTCAATATTTGTAGTCTTATATTAAAAAATTACTGACATAGCTTCATTCAAAAGTTGTTAATATTTTAATAAACTACGATTTTTGGACTACGCGTTTAGCGATATATATTGTCTTGTTGTGGAAAAGAGGCGAAAGAGGTGTGTTTCTGTTATTTCCTCTCTACATACAATTCATCGTTAAGATAATAATAGATGACGCAGACGATATCGCGGGTATTAACTAGTCCTAGCTAATATTATTAATTCGAATGTCTGTGTTTGTTTTTTTATTTTTTTGAAGTTATACTTCTTTTGGCGCGTTAGGGAAAAATGATGAGAGTAAATTTTAAGATGCGCGCGCACACCGTCACAAAAAAACTGACACCCTGAAGTTAGCTATAGTCAACATTTTGTTTCTTTGTATTTGTTATTTGTATTTCTTTGTATTAAAACTTTCAATGTAATTAATACGTTTTTTCTACTGTTAGTGTCGTAACGTAGAATAAGGCAAAAGATAAAATTTTTGAAAACGTTTTTATCTTGTTACGCCAAAGAAGTATAACTTCTAACGCGTGTAACTAACGTAAACACACAGTATTTTTTTTTTGATTTTCACGCTTTTACTAACCCACCAATTATTGTAATTTTTTTAAAATCTATTATTATATTCACTCGAGCGAAATCGCGAGCAAAAGCTAGTAAGTATATAATACTAAAAAAATTACAAACTTTTTTTTAATTGTGCAAAATCTATCGTATCCAAAAAGCTAGTTTTAATCATGCCTCGCTGACTGACGTTTTGATACTTAAATGAAACTCATATGTCGCGAACGGGTGAAAATATTCGACTAACAATTAGAAAATACAGTGTGAGGTCCCGGAGGGCACAATGCACAAAGACAGCCATTGTGTGGGGACAATAGAATGAGTCACAGTTAGACAATGACACAGGCCGCTAGGGCCCAAGTTGGCTTGGCATGGATAACGGATATATCGGGGGCGTTGTTGTTGTTTTCTTCCTAACAATTATTTTATACGATTTTTTTTTTCGTTTTTGCTAAATAATCGTGAAGATTTCGTAATGTACCCGTAACATTACAAATTAGTAACTAGTAGTATAAAGTTACATGTAAAACAAGACATTGGCAAATACTTCCATTACGCTTTACTAAGATGAAAAAAAAAAAAGATTGGTAAACTTTAACACCGTTTAAGTTTATGATGGATGTAGACCGGTGAATCTAGTAAGACTTTGCTAGGTCAATAGCATAGTCAGTTCGAGAAAAAAATAAAAAGTTTATACCGGAGAAAGTTTTTTGGTATCTATTTACTATAACTTGCCGCAAGATGATACGGAATATCTTATTAATATTATTGTTTTATATTGTAACTAGCTTCTGCCCGTGACTTTGTCCGCGTGGAATAGTCACTTTGGGTTAACGCTAACTTTAACTCGCTACTTCGTTTACGTATTTTTAAATTTTCTGCACTGGTGCTCCGCTCCTAGTGGTCTTAGCGTGATGATATATAGCCTTCTCCGTTAAATGAGCTATATAACACTGAAAGAAATTTTCAAATCGGACCAGTAGTTCTTGAGATTACCGTGCCCAAGTAGTCCGGTGAAGCTGTAAAGACCTTGCTGGGTCAATAGCGTAGTCATACCGAAAAAAAAAAAAAAAATTATCCTGCCCAAGCAAATAAACTCTTCCGGTGTTATTACAAAAAAGTTAAATAAATATTAAAAACTTGCTTTAAAAAAGTTACATTTTAAATGCACCGCGCTCGCTGAATATTTTATCTTGTCTCGCTTTGGTTAATCATATTTGATTTTCAAAAATCTATCACATAAATATTCCTTGCCAATGTACAGTGAGCAATGACTAAAGTTATTAACACGGCAAAAACAATTCTGAAATAATTAGCTGGTGAAGCTGTTAAGACCTTGCTAGGTCAATAGCGTAGTCAGTTCGAGAAAACAAAATATTTACCTACCATCGTTATTTTTTTTTTATTCTAAGCAGAACCGCAAGGGCAATAATACTAAAATATTACTAACAAGTTACTTCTACATTTATATAAAATAATAAATGAATATCAAATGAGGATAATTATATTGCAAGGCAGAGACTCGAAATAATTATAAGATGATAAAAAAAGTAACAATGTACACATACCTTTTATGCGACGTGCGTGAAGGACGGATCCTCGATGAATTACTTGGAAACGTTTTGTTTTGTCGCAAGAGATTAATTATGGCCAGATCCAAATTACCTGAAACAAAGGAGTTGCTAAATAAGTAACATTACTTTTAATTTCTTCATAAAGTTTCATGCTTGTTGTCATCTGGATTGTTTGTCACTAATTAGCGGTACAGAGGATAAATAATAATTATTATATATAGTAGTCCGGTGAAGCTGTGAAGGCCTAGTAAGGCCAGTAGCGTAATCAGTTCGAGAAAAAAAAATTATACATTGGGATAATCCATGAAAATCTTAATACTTTTACTGTCTAATATCAGAGCAAGTAATTTTTTTTTGCTTAGTTCCGTTGCATAGCAAAGCAGTTATATGTAGTTATGCCTCTTCTAAGATAATTAAAAGAAATTTAAGTCTCACCAGTATTAAGAGCTAATATAGTAGGTACAATTATAATATTCTTTTTTGCTTCTTTATTTTCACAACAAATCCATAGAGGAGTATTACTGCTATTAAAATATGATTAATTTTTTTAATAACATATATCTTACAAAATGCCGCCATTATTGAGAATTTTGATGGCAGATTACTTCCAATATTACACTTTATACATACAACTTAATTTAAAAAATGCCACTAAAAGACATACTAAGATCTCACTACAACACTTTAGAATATTCTCCACAGAAAATTAAAAAGAAATACTAGTTAAACACTGGCCACAAAAGTGCAACGTGAAAACCGAAACGAATTAATCACGTGCAACGGAATTCCATCAATCGACCACAATAGAATGCATCATTCAAATGTTGAATATATATTATACAGGTATATTATATATTTTTTACGTTCCAAGTTCAAAATCCCCGCGACCTTGCCACGGTCAACCTCCGAATGTTTATCCTAGTCAACATTCAGTTGATAGATTTTTTGCCGGCACGTTTTTTGCACACACCAATTGTACGTATTATTTGCACGAACCGTGTAACAATGATGAATAACGTAAAAGCATACAGCGACAAGTGTATACACAAAAAAAAAACATAAAAGAACCCTCTTACCGACGTTTATTTTGTTTAAAGTTGTTTTCACAAACAATTCCGCACTAATGTTGTTCCAGAGTTGATTAAAACAAAGGAATATATACGTACGATCTTTGTCACTTGTAACAATTTACTGAAAGGTGTGAATTAAATAATTTCTTTACACTTGAAGAGTGAACGGCCACGATGTCACATTCGATGTTCGGTCGTCAAACGGCACAAGAGAACTGACGAGTGACAGTTAACATGATTGTACAAGAAGCAACTCATACTCGTTAGTGTCCGTACATCAGCCGCGAGAAAATTCCTTTATTCGTCGTTCCGTAAGGATACAAAAATATGAGTCATGTATTCGTGTTTTTGCTCTGATACGATGATGTTGCCATTTATTTTACAAACGAGGCAACGTCCGCCACGACCTGCATGACAGCATGACCTAACTCTTTGTTAGGCACGTCCTTTGTACACCTTTTTTTATAAACGCAAAATAATTTACTGTATATTAATGAACGTACCAGATCAATTATTTTTAAATCGATTTAATGACGGAATCGATAAACGTTTTATACTGGCCGACAAGAAAATGGTTCAAATAATTTTTAAAAATAAGGAAAAGGTAAATTTAAATAAAGAACAGGCCGGGCGTGGCAGTCCCCACGTACATACTGCATATGTACACGTCCAACTGAAACCGGTCGCGATAAAAACTGAATTGTAGTATCCATCAAGGAAATATTCCTATACTTAAATTAAAATTTAATTAAAATAACGTTGCGGTTGAACTTTTTAGGTCGGTCAGTTTGGAAAATTCCAAATAGTCATGTTATTTTTTTCTAGTTTATCTCAAAAACGCGGTTAATGGAACCGCAGAAACGTAACTAACTTAGATAAACTAATAGGGAGGGCAATTTGAAAATAATTATCGATACGCATTTATCGGCCTCTATCTAAATAGATATTATAATGGTGTAACAGTGGTAAGGGCTTTACATTTTAGTGTTGCTAGGTATAAAATAAGAGAATCATCAAAAAAGGAATAAGCAATGGAGACAAAATAATAAATTGTTGATTATAATATAACGGTTTAATGATGCTACTATTGGGAATTTATAGCGTTGTTCAGCGGTTTCAAAACTTTTAGATCTACGAATAAATCTAGAAATATGTTTTATTTTATGGAACACTTCATTAAATATAATGTAATAAAATTGTAAATAATAAACATAAATAAAATATTAGTGTATGTCCAAGTCATTCTCCGAAATGACCGAATAATTTTTTAATAGAATTTACTAGCACATAGAATATTAATATTTTTAGAGTATAATCTAGACTACCTTTATTATATAGCCTAGTATCTTATCCACGGGAGCTAAGCAGTCACTTCAAACAATAAGAAAGCTATACGAGGTTAAGTACTAATGAAAATATAGTCCACAATATATCCAGATAAAATACGTTATTTCCAATTAATAACAAAATAGTTTTGTTATTTAAGTTTGCAATAACAGTAAAATGATTTCAAGAATAGCTTTCAAAAATTATAAAAATGTAATTATTCGCAAACAAAGATTATTCACGATTCGATGCCATGTAAAACGATAAGGCGGAAAAATAATACCCTTCCACTATCATGTGTACGCATGTGTGCATGCACGTGTGTGGAGGTGATATGTGTACTGGTGTTGCAGTGATGTAAGTTTTTGTGACACTGTATCAGGCGAGCAGTGTTGTTAAGGGCTCCACGCCGAGGAAACAGACCTAGGCTTGAGCTACTGCCGAGGGGGCCTATTATGGTGTGCGGGAGAGAAATTTATCCCCAGACCGTAAGGCGTGATTTGTGGTTACGCGGCCGTGGGCGTGAACACGCTCTCTTTATTGAAAGATGCTGGTACTGTTCGTTCGCTCCCGTTATTTCATCGGGAGGATTGATAAAAATGTCAGTAAGCAAAACATCGATTTGAACCGAATTAATTTCTCACTGACTTCTAATTTTTTCTTCAAAAACTGAACAATTGATATCGTATCTAATCCTTGCTAAGTCTGAACAGTTGCTATGTTAGATTGTAACTGTTATCTTTCAATTGTTATATCTTTTTTTTTTCAAGGACTTACAAACTGCTTTCAACGAATTTAGTCGATCTCCGCAATAGTTTAGTTTCTGCATTATTGACTTCGTTAGACCTTCTAATAAATGGACGAACTCTTAACATAAAATAACGAGTCAAATGCAAGAGCCCCATTTCATATTTTAGGAAAAATATCTATTCACATAAACCTTTTACTTTATTTATCTTAATAACTAAGTTCATAAACTAATGTAAGTATGTATACCTAAGTAATTTTAAGTCGGCGCCAAACAATCAATTAATTATATGAGACTAACTTCTGGGTATACTCTTGCAAATCAAAGGATATAAATTTAATTCGGACTATTTTGTCTAAAGATATGCGCGGTCATAGATATAATCAGTGCGTGAATAATCAATCATTCTCGATTTTCATACCCTTAGGGTTGAAATTTTTTCCCAAATTTAAATGGGACCAACTTCGCCCTTTCCAATAAAAAAATAATTTTTAAAATCGACTATATTGTAAGAAGTTATGCGTGATCATACATTAAAAAAAAATATATACACGACGAGTTGAGAACCTCCTCCGTTTTTTTTGTCGGTTAAAAAAGAATGAAATTATAGATTATATAAAAAATGTTACATAATACTCACATACAGGTACATATTCGTATACGATAAACAAAATAAAAAAGAAAGTCACGTAGAGGGGGCGTAACGCATTTTCCTTACGTGACGATTTTTATAAGTCCATCCTTGCCGAAAATAACGTGAAAGAAATTAGTTTAATAAAAGGAATTACAATAGATAAACTTCAAGGGTCTTGCAAACATTTGTAGGAAAGACCCAGGCCCCAAAATATGAAAACATACCCAAACATGTCATTGAATAGCTTGCGGTATTATTAACAAGGATAGTAAAAAAGCGCTGTAGCGCTACATCATAGCTGTGGCGGCAGCGTGATCCCACGGTGTAGGGCTTTTAAAAAAATTGTTGTTTTTAAACGTAAAAGATTAAATGTTTTTTACCCGGTCGAGCGACCGGTCGAGAGCAGGTGCTGTGTTACCGCGCTATGCAACACTTAGTCAAGCAGTTTTAACAGAGTTATTCTGCTTCGTAAACGGTTAATTGTAATGTTACATTATAAGTTATTCTGTTATATGTATTCAAGAACTAGTTTTATCTGCAGCTCTGTATGTATTTATTTTAAGGTTATGAAATAGCTTTTATCTACTATTCAGTGTTCCAATTGATCTATTTATACTCGTGTAGAGTTTTGAATTGGAAATAATGGAAATATCTGTATTTTTGAGAACCATGATAAATTTATACCTTTCAATGACTTTAACAACATAATTCCAGTGGTCGCTAATGATCTAAGACGTTACAAAGCGACCTAAAATAAATAAATAAAAAAAAAACATAATTCCTTATCGGTTGTTTATTTATTTATTTCATTGCAAACTGGAGGTTCACAGTGTTTTTTTGTCAATGTTTACTTAGCAATATAAAACTCGTCGATTTTATTTAGTACTGATATCTATATTATAGTTTATTATATCTTTACTAGCGGGCCCGGCAAACGTTGTCCCACCCCGATTATGAAAAAAATCCTTAATAACTATATACCAAATCCTCAAGAATCTCTTTATCCACTGGTGAAAACCGCATGAAAATCTGTTCAGTAGTTTTTGAGTTCATCGCGAACAAACAGACAGACGCGGTAGGGACTTTTAATACTATGTAATGGTGTTTTTTTTCTCGAACTGACTACGCTATTGGCCTTACTAGGCCTTTATAGCTTCACCGGACTACAATGTAATGGTGATATTACAAATATCGTAATTATTTTTGCCGTGTTCTTTTATTTAGTGATGAGTAAATGATTTTATGTTGTGAAATGACATCATCTAGGTTCAATTTACCATCGACAATAAATGACAATAATAGGTATTATGGATTTCACTAGTCCTATAATATATGTATTTTTAAAATTTAAAATCTTTTATAGAAAATAAGTATAAACTTAATATGTTTCTTTTCATATATCTTACAGTGACAATATATAAGTGATCGATCACAAGTGTATAAAAATGTCAAACCTTATAGAGCCTACAGATAAGATTTGTTCTTAAGAGCAGCAACTGGAATATACTGAATTAAGTGAAGATTGTCATTTAATTACAATAAATAATCGGAAATATTCTGTGACAATACTTAACAATGTTTTACTCATACAAATTTGTAGGTGGTAGAGCCACTCTGAAGTTATTGCTGATTTCAGCATGAATACCCGCTCACCCGGGTTGTACCACCGGCTCACAGAAATCGACGTAAAGTAACATTGCTTGCATTGTTACGTTTCGTTCGGTTAGTGTGAGCGCCGGAGACCCACCTCCCCTCTCCCCCTTACCCTTCTCCCAAACACAGGCTGGCAACGCATATGCGACTCCACTAGTGTTGCGATTGTCTATGGACGGCGGTGATCACTTAACATCATACAAAAAAACTACTACAGTACTAAAGTATATTTATCTCTGCATCACCTAATAGTTGACAGGCAGAGAATGCCTTCGGCATTAAGTCCGCCATTGCGTATTTAACGCGTAACATGTAAATAAATAAAAAATGTATTAATGTTTTTGTCATCGACTGTCCTCTGTTAGCTATTACTTTATATTTATTCAGTATCTACACATATAATTCTTCACAACCCTTAATGATATAAATTAATACTTTTAAGGTACTATGCTTTTATTACGAACAATAAAAAATAATACTCATTACATTAAATTGCATAACCACATCCACGTATACTTATAACAAACAGGTAGAGCATTCACACGTGTTTCTTTGAAACGTTGATCGCTGGAATGCGATCCACATACTGAAATGAGCTTAATTGCACAATAAATACGGTCCAATCCACTTGAACACGAGTCACGAGTGAACGGATAGCAAAATAGGGGGGTATAAACTGCGATATATAATTTAAAACGTATCAACGCTTTCTGATGTCCGCTACATGATCGCTTAGTGACAAAAACTAATCAAATCAACAATGATTGTGATGAATACGAAGAAAACGAACGTTTTATTTAAAACGTTAATGTTGATAAAATTGCTGGAATCGTGTGTTGCGGTTTGCGGGCAATACTTTTTACTTTAGCTATCACGCTTGACTTCCGTGGATTACAGGCAGAATTTATATAATACACTAACCGGCCCGGTGAACGTTGTCCCGGCCTTATAATAAAAAAAACCTTTGAGAAATTATATATTAAAACCTTCCTCATTAATCACTTTATTTTCTGTTCAAAACCGTATGTAGTTCAGTAGTTTTTGAATTCAACGCGGTCTAATTGAGAAGCGTGGGCAGAAGAATTTGTTTTATATTAAGTAAGAGTTCTAAAAAGGTCTCTATGGCTGTTCTAAAAATATTTGTCATCAAATATTTAATCGCAATTAAAGCGTCAATATCGTCATGCCCTATTTCTTATTCGGACATTCATCTGTTTACCCGATTTCAATATATAAGATTCTCTGTTGCAATGTTTGCATGTAAGCGATTTTATCAGAATAGAATATGTGTCGGATAGGTATCTGTGTATCTGGTGCCAGCGACTATACTTTTGGGTTTCTAAAATATTGTCAAAATGAGATTTATTTTTTAAATCCAAAAAAAAAACTATTTTTAACCTATAAAAAACTAATTTATCAATGTGAAATATGGGCTGTATTTTGCAAAATCAATATTAAAGAGGGCGATGCCACGCGCAATGTCTAGTAGTATATTCAAGTATCATTTTTATGTACAGATTTATTTGTGTTTATTAGTTTTAACGAACTGCACGGAAAAAAATAGTTTCGAAATTTATTCGAGATTTAACCAAAATGTTTTTTCTATTCATTTAAGCAATTACATTATCTTGAACGTATTATTTACACGGAAAGCTATACAATTTAAAAACAAAATCTAAGTTTAAAAAAAAATCATTTTGTTCACTATATATGATTATTTTTTTCCCTAACTAAAATTATATTTGGCACTTTATATCTACCCAATTCTCCTAAATGAAGGAAGAAACGAAGACTAATCTAATATGAAGAATTGTTATTTATAAATATGAAATTTATTAATTTTTGGCTGACCGTTTCAACCTTTTGCCCTACACTTATAAACCCTTATTTTTTTTTTCTCGAACTGACTACGCTATTGACCTAGCAAGGTCTTAACAGCTTGACCGGACTACTAAGGCGAGCGCTTAAGGCACTCAGCCGATTTTATAATGGCAACCAGCTCAAGGGTGCACGGCACACCTCGGCTTGGCTGTTGCCCGTTGCATGCAAAATAAACCCTTATATCCTTTTATCAGTCACTTAGAAAATTATACTAATGTATTCTTAAACCCATTTAAAGTTGACGCTATAGAATAATGAACTTTAACTTCAATATCGAAAGCAAAATAAACTTGAAACTATCTCCGTGCACAGATGAAAAAAAAAGAACAAAAAAAAATGTGTATTAAAGACGATACCTGCACTTAAGCATGGCCGCAGTGATCCCATCACTCGAGATGCGATTATTAAAGGTCGAGACACACCGTGCCCGGAATAAACATTTTTTTTATTTCATCTATACTGGTTATATATGTGCTTTCTTCCTTCAAGGACGAGTAAAGTGAAACTTAACTTTTCATTTTAATTATTTATGGTTTTGAATCCATATAACTTTTTTCAGTGTTGTCAAATGGGCATCCATTTATCGAGTTTTCAACTGCCTTCGACTAAATATTACGTATTGAAACTATGAAGGATAGATAAAAACATTTATTTAAAGGTCACACGCAAGAAATAAAGAACGCCTATATATTCCTCTAAACATTTTTGTTCCATTAAATGTTGATCAAGAATAAATTTATTTGCAATAGAAAATGTATAGTGTGTAGAATTTAAAAAAAAAAAACAAAATAAAAGAAACCTACTACTCAAAAGTAAGAGATTACCTAAATATAGTAATTTTCCCAATCTTAGTTAGATAGGACAAAAATGATTTCTTTGACATTGTAAATGTCATAACGACATGAAAATGTCACAGCAAAACCTGTAATTCCGGATTAAATTAACTTTAATAAGCCACGATGTAAAAAAAATACGTAAATCGTTATATCATTTTTTACATAATTTTGGTACAGTTGGGCGATAATTTATCTGTTATATTAATTATAAAACGTATTAAACTGATAGTGTACTGACAATTTTTCACTTTCGTCATACCCAAAAATACGCAGTAATATTAATTATAAATTTCTATTACATATATTTCTTGAGGGGGTAAAAAAAAACAAAAATGTAGATAGGAGTTGCATTACTTCACATGCAATGATATTAATATCAGCTGATTGCTGACAATAAATGTTACAAACGCAGTAAGTATAAATCGAATTGACAAAGAGCAGCATAAATGTTATCTTGGTATAGTTTAATTGATTTTAAAGCTGTCGCTTCATCGTCATTTTTATCACGAAAGACCCGATAACGAACACGCTGTATAAAATAAAATATGCAAAACACAGTACGTTTTATGCAACATTCGTTCAGTTCCACTCAACCTTATCTATTAATTACCAGATACAAAGAATAATTGATATCGAAATGTGAAAACTTGATCGATAACTCACCGGCTCTGGCTGACAAGTGCACATGATAAATTACCGTGTATATTTTTAAAATACAACGCTTGTCCTTTTGTTTATCATAATTGTTTAACATTTCATTTTTTATCGTTTTTTTTTTTGTGATAAAAATAACATATACGATTCTAATACAAGAACTGAGGATCTGAATATGGTAACAGGGCTATGGAGAGAAGAGATAAGAAGAACTGACTCTCATGTTGAAAAAATGGCGCTAACATAAGCAAATGGGTAAAAAACATAAGGTATGGTTAGTCCGAAATAATTTTGTAAATATAACTTTCTGTGATTCTTTAGTGTTTACTGATACAAATAATTGAACACTAAAAACCCTCCTGTTACTGTAACGCCATCCTAATTTTGTACATATTGATGGACATATTCTCATACACAGAGATCGTTCCGCTAACATCTACACTCCATAAAACGTCATGTGTAAATTCACTAGGTAAAACTTACAAGAATTCAAAATGGCGGCATTGATTGAATAATATAAATTGTTGTTGAGCGCACTAAATTCGAAAGTCGGATGACTTATGAAGTTATATTATAATACAAATGAATATAATTATATACATATCATATTTTAAACCCAAGTGGAGGTATTAATAACCTGTCTTGGTGCGAAACCGTTCACTAAAGTTAGTGATTATATATTTAAGGTCAATAAAGGTGAGGCAGTTTTTTATGTATGCTAGGAAGAACTTTATAAATTCCTTTATTGGTGTACATAAATAATTTTGATCCATGACTTAATTCGAAACTGAGTCAGAATGGTATGACTAATCGTGGCATTTTAAATTTACTTGCATATAAATACTATATTATAAATGGATAGTGGACAAGAATAATACTTATTAAATCTATGGATTGTTTATGTGCATTATTACCGAATGTAAACAAGTGCAGACACAATAATAATCAGAGATTGTGGTTATTTTTATCAGTCGACATAGAAGGACGGTAATAACTATTCTTATGTACAACGCATTTGCAAAAAAGACGTATAGTTTTTTTAAATCACGTTGAAAACATTTTCTAAGCTTTAAATATGAAAAATCATATGTTTGCACGTGGCAGAAGTGAAACGTTTAAAATATGATAAAATATTCATAAATAGATACACGTAAATAATACACCAAGTTGGTTATGAAGTATTTTCATGAGGTTCCGTAATACATAGGCGCACACCACGAATATAAGACACAGTGTATACTGTATTCTATTTCATCCTCGCGCAAGTTAAATCATATAGATACGTATGTTTGTCTCATTTTAATAACGCTTTTTCGTTTCATCGAATTTCAAATCATACCGGTGCTTCATGTGCCCTTTTGGCATATATCGTAACTAAATGTTGAAAGCCCTTTGGCATTTGGCATTTTGTATGTATGTTCATTTTCTTGACACATCAATAATTTCCGTAACAAACGAACCTTCTGATTTTTTTTTGAGTTCTTTGTTTTCCTATGAATCATTATAGATAAAAAACATAGGTATTTTATTAACTTGGGTTACACATAAAACTTTTACCAGATTCGTTTTATTCTAATTAACATAACTAACTTCAACTCATTTGACTATAATGTCTTGCCATCTGAGAATATTGTTGTAAATTTATCAGTTTATATATGTACCATGGATACAGTAAGAGTATGTTGACAGTTGATGTCTTTGTTTACCTAATTTGTGATTGTGTGGGTATATTCAAAAATCTCCCAATTTGCCTTAACAACCCATTTTATCCTGATTGAGGATTGATCCCAAGATCTTTTTTTAATTTCGAAATGAAAACGCTGTTGACCAGGAAAAGTCTTTACAGCTTCACCGAGTTATGTTGATCCCAAGATCAAGTTATATGAACACAGATAACATATTATTTATTTTTAATCGATTCCAAAAAAGGGAAATGGAATATTTCTTTAGTATGTTTCTGTTTGAGTGATTTGTGTCAGTAAGCTGCTCGAACTATTTTTAACCGACTTCGAAAAAGGAGGAGGTTCTATGTTCGGTTGTATGTATTTTTTTTAATGTATGTTAATCGATATCTCCGTCAATTGTGAACCGATTTTAATGATTCTTTTTTTGTATGATTCGGCTATACTCCAAGGTGGTCCCATATAAATAAATAAATTGAATAAAATATTCAACCCCTAAGGGGGTGAAATATCGTTTATTTGATTTTCACCCACTTCGTGTCTACGTATACTCTTGTACTTGAA
>JACEII010000001.1:11413653-11432975 GCA_014332785.1 Antheraea mylitta
ATTTGATTTTCACCCACTTCGTGTCTACGTATACTCTTGTACTTGAAACCGATTTCAACAATTTTATTTGCATTACCGATACCTGGGAATAGGTGTTCTTCAAATTAACAAAAAATCCAACCATAAGGGTTGAAAATAAAGGGATGAATAAAGCTTATATGAATAAATGAACTTCCCCATAAGCTAAATTTAATGAAAACTTGGAAGAAATTGTTGTAGTGATAAGAATATCATTTAATCAATCCTGATTTGATCATGAAAATTGAGAAATTGGAATGGAACTCCTCAACGGCTTACAGAAGCTATCTTGTGTTTGGGTACATATGACTCGTTTGATGAGGACTAACATGTGGGGTTATGACTGTTGAGGCAATTCCCGTGAAACGGACATTAGGAAAGATGAGGTTCTGAAATTCACAATCAACCTAATTTGACCAGTTGGATCTAGTACGGTGTAATATCATGTTTGTTTGTCAAGTTATGAACTTATTTTATAATTAATTAGAACTATATAAATATACTTATATACACTAAAAATGGACAAATAAAATTTTTTACAAAAAAAATTGAACCGACTTCGATATCAAAAACTTATAAAGCACTGAAAAGTGAAAACTAAATATATTATTAAATTAATCAAATTAAATAAAATATATGAATTTTTGCGCTACCTACAGATATATTGGAAGTCGGTGCCAACCGAAAATGGTTTTATTTATAACTAGTTTTTGACCGCAGATTCTCATGCATTTATTTAATCTATCTTTTAGGAACACCATATTCTATACCCCTAACAACTTGTATGCAATCCATGACGATCGGTTATCTATACCAATATTATAAAGCTGAAGAGTTTGTTTGTTTGTTTGGTTGAACGCGCTAATCTCAAGAACTACCGGTCCGATTTGAAAGTTTCTTTTAGTGTTAGATAACTCATTTATCGAGTATGGCTATAGGCTACACAACATCACGTTAAAACCAATAGGAGCTGAGCACTGATGAAGAACGTCTCAAAATCTGGCTATTTTGGAAGCGTGTTAATGTCAGTATTATATGCGTTGCCATGGTAACGCGATAATATTCTATCGAAAATATTTTCATGGTTTCTATTCAAAAAGTTTATTCTACGTTAGTTTTGTTTACATTACATAAAACGTCATCAATTTAACACAATATAGAGACAAACAACACAAGATTATGAATAAAATATAAAATCCACTACATGACAGACGGAAATCCCGCCAAAAACTTTATTCTACGTTAGTTTTGTTCCCAATTTTTTATTTGTGATATATTACTTTATTAAAAATAAAGTGTGTGTATATAATATTAAAATAGATACTTTTTGGTGAATACATACATATGTCTGTATGCTACAAATATCAACATTTTTTTAATACTGTCGATACGTCTGTTTGTTTATTTGTTCCGGGTAATTTCCGAAACGGCTGGACCTATTTGAACAATTTTTTGACGTGACAACGTCTTATAAATTGGTTTGCCGGGTGACACTTCAAGAAACTGCGTTACGCTCCGCTCACGTTATGCGCTCACAATGAGAGCGAGTGAGAGGCACGCGTCCCTTCCACTCGGGCATGGTTAGCCCGCCTAAGAGCGAGAGAGACTACTATACGAATGAATATTCACATTAAAATTATTTTACCACTCAAAGTCGTTGTCACGTAAAACTTTCGCCCGTATACCGACTTTACAGGCAACCAATTTTTTTTTTCTTAGAAATGACTACGCTATTGATCTAGCAAGGTCTTAGCAGCTTCATTGGACTACAAGTAATATTGGAACGGGAATTTTACGGGCAAATAAGTAACTAATTAGCAGTTTTATTTTAAGCTAGCGGGTTCAGCAGACGTTGCCCGCCCTAATAATAAGACAGATTATACCTAAACCTTGCCCAAGAATCATTTTATATATTAGTGAAAACGACATGAACATGCATTCTGTAGTTTTTGGTCTTATCGCGAACAGATATTATAGACAGACGTGGAACAGGACTTTGTTTTACACTATGTAGTGATAAACTGTTATCCGTGCATTCGTCTGTGTGAAATTAATCAAAAATATGTTGTTCACTGTAAACATGCGCGTGTGACGTGCGCTGTACTGGACTCCAAGAATAAATATAATTGAAAGTCATATGTGTACATATGATTTAAATTATAGCAAAGTATAATAATAACTGAATTATATCGACACTACGGACATATTATATCTATATAATAAAAGATATAACACATATTGTTTGATAATGTTTAGCTTAATGTTTTCATTACTTTCTCATTTAGTGTAAGTGAGCAATGAGGGTGATAAATAGCAGTTTAAAGTTCTAGTTATGTGGTTGATGATAAATCCCATCCCATTCGATACACTATTAGTATTCACATATATAATGTACACGTTACCTGTTACAGTAGATGATGTGCGTGTGATACTTACAAATATTTTTGAAAGAGTATTATTGTAATTTACACTAGATGTGTGATCACAATTTAAATTTTATTTAATATATTAAAAAAAAACGCGTGCGAAGCCGCGGGTAACAGCTAGTATTATATAAGACGTAAAAACATAACAAGCAACGGTTTTTTGACGTAAATATATTTTCCAAAATTAATTTTAGTGGAAGTACCAGTGTGTTTCGAACTTTACGCCACTCGTATCTGAACGTTTCAAAGGGTCGTATTATTTACATTTTTTTTCCTCGAAGTTGAACAAAAAAAGGGTAAAGGATAAATTTGAACGCTCACCAAATGTCTCCGCCGCAACAGGTTGGGCGCGGAGATATTCTCGACGACTTTTTTCCCATCTCGTATTTCCGACATGTAAGTATCTGAAACGTAAGAGGAATTTCTGTTAATGGGCAAGATTCCGATGCGAGCTTGATCGTTATGACAAAACCCTTCTTTGTTTTTGTTTACTTCCCAATAACGTTTTTTTCTCTGAATCACTTTTTTTTGTAAAAAATATTATAGCGTTGAAAGAATAGAATCTACATTTTAATCAATCGAGACAAAGTGGCTTATTTATTTATTATTATCTATTTATTTTTAAATATTATGGTTTTTTTTTCGTACTGACTACGCTATTGACCCAGCAAGGTCTAAATAGCTTCATCGGACTACATAGTACCGGACAAAGTGGCTATTTTTTTATTGTTATCTATTTATTTTTAATTATTATGTTGATTGTCATCTAACATAAGTAACTTTAGGCTGACTTTATTGCGAAAAAATATATTCAAAAATGTTCTACTTTTTATACCACGGTGATGGTAAACAAGTGTAGCTATGGACACTGGAATCGCCAGAAAAATCATGTACACGTTGCCAAACCTTTATCATATAACGTATGTCGTAGGCAACTATATGTCCCACTAGAAACCTCAATTGTTAGTAGAACTTCGGATATTTCCTGTCTCGTGTACTGAGAAAATTAACACAAACAGTGTATAGTTTCCATGACGGACGTAGTTAGGTATTCTGAAACACAGATTAAATTATACCCACTGCCCACGCGTTATAAGAAGAGATCAAAAATCTGTCGATCAGCATTGACGAAACAAAAGTTTATCTGTTCGACTTTATGTATACAACATATGTTTATAAATTTGTGCGCGACTGTCCTGGGTTGCGACAGACGTAAGCGGGGTGAGATAGCGCGTTGTTTCCCTTCCCCTCTCCATCACCCACCCCCGTTAACACCAAGAGTACCTCGTCCCTGCCAACGTCTGTCACCCCGTAGGACAGTTGCGCACAAAGTTGTTGAACTATAAGCGATTATAAAAAATATATTTAGAACTTACATCATCACCTATCAAAGCAACTGCATAATATGACTTTGGCATATCACACATTTAAAATTATAATTGGGAAACTACACAAATGATATGCTTGATAAAAAACCTACCAATTAAAATAATTGTATATAAATCTATACATCTTAATTGAGGTATATTGTTTGTCTTTTGTTTCCGAATCAGTTAAACCGCTTCTGGCGATATTTTTACAGCCGATACATAAATTTTCAGAGTATTATATAAGTTTAATACACTACAGTAATATTAATCTAAAGACTTAACGAGATGAGGAATATATTCTTGGATGGAGATTTTAGACTGTAGTTTACATAATTGTTCATTACTTGTTACAAGCCATTTTTGTAACACACGGAACTAATGTAGGGTTTCCAAAAGATTTTACCTCTTATGTATTTTTACTAATAACGGAATTAGTAAATATCTAAATTGTAACAAAGAATATAAAGCCTTGTGTGACCTATTGTAGTTACCACATGAAAAACAAAGTTATCAAATTAATTGAAAAATTTGTAAAATATAAAAGCAAAACAAGAAGCAATCAAATCATGACATTTCTAAATTATATGGCGATAATAAAGATGATTTCTTTTTCGTTGCATTTTTATGTAAGTTAGTATGAGATTTCGGATTTAAAAAGACAAAAGTTCAGTGTCACATTTTATAGTTTGAGGAACGTTTTATTAGTCATAATATTTTGGTATGCTACCTTTTTTGTTATATATTTCGCGTGTATAATTTACACACACATAGTTCTAGACCGAATGAAAAGGTTGTCTCCTTTCGGGTATTATTCTACATTATTGATAACTAGTTGCTTGCTCCGGCTTAGCACGTAGGTACTAAAGAAAAGTTACATAATCTTCCATTTATAGTATGACCGTGCTATAATCTGCGAATCTGTCAATTTTGTTAATACTTTGGAAAATATCTCACATTTTACACTTTTCTGTGGGATCTTTCACACATATTCTTTCATAGAAATCATGTCTTGACAGGTGTAATTACTAAAATAATTATCTAAATAAGTGCCGGCTGTCCTGAGGTGATATGTGTACATTCAACAATGGATTTTACGTTTTATTTTACTGTCACCTGAGATACAGCATTGCCTAGTTTAGGTGACAACGGTCATCATATATAATTAATTTTTCAACCAACTTTTTGTTTTTGCTTTTTGATACTTTTTGTAATATTTTAACCAATTTTAAAATGTTATATTTTGGGAATGCACAAAACAAGATAAAAACGATGTGTGAAGTGGGGCAAGCGGTGTGATGCGTATACGTGCATTCATTATCGATGCATGTATTTTTTGATTCTATTTTTAAATTTTATTGATAACACTATAGTTTTTAAATACTGTTAAATATTTAAAAAAACTTAAAAAAAGGACGTTGTAGTCGTTTTGTGCTGATACAATATTAACAAAAATATATGTTACCCTCTCTCTATGAATTAAAGTTTTTTCTAATGCTCATCCACATAGTACATTTATTATTTACGTGCGGCCATCGCATGACGTAAATAAGTATTTTTGACCTGGTAATGTGTAAATTTATGTACTAATTATAAAGGAAGTGTGAATACGAGGCACAATGACCGCACGAACCGTACCTATATAGGATTCTACATATCTATACTAATATTATAAAGAGGTAAAGTTTGTGTGTTTGCGACGTTGTGAGTTTGTGACGTTGTGGGGGGTAATCTCAGGAACTACTGGTCCGATTTGAATAATTCTTTCAGTATTATATAGCTAATTTATCGAGAATGGTTATAGGCTATATCTCATCACGCTAAGACCAACAGGAGCGGAGCAGCAATGTAGAATGTTTCAAAATCATGTATTTTATCCCTCTTGAGAGCTTCCGTTGCGTGTTAGCGTTAGTCCAAAATAGTAGTAATATATATTTTTATTATTTAATAGCATTGTTGACGCGTCATTCCGATTTTGTTTTCTTGATGTGTTACTATTTGTATGAATCGCTAGTCTATAGGGTTGTGTTGGACGATTTTAAATTCTATAATAATGTTGATAATATAAGCCATTATTCAGACATCTTACATTAAACAGTATCACTTAATTCTACATTACTTTAGTAAGTCGACATTGACAAGTTAATCTCTTTGCCAAACTTTGGCAAAGTCTCCTCAATTTTTTTTTATTCCGTTTTGTTTAGCACTTTCCTAACGTATGATTTCTCTGCTATTGCGTTTATGTCATTATCCCATATTCGGAACTACATTCTTTGTTTTTTTTGTGTTTCTATGGTACCAAAAACAATACTTTTGTTCCCCTTTGTGTACCTGGCTATAATGTTTATGAATACATTTATAAAATTCAGTGATCTTTGACTGCAAATCAAAATCGTGAGATAAACATTAAATATAGTATAACAGTTATGGACAGTCATCACAGAAATTAAATTACAGTTGCATGGATTTGAACCTCAGTCCATCGACGCTGTGTCCAAACACTATCAACTAAGCTATCAATGCTTCGATCTTAGACCGAAGGAATAGGAGCTAAAAAAACTGTTGTCCGACTGGACAAATATGGCATATATATCATATGTAGTAGGCAAAGATATAAAAATGTAATTCGTAAGTTTGGAGGTAGGACATAGTCGCTTATAACCTATTTATTGTGATTGTTTTTTTTCCTAAGTTCCTAATATCCGTCGAGGAATAACTCAGGTCACTAACACACCATAATAAGCCAGTAAACAGCATCAGTGATAACGTTTAACTTATCATAATTTTCAACCAACAGCACACATTACATTATCACACGTGGTATTTCAAATACAACTTGTTAGGATTTAAACCAATATTATTATACTGTCTAGACTTGATAAAATAAAAAAATGAAAAAGAAGTCGAGACAGTCATAGAGACTGCCGATAGAAATGAAAATTAAAAACTATTAAATAAATGTGTTCTCTTTTGAATTTTCATATTAATTATATTGTCAATGACAATATTTAAATGTCAGAATTTGTTTATTGAAATTATGAACATTAGTGTGGTTTTCATAGCTATTGGCACCCAGAACAATAATGATATATTCATTTTTATAAAGTCTTATTAATCAATCTAACGTATAATGGAGCTGCAAAATATCAATACTACTTTTACACAGTTCTCTATACCACAGTAGACATAACAGACAGTTGGGAAAATCCCTATAAACGCTCGCACCGGCACACTCACAAAGCTTGCGCATCTACACGACCCCTAAGCGGAACTTGTGGTGCTGTCCAAAGAATTTCTTTCAAAACCTATCGTCGACGCGCGTGTTGAGTGAGTGTGCCGTTTTCGAGCATTTGTTCATAGTTTCCGTACTGTCTCATATTTAAACTGTGTCTATACTACGCGTCGATAGTTTGACGTTTGACGCTAATGCTTACGTAGCATGTTATATCGCGAAATTATACCGCTTAAAGTTTCTAAAGAAGTTTCATTTTTCAAAATATAATATACAACAAGGACTTTAATAGCAAATCTGAACGTGAATTTTAAATACAACCCTGTAAGTTGTAGTAGTCAATGTTGGCTCACGTAGAAACAAAATACTCGCGGTAACAAAGAACCGATGCCGACTTACGATACGGGCTTCTGCACGCTCACCATTTTATACTGGTTTTATCGTGGCGTATCGTGAAAAATAACGAGAAATAATAATAAAAAAAAAACCAACACTGGAAAGACCTTCTCGTCCGAAAGTAACTCGGTTAATTATCAGATTCGATTTAAATCTCGTATTTTTATTAAACAAAAAGATTTTCTACGTTATAACTTGGTTAAGTTTGTGGACTCCGATTCTCACAAGTTAATTAAAAAGGTCTGTAGAGAACTATCTAATTCTATCAAGAAATTCATTCATTATTTTCTTCTTTATTATACGAAGCCGACTAAGATTGATAAAAATCTGGGAGTTACATTTATATACTACACTAGCTGTGTCCGCAACTCTATCCGAGTGGAAATAAATTTTAAAAAACAGTGACTTATAAAGTCATCTCAATCTATTAAGTCTATTTACTGGTCTACTTTTCTCTAGTAATTAAGTCGCGTCGTCATTAAAATTACAATAACTTTTGATAGAGTGAACCGAATTTAATTAAGCCAAAACTAAATGTTACTCGAGGATATACTTTATGATTTTGTGACGATACTTTATGATGGTACATATGATTGGTGAGGTTTTATCGTGAACACAGTACTTTAACAGAGATGTGTGTTCAAAAAAACAGACAGACAAGCAATTTTAAAAATAACTGAAATGTTTCTATTATTTTTTCCAAAACATCAGCTACAATTTTTTTTCGTCTTGACTTGAAGTGCAGACACGTTAGGTTTACATTCCTATTATATGTATATAAGATAACTAATACTTTTAAAACAGCAATTCTTGTATATTTTTATGTTGTTATACCATATATTCAGGATCTCAGAAACGGAGTCATCTATTTCTGAGAAACTTATTATGTAGGTAGTTTCGGGGACGACAAATCGATCTAGCTAGATTTTATTCATAGAAAACTTTTTTTAACTGAGTTTTCAGGCAATGAAAAGATATATTGACCTAGCAAGTTCTTTACAGCTTCACCGCACTACAGACGAGCTAGAATATAAAGGTAAATTTCGCCACCGCTGTCAAAACAAAGATGGAAATAGGTGGCTTCGAAAATCCGTGTAACCCCAGTTCGAACCCGAGTGACGACAGCAAAAGAGGATATCTTTTTTTTGTAGAAAAATGCTAATTTTGTGAGGTAAACCTAACAGTTTATTTTAATTCAAAAATGTTTTTTTAAAAGAACCAAGCTAGGCTCGGTCGCCCAGGTACTAGATATAAAAGATACTATACTCGCTGATACCCGCGACTTTGACAAGGAGCGTAAGTTAGTCTATACTATACAGTGTTTTATCAAAATATTATGCTAAGTGTTTACAGAAAATATTCAACGTGTTTACACTTTGATAAAATTTTCACACAAGATTCCTGTGAAATGCGTCATAGATTTAGCGACGGCAGACAAACAGACTGCGAACGATTTTATATTATATAACAGCGTGCGTGATGTACACATTACGCTATATTTACTTTTAAGCTATTTAAGATATTGTGTATAAATATTTAAAGGCAATATTAAGAATTTGGTCTCACCAATTCTTTAAAAGAACCAACTTGGTGTTCAAATTTAGTAGTCCGGTGAAGCTGTTAAGACCTTGCTAGGTCTTTAGCGTAGTCAGTTCGAAAAAAAATTTCAAATTTTTTTTCAAGGTTCAAAACTGTTTAAAAAAAAATTATCTGTTGATTGTAACTTTACTTCGTAAGCAAGTGTGCAGTTCCAAAATTCGATAACAATACTTCAATTTACTTTATGGATTAAAATAAATAAAATATGATAAATCACAACAACAATTAATAACTGACCACAATAGACGAATGTGAGTAAAAAATTTGGACACATTTGAATCGACAGATATAATATTTAAGTCAATGACTTAAATTCAGATGACCAATATGTTACATAAAAAATATGGCCGTCTTTTGTGTGTGTTATAATGATCAAAATATATCAATAGATATAATATTATATTATATTATTGAAAATTTGAATTTGTTTTAACAAATTTTTTTTCATTTTATTATACAAAATGTACATGAACATTACCACATTCAAATAGCATATCCAATTCGTATTTAACATTGATATTTTTTTTTCGATCTGACTATCTATTGACCTAGCAAGGTCTTAACAGTTTCATCGGACTACGTCCAACATTGATATCGTTTATATAAAGTCTCATGTAATACCTAAGCAACGAACTATAAATAAATTCTAAATAATTTGCTGTAGTAATTTAGTTTCAACCAATTTTTTATTTTTTTTTTAATTTTGTAAGTCTCGTTCTTTGATCACAATATCGCCACCTTGTTACCAATTAAGCCTAGATATATTAGGATACACGTGTAATTGCCGATACACAACTAAAACTACTTAATATCAGATTCTTACTTTAAAAGTGTTATCCGAAAAATATTGGAAAAGTTTTAATTACGCTATTTTCCTTGTAAAAAAAATTTGTCTACTGAGGCATAATTCCAACGTTTAAATTCACAATTCTTTTACTAAGTATGTTAACTCAAAATATTTTTTTTTTTCGAACTGATTACGCTATTAAACTCTCAAGGTCTTCTTACCAGCTTCACCGGTACATAAAACAAATAAAAACACCGGTCTTAAAGATATAACAAAAACGACCTTTACTAAGTGATATTTTCACATATTTTATACAATTTTAAATGTTTCTCGATCGTCACAACGAGTATAAACTGAATATTTTTAATGACATCTGCTATAAACATGAGAAATTATAACACAGAGGTAAATATTATTGTGAATCACATATTCATATTATTTTCACGGCCACAACGATCGGACAAAACCGGAATTTTGCTTTGCAAATTTTATAATCTGACAATCTGTAGTCAACTTTAGTGCGAAAGAAACGTACAGGTTTCTTCGATCTCCGATATATTTCAATATAAATCTCAGAAAAACACAGCACCCGGTTGGACAGAACGAAAAAAAAAACTACCGCGTAGATAACTAATACGTATTCCGATAAACAGGACCATTATCAGATAAGGATGGACACATGCCAACCGCACGTGAGAGACGGGGATAGCATTTTTTTCACTAAACAGAATATTCTCGTTTAAAACCGTGTGCGTGTGGTCGGCGGACATTTTTTTAATTACTTATCACTTATAAAATTGTATAGAGGAGAAGCGATCAAATTAAACGACATATATTAGGAAGTGGTTTATAATAAGCTATGTTCATAATTAGTTTTTTTCCTATTAATTAGCACTACATACTGTGATGATTTAAAAGCGAATTTATACAAGCTTAGCACCAGAAAATATTGTGGATGGATAGAAGTATTTTCATATTTGAAGACATTTAAGGTTCGCATAGATACATCATAGTTATACGCTAAAATCGTATTTTCATATGTGTAATATTATCAGTAACGAGTGAAAAAAAATGTTAACACCATGTATATAATTTTAAGAGCTAGTAACGTCCTAATTAAATTAAGAAGCAATGATTACCTCATGGTAACATGAATCCTACAAAAAAAAAAATCGGTAAAGAAAAACGATCCCCGTTTCACTAAAGTTTCAAGTAACAACCATAAGTTTTTTTCATAAAATTCGATACAAGTCCAAATTATGTGTGCACAATTTAAAATCCAATTAATTTCGGACATTAAAAATGTATAAATTACCTGCATCGCATGAAAATAACAAATAATATTGATGGGAACAAAATATTATGCGTCAGATGTCAATGACCCCGCAGCATCAACAGATGTACGCATTTATTATTTACATATAAGCTATATTTACCAAACGTTAACGTATGAATAGTATGCAGATATAATTTGCATGTTATGATATTTCATATTTTATATATCTTGCAATTAACAACTATATACCAATACTAACTGTGCCCGCGACTACGTCCGCGAGAAATTTCAATTATAAACACAGTTATTATTAAATCATATGATTGTGTTGTGTATTAAGATAAGATTTCTTCAAAATGCACCCAGTTTATCTAGCGTAAATGTTTTCTCTTTTGTGTTTTCTTATAAGTAAGATATACATATAAGAATATGAATCACACCCGATTAGGCCTCCCACGGCAGCGGCTCAAGCCTAGGTTCGATCCCTCGGTAGGAAGCCCTTGAGTGCGTTGCTTGCGCGATACGATGACACACAAATATACATCACCGCTACAACAGTACACGATAACCCCACACACGTGCACGCCTACACGCTTACACATGAAAGTGGAAGGGTTTACTTTTTTTTTACCTTATCGAACTGAAAAACTCTCAATTTTCCGTATAATAAATATATGGAGGAGTTGTTGAGGCGTGTATGCTTGGTACACATGTACGTTTCAACAACTCATACATATATGAATAGTTAGCTAGGTTAGCTAAGATTGGTCGCGATTTTGCATGCAGCAGGCAACAGCCAAGCCGAGGTGTGCCGTGCACCCTTGAGCTAGTTGCCATAATAAAATCGGCTGAGTGCCTTAAGCGCTCGCCTTAGTAGTCCGGTGAAGCTGTTAAGACCTTGATGGGTCAATAGCGTAGTCATTTCGAGAAAAAAAAAACGCGATGAAGATCTTTCCTCAGTATTAATAACCGGCAACACTCGGTAATAATTTACGACGACCATAAAATTTGTTGTTTCACTCAAGTATTTGTTAAACTCGACCGTTTAACTGTCTCACGCATTACGTCATACTACTTATAGCGTTTTTTTTTAAGTTTGTAAGGGAACGAATAAATCTTAAAACGTTGACAATTTATTCGTTACATATACATATAATCGGCAATTTGTACACACTTAACCGCTAGGTTTTTAACATGAACGATTTTTAATTATTTTTAAATGTACACATTAATGAGTATTTAAAAAAGGAACATCAGAAGGACACGTAATAAATCCAAAGCATTACGTTAAAAGAATCCAATGGTAATTTTATGTAAAAAAACATCTAAAAACTTTATTCGCTAAAGTGGAATGGAGTCGTAAAAATAGTCATTAAAAATACACAGGCCAATGTCAACAAACGTTCGACTATGAAAATACGTGACAAATTTTTTTACACGTGTATACTATCATTAGCACAGAAAAAAAAATATTTAATACTTCCACGTGTCACGAATACTACGGTTATAGTTCTATGAGCGACTATTACATCGGATAAAACGAAAACATTTGCATAAGAATGGTATAGAACAGCTGTGTCAGCCGGCCATCTGTGTAACTTTAATACACACATACGTTTTGTGTGTACACGGTAAAAAAAAATATTTTGAAGTGTCTAAACGTGTATGTTCCGCGTGAAATAAATCAATTTAAAATTCGAATTGATTACATAGAACGTTCGGCATTTTAATTAGCTCAAAATGTTTACTATTTTGATGACATCATAGTTGTCGATAATCATTTTGATATTTAATATATAAAAATCTCATGCAACAGTGATTGACCTCCTCCGAAACGGTTGAACCGACTTTTATGAAATTTTAAATGTTTATTTAGTAAGTATGAGAATAGGTCGTATAGTATATTTTATACCTCTAGGTGATTAGTGTCCCAAGCCAGTTCTATTTTCAATTTTTGTGACAATTTTTTTTTTAATTGCCATGTATTAAGTCCATTTTTTTTTTCGATCTGACTACGCTATTGACCTAGCAAGGTCTTAACAGCTTCACAGAACTACTAAGGCGAGCGCTTATGGCACTCAGCCGATTTTATTTGACAACTAGCTCAAGGGTGCACGGCACATCTCATTAAATACAATTTACTTACCTACTTTTCGTCAAGTCGCTTTACAATAACTTTTTATAGAGTGAGCCGATTTTAATGAGACCAAGACTAAATGTTACTTGAATATATGCTTTATTATTTTCTTTTATCATTCCTATCATGTTATACAGTACTTTAGCAGCGATGCGTGGTCAAACATACAGACAGGCAGACAGACAGACAGACAGACATTACTTAAAATGATTGAAATGTGTTTTATTACGTATTCCTAAACAATTGCAACATTTTTTCTACAAAAATCTTTTTATTAGTATAGATTACATTATAATCAAGTTTACATTATAATTATAAGATTGATAACAAGATCCTTGGAGTTTTTGGCGGGATTTTAGTGTCTCATGTAGTGTGTTTTATATTTTATTCATAATCTTATCTTATTTTTTTATCCTTTTTTTTTGGCAATCAATCTTTCAGGTTATTACTGCCATTGTCGCGTAGTCAATAATATTACAAGCATCGTGGGATCACTTCAATATTAAGCATAGTGTGAGTCAGTATTCTAACAAGATGGTGGATCCCTTGTTAGAACCTTCCTGGGAGTTTTTGTGGCATCTCAGAATTTCATGCTGCATGGTATTATTTTCCATTCACTTCACTTATGCACAATAAACCAACTATATTACATAAAACACCACCAAATTTACACAATATAGAGTCAGATAACACAAGATTATGAATAAAATCTAAAATCTACTACATGACAGACTAAAATCCCACCAAAAACCCCAAATCTTATGTTATTTGAAACTATATTTTGTAAATTTGGTGGTGTTTTACGTAATATAATTAGTTTATTGTGCATAAGTGAAGTGAATGGAATATAATACCACGGAACATGAAATTCTGAGATGCCACAAAAACTCCCTGCAAGGTTCTAACAAGGGATCCACCATCTTGTTAGAATACTGACTCACACTATGCTTAATATTGAAGTGATCCCACGATGCTTGTAATATTATTGACTACGCGACAATGGCAGTAATAACCTGAAAGATTGATTGCCAAAAATAAAGTCAAAAAAATTACAAAATATGTTTATTCAATTGTGTTATATATTAACTTCAAAGTTTCTTAACAACAGTCAAATTGTTTTCATTTTATTTTATTGCGTTCACTTAGGAAATTATTTAACTAAACGCTATAAGTATCAGTTATCTTAACTTGTTCTAGAACCATCTATTTTACTCTCCCTTCACGTGATTGTTACGAGTGTCAGCAGTATGTATTAGTTAGTAATTATCTCCACCAACTCAGGCTTATAATAACACTTCAACACAAATAATTTAAAAAATTAAATGTAAAAACCTAGTAATAAACATTTAAAGCGATAACTGTGTAATATAAGACATATAGATATAATAATGTAGATTGTTGGGTAAAAAATTAAATGTAAGCAATTATTTTATTTATTTTAGTTAAATAGCTTACGACAATAATGACATCTGCTGCCTTCCGTCACGCATCAAGCGTCACTTATTGAAAAGGTATATTTTCTTTAACTAGGTGACCGTTTAAACAAACAACAAGCGATATTTTTGTTTATATGTATACTATATCGGAAAATAAGTTTCCCATAATCGATGCAAAATACCAATAGAAGGCCGTGGATAATTATCGACTGGGTATGTGACAACACAAATTCACAAAATATTTGTCGAATCTGATTCAATCATCATAATATTAATTGATACCCTCAACATTATTTATTAACATAATATATTGAACTAACTCCTGTCCGCGACTTCGTCCACGTAGTAATAGTTACATCGGGCTAACGCTAACACACAGCGGTAGCTCTCAAAAGGAAGAAAATCCCGATTTTGAAACATTTTTCATTGGTGTTCCGCTCCTATTGGTCTTAGAGTGATGATATATAGCCCATAACCTTCCTCTATAACTAAGCTATATAACACTGACAGTTTTTTTTTTAATCGGATCAGTAGTTTCTGATATTACAGCGTCACAAACTCACAACCTTTAACCTCTTTATAGTATTAGTATAGAAATATATATAAAGAAATGAATGCAAAAATATCCTTTGTTTAGAAAATGTCTTTGTAAACGATGTTATCCGTTTACTTCCCCTCGATGTAATTATATATTTTTATAAATAATACATTATGATATAATATCTCGACAAGAAATTGTCATCAAATGATTGTTTAAAGAAGGGCAGATGGCTAGCTAGCAATTTTACGACTGGCTGATTTCCGATTAAATTGTACAATAATTAAACGACTATGTTTTCTTCACTATTTATTTATTATATACGATGTTATACTTGAAAGCAGAATAATTGCGCGCCATTTATTTTTCTTTGTTGTATTTTTCCTTTATTAGTCATACAGTTTGTGTCCTTATTCGTGCCAGTTTAATTGTAAACGGGGACATATTTGAAAGTTTTAATGGGCATGGTTTTTATTGGGTAATTAATTATTAATGTTTCTGTACGGCTATTGGACTTTTTACTACTATAAAGTTGTCGGCCAGTTTTATTTTGTGAGTGTCAATATTCTGCCCTTTGCAGTTTATTTTAGGTAGGTGATAAAGCAACGTTGAAGCTATTACTGGTTTCAGCATGAATGGGTCGGCTCGTCCAGGGCAGTACCACAGAAAACCGACGTGAAATAACAGTGCTTGCATTGTTATATTTCGGTCAGTGAAGCCCCGGAGGCCCACCTTCTTTCCGCGTTCATTCCTTATAATATGTAAATATAGTCTCGCCTAATGTGGTCTAAGAGTAACACGCGTAACCTAAAAGGGCTGGTTTTAAAGTGTAGTTGCTAGAAGACGAATCTAAAACCTTATTATGCGTGCGCTAGCATTGAAGACTGTGTTACCCAGCAGAGGTTTCCCATTAAACAAAGGACTGTAATATTCTCCTCAGTCTGCAATACAACAGTACAACAATACAACAGACCTTAGTGTTTCAGCTGTCCAAAGGCGACGGTATAAATTTATGGCATAAAAAAACGCAACAAAATAGATCTAGACATCCATCGCCTCAAAATTCTAAGTTTTTAAAATATTCCTTAGATGAATATAAAAAAAGAACACGCAATGAACATTTTCCTTACATGCAGAAAAAAAAGAAGAGTACTATGTAATATTTCCACTCAAGGATCACAGAGATTACGTCGCAGCAAAAGGAGTAATTACGTAATTACAGGCTTAGTCGTTTTTACGGGCATCGGTCGAGTAATTTTTTAAGTTCCACCTCAAACGGAAGTCGAGACGTTCAACGTACGTAATACGATGCAATTTTTGAATTAACATGTTTATTTTATTTCTACTAGTGAATTAAGATGTTAATTGTATTTTTAAATCGTCAATATATATTTTTAAATCTTCTATTCTATGTACTTCTTTGTTCTTAGGGACTTAATTAAGAGATAACGCTATCTACAATTAAAATAATGTGAAGCCATCGACAGAACGAGGGGAAAAGTATCATATCGAACCTCTGTCTTAACAGTTTGGGATCTCAAAGGAGAGAGATATACCTATATAGCAAACATACTAGACCTTTCTGATGTCTGCTGTGACAGATTGCGAATATAATACACACTCACACCCCAAATATTAATTTTTAATTTATTGTAAAATGAAGACGAAGAAATGCTGGATGTTGTCAATCACTAAAATAAATATGACAATGAAGCAATAGTAAACAAAAAACATGTGTGCAGCTCATAGGCAGTTGAAATAAATCTTCAAAAAATTATACGATTTCCATATAAACGAAACACGTGAACAACGTTGGTTGTTACGCCTTTTCGCATAAACGTACATTTTAAGAAACACTGTACAATGTTTTCCATCTTATTCTTTCGCACGTTAAACACTATATATATCTCTTTTTGATGTCGCTTCGTTTCATTATTTACTTCCGTTTTATCGAGTACAAAATCACGACGATGCTAAAGAGCGTTTCACGTCAAAAACAATATATTTTTCAATAATAAAAAGTGACCCAATAAATGAATAAAGTATGTCTGTACATTCTATTTTGTCATAAAATTGTGGCTTGTGAAAATCTCTTATGGTTTCTCGTGTTATGTGGTCAGCCAATGTATGTCCAAGAAGCATGGTTTAGCACTTTTATGCAGACGATAGCAACTGGTCAAAGACTATATATTTCTAGTTTGTAGTATTTATCAACAGACAAGTTGCCTTCAGTTCACCAGTCTTCAGTTTTATAGGTGGTAGAGCCACCTAAAGCTATCACTGGCATTAGCAGGAATGGGTCGGCTCGCCGAGTGTAGTACCACTCTCTCACAGAAAACCGACGTGATGTAACAGTGTTTCCATCGTTGCGTATCGTCCGGTCAGTGCGAACGCCGGAGGCCCATCTATCCTCAACTTCCCGCTTTACCCTTCCTCTCCTCTTCTCCCCATCACAGGCTGGCAACGCACTAGCGACTCCGCTGGTGTTGCAAGTGTCTCTGGACGGAGGTGGACACTTAACATCAGGTGACTCACTTGTTCGCTTGCCTCCTATGATATAAAAAAAAACATGCTGGAAAAGAGAAACTCTAAAATCAATAATAAAATATAATACTAATACATTTCTCACATAAATTACAATCCATGCGAACACATCCATGGGAATATAGTAGTAAACAAAAGGGCAAATCTTAATAAATGATCGCATTCAAATAGGGGACTAAGACATTTGAATCTCGTAACCCTTCCCGACTCCACACCTGGCCGTTTGGGCCCCGAAGTCAAAATTTCCTTTATCGCATTACCATAATATTTAAAATATTTACAATAGGATGTTTTATTCAAAGTAGCTTAGTATCTGTCGGTGATTTTAATACACGGTAGCTCTTTGTTACATAGGGATAGGATGACAATGGCACTTTGTGATCGCGGTTTTGTAAGATGCATTGTTGCTTGTTCACGAGCGTTTAACTAACGAGGTGTGTCAATATGTTCTCAAGACGTGTCAAATATCTTGTTCCTTGAAGCTTACTTGATCTCTGAAAATCTGAGCTAATTTAATCATAAATTGATATTAGACTTTTTTGCTGTTTTTATCTTTCTATCCATGTTTTTCGCGCTAACTTATTAAGGCTATTTAAAAATACAGAAATAGGGTAAATTTTCCTTCATAAATATTTCGTTAACTCTAGACGATCTGTAATATAAAATCAATTACACAAACGACCCTTGAATCGAAAGATTAAGCAAAAAAAAAAGTGAAAAATATCCGGCATTAAACAAAATATCAGTTGCATCTTTCGTTCCAATTTTATAGACGGAAAAAAATCCTTTTAACCCCACAATAGACACTGGCCCTTTTGTCTAGAAACCGTCAAATGATACGCATTAAAGCGTTTTTTATTTCGCCGCTTTATGAATACATTTAGAACAGGAAGGATGTGAAAGTCGGGGTTATTGAAGACACCGTATGTCAGTGAAGGGTTAGGGTATGTTTATCGCGGCTCCGACGGCCAAAGAAATAGAACATAATGGATGCAACATTGCATTAGGAAATAAATTATTATAGGCATTTTATCATGTGGTCTATAATTTTTTGATTATGCTCAATGATTACAAACAAAAAATAAGAAACGCCGTGCCGCATCGATTCAGGAGTATAAGGTTTGTAATTAATTTTATTTGTATTATAAATAACTAGGTATTGGTATCATAGAAATATATTAATATTTATTGAAATCTACAATTCTATCTATCATACAATTTAACATGAACTATACATAATGGCACTGCAAATGACCTGTTACAAGGAGTGTAATATAAAATGATAACCATATATATATATATATATATACTATCCGTCGATAATCTACCTTATCATGCAGGCTTGCAACCCTATCAGACATATATTTTCCACATTTATAATATCATTTTTGTACATTTCAGATAATCTTCAATTAAGTATTAAAAAAAAAGTTGTGTGTAGTCCACAAACGGATAAAGTGAAACATTTAAAAAGAAAGCGAAAAGAGCCTATGTTCTACTGTTCTCCAACAGTCGAAGGCAAGCGAGACACTGTTCCCACACTACCCGACAGTGGTTACTCCTACT
>JACEII010000001.1:11432985-11650679 GCA_014332785.1 Antheraea mylitta
ACACTGTTCCCACTCTACCCGACAGTGGTGAATCTTACCCTTATTTTCCAATTGGGTTAGTTTAAATTACCCTAGTTGTCAGACATGTTTAAATTTGAGAGGCTCACATGGCGATACATATGTGTGTGGCAAGAATGTTTATATGTATGAATAGCTAGCTTAACTTAAAGAGATACACGAAGTTATATCCAAGGCCACAGCCTAAGCGGCCATTCGGACATCCTTTAGCTTATTGCCAAGCGGCATAGTGCCTTAAGCGTTCGCCTGAGCCTGGTGAAGCTGTAAAGGCCGATCAGGCCAACAGCGTAGTCAGTTCGAAAAAATATATATACCTACATTTTTTCGTAAACAAAAAGATTATGGATCAGAATTTTAAAGCCCTCCCATAGGGGTTTCCACTTGTAAAAGTACCTATCAAATTCAGATACGTGGTTGTGAAAGTAGATACACTTAAATCCGTTTAAATAGAGGAAAATAACACACGGAATAAGAATCATCGACACAAAATTGACAGCGGCCTCTCGAGATGACGTCAAGGAGAAATGCTTATCAATAACGAAACGATACCTGTATCAGATAAACATAAGAACCGTATTTATTTCATCAATCAGGCGTACTTATCGACTTTCTCCTCACCTTTCATATTACGTAAGGAATAACAATAACATCAGCGCTATAGATGCCGATAACAATAACGAATTACGCTAATGCGTTATTTTCCAACATTAGATGTGAGTATTGTGAATTATTGTCCTTTTCACACCTGTGGATTCTTGCATAATGCTTGCTCGCTCGCACGTCATAACCCGCCACCGGTTAACTACTGTTATAGTCAAGTACCAACATTTAACGGATAATCAACAGCAAAATAACTACATTTCAATATGTTACACACTGCGTAAGAATAAAGCTTTATATAATTAATCCTTGAAACAGAATAGAATATGAGAATATAAAAAAGGACGTAGGTAATATATGAACAACACAATCTACCATTTTTTAAATTATCATAATGAAATATTATATTAATGATATTCATATAAAATGGAAAACAAATTTTTGAAATAACTCCTTTACTTTAATTACGAAACAGGTTGTTTATTTATACTGTTTTTTTTTTTAGAATGAATATTTTAATTTTAATACTTACTCGTGTCTAACACATAAAAATGTTGTTGTGTTATATACCAAAGCTGATATCTATATAAAATATTTTTATATGTTTTAATCAATTTTTTATGTTACTTGTTGTTTTATGTTGTATGTTTTAGGAATAAGGCAAAAAAAAATGTAGATATATTTATTATACAGTAAAAGTACTAAAGTAACTCTGTAATTACTGTATTCAACTTTAACAAAAAAAAAAACTGACTTAAACAGGTTCAAGTTCGAGTCTTGCGTCTTTTTTTCAAAGTTGCCATACTTAAAAATAACGTATCATAATATATTTTTGATAGATATACTTGAACATACAAATAAAATTTATGAAAATTCTTTATTTCAAATATTTCGAAAGTATTTCTTATTTATTCCGGTTTCCGTTTTATTTAATAAAAAATGAATGATTAATTAAGTCCAATCGAAAATCGTAAGTTTATGAGTTATGAAAAATTCAAAAACGACCAAATTCTCAAAATATTGTAAGGTCGAGACACTTGAGTTCTCAACTAAAAACTTAAATATGAATCGTTTTTTTCTTCAAATACCTGTCGCAAAATAAAAAAAAAAACAACATGTAACGTAAAGAGACACGAGAGAAGTGAATATTTTGTATTACAGAAAAACCTTGTAATTGAAAAACCACAATATTTATAAAGTCTATATCACGCGGTGATTCCAGGCGGTCACCCATCCGAATACTGACCGCGCTCGACGTCCCTTAACTTCGGTGATCGGACGAAAACCGGTGTTATCACCACTCTACCCGATCGTATTTACGCCTACCATATTTCGTCACACAAAAAGGTTACCGATCAGAATTTCAAATCCCTTCTATAAATATTTAGCTTCACTTCAAAAAGTTGGTAGCACGAATAACGACGTGACGTAAAAATAGAATAATGGAGTTGCTGCAAAAATGTTAGTCCCTTTGGTAATACGAAGAAGATATACATCTAAACCGCGACCGAAAGAGACGTTATTTTTCTAGGCCATTATTTGACTATCATATTTAATAGCATAAATACGTAGCTTCGATATGGCCCGTACTTCGTTAAAACGTATGGTTACGAACGCACGACTCTTCAAGCCCATAACGCCTGCATAAACCGCTAGGCTACGGCTGCCTCTTCCGTCACATGTCAAATTAAAGATTAAGTCCACGCAATCCTTTTTTTTTATTTGTTGACAGTTATAAAAACGCGATATGCTTAAATTTTCGCATTAAATTCGTGCGGCTTAAATTAATTCTTAGCGAATTCACATCTCGCTTATCGGACAAGTAAAAGCCGGTCGGATAATAATTTACACCGGTCTCAAATTGTGTTTCGTAAATAATTATACCTACGTACATGCATAAAACGATTGCGGAGATAACATTTCTATTAATTTTTTTATACAAATATATTATATGTATATAGTAAATGTGTCAATAACCTTAAGAATATATATTATACTATATTCACCTTCTGTTGGAACCGCTTTGTATGTACATATCTGTAACAAAAAATACATATAATAATTCCAAATTTTCTACTCACATTTTTATTTTAATTATACGAATTAACAATATATCAAATTACGTAGTTTTATAATTTGTGATGAAATAATAGCAATGTATATAGTAGTTATTTTGTTTTCTGTATGTAGTTTAAATATAATTCAAACCTCTCTATTAAATAGGTGAAACTATATATGCAACCAAATAAACAACTCATATAATTTATATGCTTTTGAAAGGTTAATTGGCTCATACTTATTGTATTTAATTACAAGGAATAAAATAATTTAATACAAATTATACCAGATCGAATTTTACTAGCGGTCGTTCTGTGGTTGAAATTTAAACATAATAAAGATTTTCTTCACAAAAGAAATACAAATTTTATATATACAGACAAAAATCTGTCTGTAAAATATAACCTTCGTTAGTCGCTAAACAAGCTTTTCATTAACATCAGTTTTAGCATTTTTTTTCGAAATGTCTACGCTATTAACCCAGCAAGGTCTTAACAGCTTCACCGGACCACTATGGCTAGCGCTTAAGGCACTCAGCCGAGATATTTTTTTTTACAGTACCACGAATAGTTTCATATAATAACTACGCAGCAAGACTCTGTTACTGCCCTTTTTAATGTCACTTGTCAAAGCCAGTCCACCCTTTAATTCATACTAGCCTCTGCCCGCGACTTCTGTCTACTTTCAGCTGATGCTAACACGCAGCGGAAGCTCTCAAGAAGAAAAATCCCCGATTTCGGAACATTCAATATTATAAAGAGGTAAAGTTTGTGAAGTTGTAGGGGGTAATCTCAGGAATTACTGGACCGATTCGAAAAATTCTTTCAATGTTATATAGCTCATTTATCGAGGATGTTTATAGGCTATATATCATCATGCTACGACCAATAGGAGCAGAGCACCAATAAAAAATGTTCCAAAATCGGGTTTTTTCCTCTTGAGAGCTTCCACTGCATGTTAGCGTTAGCCCATAGTAACTATTCCACACGAACGAAATCGCGGGCAGAGGCTAGTTATAAATATAATATAAAAGTCAAAAGTCATATACATGGTAGATCTCGTAATTGTCAATATTCAACAGAATACGTTGTTAATTTTTTTTTTTATCGTTGCTCGGCAATATGTCTGCACTATGCCTGATGGTCAGCATAGTACAATCCAAAAACAATAGCGACCACCGAGTGACACAATATCCATCGCCGGTCGCCACTATCATGCCGGCTTGCAGAAAGCTGGATATGCACAGGTTGATCCCGAAACGCGACGCGCAGAAGCGAGTCACTATTACGGGCTTTTCGGCATGTACATGGTGGTTGCGACCCAGTCGGGCTGTAAAACCCTACCACCCCGCTAATATTGCTAGGATACTAAATATTCACCGTGATAAGTACGTAAATACACTAACGTATTTTTTTAAAACGTGCTTTCTCAACAATACCTTAATTTTGATGTATAATTTATACAAAATATTCAAAAATATAGTATCATTTACATTAATAATAAAACGGAGTTATACGACCTCCAACAATACAAGGAAATTTAAATAAAATAAATCAATGCGCGACAGATGATTTATTAAATTTTATCTGGTTAAGGTGTCAACAAATCTTATTTATCCATTCATCTTTGTCTAACCAGGCTTATCTGACCAACGGTATCTACTTACTGAGAGCCGTGCATTATTTATGCGAGATATTTGCATCCTTTGAAAGGGTTTTCATACATGCCCTTTATCACTGAAGGTATTATTATAATTTATAGCAAAATTTATTTCGGGTAAAGCGTTATTAAAAGACATCTTGTGATGGGATGTATAAGTATCTATACTAATATTATAAAGCTAGGGGGTTTGTTGTAATCCAGTAAAGCTGTTTAGACCTTGTTAGGTTGATCTAGGAGCGTAGTCAGTTCGAGAAAAAACAGAGGTTGTTTATTTGGTTGACCGCGCTAATCTCAGAAACTACTAGTCCAATTTGAAAAATTCTTGAAATTTGAAATAGCTCGTATATCATATGATCACGCAAAGATCAATAGGAGCGGAGCACCAGCAACGAATGTTATAAAATCATTTTTTTTGTTTTTCAGAATTTCCGCTGTGTGTTAGCTTTAGCCCGAAGTAATTATTCCACGCAGACGAAGCTGCAGGCAGAAGCCAGTATAATTTATAACTTAATAATACTCTATTAAAATGTCGTGAAAATAGGCTCAACTATCTAAGATTTTAATCAGAGTATATAAAGATCAATTTTTTTTAAATGCGTATGAATAATAGGAATAATAAAATACAACCTTCAATTACCTAGCGTCAAGTAAGATGTGATTGCATCGATGGTGTCCTACTTTGCAAGTTTCACTAATAAAAAGAATGTACAGAAACAAGTCCTTAAACTTTTTTGTATATATAAAATTAGTTCTTATCAAAGCATCAAAACGAAACGTATCTATCGCTCTATTGATCTCATAAAGTAACATAATTTATTAAAAATATACTAAATAAAAATATCATGTTACTAAACATTGCTTCGAAGAAACGACCGCAATATTGTACATGTTTAAGTAGCGTAAACTGGTTACTTCGACGTCTATAACAACACCGTTTTAAAATTGGAAGTTATCTTTTTTAATCTGTTTCATCAGATTTTTTTTTCGATGGAATATAATCTGTTCGCCTGTTTATGCGGCCTTCACCAAACCTCTGTTCTGGGTATAAAAGCATGTAATTATAAACTCTTTATTGGTATTTGATATTTATTATAATTAAAAAATATTCAAGTGCTGGCTGTTATTTTTTAATTTGTGTGTTTAATATAAACTTTATCAACATAATGTATATTGCATTTTTTTTAAATATTATTACAAAAGTTATAAAATAACAAAATATTTCAAAAATATTAAAGTTATGTATATGTTAATAAAAATAAATCTTGATAGAACTAAATACCAAATCCTGTAAGATATCATCAATAATATACATTTTTTTTCAATGATGTCAACACAATATTTGTAATAGTTTGTACAAGCTCCAAAACCACATATGATTTTAGCATATATCCTAACCTAAACAACAAATAATATATATAAACCAAGTGTAATTCTGACTCACAGTAATGGCCCCAAATTTAATGGAATAAAACAAAAACCGTGGAAGGAATTGTAAAACGGAACCTTCGAGGTGATCGTCGTAAACGCACTTACCCGATTCATTCCATTTCAATATCTAATACTTAGATGCCTAAGTAATAAAGCAAAAGATATCCCGATTACAATGATAATTAATCTTTTTCTCCAAAAACATTTTGTTACGTAACCCTCGTCGATTAAGCCCAATCAAAAATTGAATTAAAAAGAAATACAATTCAAGAGTATTTATTGTACAAAAAAAAATCCTAACCACAATCGGTGAGATTATTAAAGAAACACACTTATTCTAAGACGCAAAAAAAATCATACAATAGATTTATAAGTTTCGAGTTAAAGTGTTCCTTGGTACACTTAAAATGATTGTGCGTTATTGTGAGTCACAGTGAGCTATGGATTTTCATTCCATTGTCAGTAGGACAGTAATGAATTGTTCGTTACTTTACGATGTCAAATATGTTTTGACAGCGCACGCCCGGCGAAAGTTTTCAAAAAGGTTTAATGCCAAAAAGATTGTACAATTCAACCAAAATAGTAATTATATATGATTATTATTTATCACATACATTGCTCTATGTACATGGTTACGTATACTCGTAATATTATGCTTTATTATACTTCTTCTTTATCTTGTTTTGGCTCCGCAGAAATATTTGCCGGTGTCGATCGAGATAACAACACATTTTGTGTTTTTGTGGTATCTCAGAATTCATGGTCCGTAGTATTATTTCCCATTCAATTCACTTATACACAATAACCGAACTGTATTACGTAAAACACCACCAGTTTTGCAAAATATAGAGTCAAATAACACAAGATTATGAGTAAAATATAAATCCCTATACTACATGGCAGACCAAAATCCCGCCAAAAACTCATTTATTATATTTTATACTTAAATATATAACGGAACTTTTTTCTTCATTATAACATGACGTAATTTATGCATTTGCCAGTGTTTTGCTTGTCGCCTAGCATCTTCTAATATTTACTGCGGTTCTTTCTTTCATATATTTATTCGTTCAAAACTTTAATAAAGTAATTGTTTCCCGCGAGTATGTTCTTGTAAAAAGTAAAAACCTTTATAAACCTACTGATTTTAAATTATATTAATACTAATATTTCATATATACTATTATTGCTTATCCCCAATAAATAAGCGTAGCGATATGTAACATAGATAAATGTATAATTTAAGTACAGTTATGAACACATATCAATTAATTAAAAGTAAGTCTGCATATAGTATTATTTTACATAGGGTTTATTTTATTTTAACTAGTCGGTGACTACAAGCACGTATTCATCATTATTCATATTACTCAAATAGAAATACATATACATACTTATTTTTAATTGTTAAAACAATTGATTTCATGCCATAACAAAATTAGGTTAAAAATATTAATCCATACATATAAACTAATGACTTGGTAAATCCAATTTAGTTTAATATTTTCCTTCCTATTACTATAAATCCATATTGGCGACTTTATATAAAAAGCATTAAGAAACTCCCACTTAAATTCTTTTCTCCTTTTATTTTAATTAAATCCTGGCAACACTTTACGAATTACTAGTGCCAGTTACGCGTGTATCAAAATCATTCAGATCGTCTATTATATCGGATAGCTAATTAAAAAAAGTAACCTCAAATATCGAACGTTATGACAGTAAATATTGTGTCGTAACAATTGACGTGGCCCTTCATTGACTTTATAGAAGGTAAAAGAAGAAAAAAATAACATAGAAAATACATTTGTAAGTGTCATAGAATGATAATGGAGGATAATGATTTTCGAAGCAATAAATAATTTAAGAAATAAAAAAAAATAACAACGCATCCGTATAATGTACCTGAGATTTCGAACGCGTTTGTTTAATGACCTGCCAAGATTTTGACATTTAACCTTAAAAATTGAATAGAAATAATATCTGTATAACTTTTTTTTTAAATATTACACTTTAGTTGGGATATTTGTACTTGACTACGTTAGAATAAGCGTTATTATTATTATTTTTTTATTGAAGCACGACAAAGTGACTGTACTATGCCTGATGTTAAGCATAGTACAATCCAAAAACATCGGCAACCACCAATAGACAGATTATCCATCGCCGGTCGCCGCTGTCATGCCGGCCATAATGACGAAAGTCACTCGGTACTGGATATGCACAGGCTGATCCCGAAACACGACACGCAGAAGCGAGTCACTATGATGGGCTTTTTCGCCATATACATGGTGGTTTCGACCCAGTCGGGCTGTAAAACCCTACCACCCTGCTTGCGCCATTACCTCGTTCGTTGATCAGCAGGGTGCACCACGTGCAGGTGAGGTTGGCTTGGGTGTCTCAAGTCTTAAGATATTATTTGACACCCCTTACACCCCAAAATTATTATTTAATCATTGCATTGCACTACCACCACGTACAGCGCTGTAACTTAATATTGCTACAATAAAAAAAATATGCAATAAAAAAAAAATAGTTATAGTTACTAGTTCCCACTATTTTCTCATGACTTCGTCCGCGTGGAAGTTACTTTAGGCTAAAGCTATCACGTCGCGAAATCTCTCGAAAAGAAAAAATACTTCGATTTTGTTACATTATTTATTGGTCTTACTTTTTTTTCTGACTACGCTATTGATCTAGCAAGGTCTTAACAGCTTCCCCGGACTACTGGTCTTACCGGACTATTGGTCTTAGTGTTGTGATTAGCATATAGCCTTTCTCAAATCGGACTAGTAGTTCTTGAGATTAGCGCGTTCAACCAAATCAACCAACCCTCCAGCTTTATAAAATTAATATAGATTCGACATTTGTATTTCTTTAGAATAGTAATTGTACCCGACTGGTTCATTACTCCAAGTTTCAGACTGTTTCTACAATTGATATGACAATAATATTCTTATTAATTCGTGTATAAGATGAGATTTTCTATAAGCATACCTTGGTAAATTATAATATGTTTGGGAATGGATTTTCAGAAATCCTTTCATAAAATTGTTACCTATTACTATACTCGTGTACAAAATTTCAAGCTTTTAAATGCACAGATTAAGTTGTGTCATGTCCGTCTGTCAGTCTTAAAAAAATTACAAGTTAATAATTTTTGTTCGTATAGTTTTTGGCGAGACTTTAGTCTGTCATGTAGTTGATTTTATATTTTATTCATAATCTTATGTTGTATGACTCTATATTTTGTAAATTTAGTGGTGTTTTACGTAGTATAATTAGTTTATTGTGCATAAGTGAAGTGAATAGAAAATAATACCACGGAGCATGAAATTCTGAGATGCCACAAAAACTCCCAGGAAGGTTCTAACAAGGGATCCACCATCTTGTTAGAATATTGACTCACACGACGCTTGTAACATTATTGACTAGGCGACAATGGCAGTAATAATCTGAAAGATTGATTGCCAAAAATAAAGTTAAAAAAAAAATTTGTTCGTGGTTTGGCTTAGTTCAATGTACATTTTAAAAATATTATACGGCTCATGCTACTAGTGGATAATAAAGCTTCTTTAAGGTAAAATAATTTTTAAAGTCGGTTAAGTGTTTTTCGAGTTTATTCATTACAAACAAAAAACAAATCTTTTCTCTTTATATTAGTAGCCTAGAAGAAATCGGTATAATATTCATATTTCACTATATTTACACCATAAATAATTAAAGGTAATTAAAAATAAATATATAATCACTTCACTAATTTTAGTTAGTAATTATACCCGCGACTCCACTCGTATTATTTGTTGTAATCATTTTTTCTTATAAATCAACTATCAAATATCAACATACAGATAGATATGCTGCAGTGATGCCACCTAGTGACAGGTTTTATTAAACGGTTACTATTAATAACTCATTGAAAAGTAGTAGTAATACTATTCGTCCAACATGACAGGCGAAGGAATTAATCCATACAGCCAATTCTGAAGGTGTCAATATATGTTGTTCTTGTATATTCTGTAATGAGTTTTATTCTATGTTCAGGTAGTGGTAGAGCCAAGCTGAAGCTATTATTGTTTTCAGCACGAATGGGTCGGCTCGTCCGGGGAAGCACCACCCTCTCACAGAAAACCGACATGAAGTAACAGTGCTTGCATTGTTGCGTTTCGTTCGGTCAATGACAGAGCTGGAGACCCACCTACCCCCTCCCCTTCCCCTTCCTCCCTCCCTTCCTTTCCTGCCCTCCTCCCAAACACAGGCTGGCAACGCACTTGTGACTCCTCTGGTGTTGCAAGTGTCTATGGACGGTGGTGATCACCTAACATCAGGTGACCCATCTGTTCATTTGACTCTTATGATATAAAAAAAAATAATACACGCGCCAAATCTTCTATATAATTTCAGACATTTTATTATCCTCTTACTCTTCGAATAATCATTAAAAAATGTTCTGAAAGTGTTGTCAGGATATCAGGATAAGTCAGGAGATCGATATTCAAGTGTCGTGCGGTTATTTCAACATTATAACAAGATGGTGGTTATCTTGTTACAACTTTCCTGGGAATTTTTGTGGCATTGCAGAATTCATGGTTCGTGGTATTATTTCTCATTCACTTCACTTATGCACAATAAACTAAACATATTACATAAAACACCACCAACTTTACACAATATAGAGTCAAGTAACTGTTAGCTACCCACTTCCGGTACCCCTCGTCATTCAAGCCTCGAGATACTAGCGCTACATATTAGAGATACGCATTGATACTAGCGCCAAGCGCCAACATATAAGAGAGACACATTAACACTAACGCTATTCTATTAAAGATACATAAATGAGAATTATTATAATTATATAGAATTCAATGAGTCATTTCAATAGGAATTGATATCGTTCATTTATTACTTGCACAACATTAGTTTTATGATAATAATAGTAATTGCTTTGACTTCAATAGTTTGACCTATAAAGGGCTAGATGTCTCTACTCTACACACATAAACATATTTCAGATACATAAATAATATTAATTTGTTCATTAATTATTATCTTTGTGTTATTTAAAACATATAGCAGAATTATAAGAAAATGGTAATTGCTTTGAGTTATATAGTTCGTCTTATAAATTATATAGTTCAGCCTGTAAAAGGTAAGATGTCAGTGTTATCTACGCATTCTTTGTAAAAAGTACTGTAAGCCGTCACTCTGGGCAAATAAAGAGTGAAAGTAATTACTTAGTATTTATTGGCATCGTGACTGCATCGACTATGTCGTATACAACCTGATAACATAACACAAGATTATGAATAAAATATAAAATCCAATACATGACAGAGTGAAATCCCGCCAAAAACTCACCCATTGAAAAAACACTTAGGTATGCCAACTGTCATAGTTTAAAAATCTCTTATATATAATAAAATTACATCCATTTTATCAAACATGCATAGATTAAAGACATTTATTATAATTTATCATCTTCAATTTTATTAATCGTTGTGATATTTTTGGTGATATTTTTTTTAACCGGTCGAAATGACTTTCAGAATGTTTAGATAATTTAGATTATTTGAATACAAAATGATTTTAAAATGACAAGAATATTATTTAAAACCCACATGATTCAGCAAATTCGCCACGTTTTTTATATTGTTAATAATATTATTGATTGATCGTTGCTGTTATAGTTTCCTATTTTAGATATTTGTTAATTACATTCTCAAATTTTACACAATTTATTTATTAACATCTTTATAATACTAGCTTCTGCCCGCGACTTCGTCCGCGTGGAATAATTACTTTACGCTAATGCTTTTTTTTCTCGAACTGTCCACTTTATTGACCTAGCAAGGTCTAACAGCTTCACCGGACTACTAAGGCGAGTTTAGGCACTCAGCAGATTTTATATGGGCAACTAGCTCAACGGTGCAAGGCACACCTCGGCTTGGGCTGTTGCCTGATACAGGCAATTCGCGACCTATCTGAGCTAAGGTACATATTCATACTTATATTACATTACATATATAAGTTATGGAAAAATATATGTGTACCAAGCATAAATACCCCAACAACTTATATGTATTTTGTGTCGGATAATTTTGCTAAACTATCAGATCGATAAGGTAAGCGCTAATGCTAACTTTAACTCGCGACTTTGTTTACGTAGAAAGTAAAAATATTTTAAAATAACACGTACGTTAATCCCGATTTTGAAACATTCTTCATTGGTACTCCGCTCCTATTGGTCTTAGCGTGACGATATATAGCCTATAGCCTCCCTCGACAAATGAGTTGTCTCACACTGGATTTTTTTTAAATCAGACCAGTAGTTCCTGAGATTAGCACGTTCAGCCAAACAAACAAATAAACCCTTCAGCTTTATAATATTGGTACCTATAGATTGATGCCATTGGTTATTGTGCATAAGTAAAGTGAATTATGACTAATAACTAAAAACATACGTATTGAGTTTCAAAAAAAAATATTTAAAAATGTACAGTTTGAACAAGGGGCCACCGTTTTCTTAGAACAATGTTCGGAGATTAAATAGCATGTTAGGCTAGTTAGACGTGTATCAAGTTGACTTTACAAAAAAAAACAATAAGATGGAAGTTAAGGTTCCGACATTTACGTAAATATATCTCAGAACTAGAATGAATAAACAGTTTGACCCACAATGTATTGTCATAGGATTTACGCCAATTACCTTTGCGTGTTGTTTGCTGGAACTAATTTTTTTCTCATTTATATCAATCTCAGTTCTATTTCTAATGTTGAGTCATCATACGTTGCTAGCTCGTGGCGATTCGAAACAAATTATTAAACATTATTTTCCTGTTTGTAATTGGATAGAGGAATTATAACTGAATTGTACATGTGTATTTGTGATTGTATTTAATAACCGAACATTTAAATAATTAGAACATGAATTATTCTTGCAATGGACTGTAATAAAAAACATACTAAATATTTTGTCGATTATATTAGCTATAGATTTTTAGCAATATTTCATTGCTTGAACGTATATTATTTTCATAGTGGTTGACCTTTTTTATTTACGCTTGTCATAGACAACTTTTATTGACGTGATAATCTCACGCCACACGGAGTGTTATTAAAAAGGTTGTCTATGGTTAGATTTACTTTTTAAATCGTTATCCCACCATTATAAAGGTTAAATAGCGAATAACAGTTATCACATAATAAAGTAATAATTCATAAACGTTGCTAATATGTACAGTGTAGTATGGTCTATTTTATTGAGGGACATTACGACGATGAGTCAACGCGGCCCGCAAACGCGTTACAAACATGTTTTTATATCCACTCGTATCATGTTTATTGGACAAATGTTGGTGGTCATTATCGAATAAATGGTATACATAAAAAATAGTATGCAATAATATTGTAAATCGCGTTTAGTTAAACAATTGGTACAGCGCCCGTTTATGTCATCCAATTTTTCGTTTACATCGATACGAATAGTATATTTGTAGGTGGTAGAGTTTTAGTATGAATGGGTCGGCTCGACCGGGATAGTACCACCCCTCTCACAGAAAACCGAAGTGAAATAACAGTACTTGCGTTCTTGTGTTTCGTTCGGTCAGTGAGAGCGCCTGAGGCCTACCTCTCTTCCTCTTTCCCTTCCCCCTCTCCCATATACAGGCTGACAACGCACTTGCGACTTCCCAGATGCCGCAAGTGTCTATGGACGGTGGTGATCACTTAACATCACGAGACCCACCAGTTTATTTGCCTCCTTTGATATAAAAAAAGAATAATTAATAGGTTTCCTTTCATTATGTTTGAACACTTTACAACAGTTTAAATATAAAATCATCACGCTAAGACCAATAGGAGCGGAGCACAGATGAAAAATGTTTCAAAATCGGGATGTTTTTCCTTTTGAGAACTGCTGCGTGTTAGTGTAGTGTATCTATTCCACGCGAACAAAGCCACGGGCAGAGGCTAGTAAATTATATTTTTATATATTACTACTGTCTGATCGGTCCAACTTCGTTTGTGTGAAATCGGTTACTTGCCGGTTCCAATTGTATTTCCGAACTCGCAATATCTTAAATAACCCTTTCCAATTCTGACACCAAGCAATTCAGGGATTCACTCAAACAAATACCTAGTTGGTTTAGTTAATGACTTACGCATGTATGGAAGAAATTTCGATGAGGATGACGTGGCGCCATCTGTTATTCAGCAACGTCAATAATTTCGTTTAATTCGAAATACGAATGACCGCTGAATCGTTGCACGTGTGGGTTCCTGTGGCCTCCTTCTGCGAGGTCGTTATCTCACAGAAGGAGGCGGCGGAGATGGCCCGATAGGTAGATCCGCGAAGTGGCCCTCTTCGCCAAAGAAGAGCAGCGGGACAGGCGAGGCGTAATGCCACGTGGGGACGGGTATGCGGCCCCATCTCCTCGTTGCAAAGGTGAGGCTGACGAGGGGAGACTACTGGTCGTGTACCCAGTAGTCTCTCTATAGTAGGGCGAAGCCTGGCGTTCACTCGCCAGGCTGCCGTGGGGGCAGTTTTTCAGGTTTGAGAGCAAGCTCGACACCTGGCTGCCCCTACAATTCAGCGGACGGTACACCGTAGGGTTTTAGTCCGTGGAAGTCGGGCATAACTCACTCTCTCCCACAGGAGGGTGGCGTATCCATAAAGGATTTCCCGACGTTAATAAAAAAAAAGAGTTCAAATACTAACACTGTGACATGAGATTTTTATATATTAGAAGATATTCTGTTTCAAGCACAACAGCCATAATGTATTTGTACAATAATGACAATTTTATAGCTAAATCAGAAATACACATAATTTTATCAGAACTTGATATAAATAAACTTAAGTAACAAAAAAGTTATAACACTTGAATATTATTTGCGAAATAAAGATTATAATATTTTTGTATAGAACTTATTATTTTAATATCAGTGTTATTAAAAAGAATACGTTTACAAAAAAAAAATGGAGTGAACGACACTATAATTTTTCATAGTTTTTTTTTCCCCGAGTCGTAAACATTTATTCAAATGCAAATCTAATTAACATTCAGTTAACAATTCAAGAGCGATTAACGTTTATAAGACAACAATTAACATAACGTTGCGTTATTATTTTTTTTTTAATCTTATAGTATCAATGAACTCCACTACAAAGCGACCTTGGAAGTATAATGTCGTTGCAATAATGGTATCAAGTGCGTAGTTATGCTAGGGGACAAAGATTACACTATTCGGTAGCAGTAATGATCGCCTGCATAATAATAGCACAGTCTACTATCACATTACAGTGCTATTGGTCATTACAGACCAATATTTTGTGGTCATTTTACGCTTCAAATGATCGCAATAGTGCAGCGCAATCTATAGCAATTTACAACTTGGATTTAAGTATACACTTGCAAATGCGTGGAAATCTATTATTTTTTATTATGTATAGTTTTATAACTTGTATTGCTTTTATGATTTTTTTACACACCGTTATATGTATATATTTATGATTAGATTATCTATTATTTATTTTAAATGTATATATCTGTTGTAAATTAAATGTATCGTTTACGATTTATGTATTATTTTTTGTAATACTATAAATACTTATTTTTAATAATACACATATACAGGTACTACATTGACATTAAGTATAAGAAGCCATTTTCTGAAACCTTGTGTAGTGTTGCCAACGACTGCATAGTGTGCCTACTATCCTCTTCTAATTTATTCAGTATGCATTATATGCATTTTACTGTTACTGAGTTTTATTTATATTGTAATTAATGCATGCAAATTATGAATTTGAGGATAGTTGCCAAGACTGTTCTTTTTGTCCTGTCTTAATTCATGGATCATTTATCTCGATACCATGTAACTGGCGTTCCACTAATTATAATCTTTGTAAAATAGAAGAATTATGTTGAACATGACTTTTTTATATAAACTTTTCAATAACCACATTGATAATTCAGAACTTTTGAATCGATTTAACATTAATGTGCCTTCCAGACCACCTAGATTTCCTGTCTCTTTATTTGGTAACAAAAGCTACAGAACCAATTTAGGTCAATTCTCTATCGTTCCCAGACTTTCTCGACAATATAACGAACTTGTTAAAAACGATCACACCATGGACTTATTTAGTAATTCCCTATCTTAATTGCAAATCTAAAATTAGTTTTTTATTTATTTAATTTCTGCAGGATTTTTTTCCTTAATTTTAAGTTATACATTACCGAATTGTTTTATTTTATTTTCTTCTTAATTCTCTTTTCATAATTGTTTCTTTTACTATTATTGTCTTCCGCATCGTATCTTATATTCATAAATGCTGTAGTCGACTCTAAATAGTGACATAAATAATTTTTAAGTATTTGCATGTATGTTTTTTAGCTTTTTATTTTATGTTACTGTTGTTGATTCTATATGTTAAATAAATAAATAATGAGTTAATAAAATACGTTTATTCAATTTGTTTTGGCATACTGTAATGTCATATTTGTCTTTATGTATATGTCTATTTTAATTTTTATGTTCATTTAATAATATCGTCACTGAAATCGTAAATCAATATAACTCTTGGCTGTCATGTGTTCGTCATATTTATTTTGTTTCTAGGTTACTAACTTATACCGAAAAATGACAACTAAGATTCAAAATTTGCCGCCGTGACATTTGACATTGGCGAAAGCGTCAACAAAGGTAGAAGCTATAATTTAAAATTCGACCTTGTTTTTGACGTAACATATGATTGCTACTTTTGGAGTTTTTGGCGGGATCTTGGAATGCCATGTAGTGATCTTTATATTTTAGCCAAAATATTGTGTTATTTGGCTCTATATTGTGTAATGTTGGTGGTGCTTTACGTAATATAGTTTGGTTATTGTGCACAAAGTGAAGTGGATCGGAAATGACTTGGCACATAAACTCCCAGGGAAAGTTCTAACAAGATGGCCACCATTTTGTTCGTTCATTGAAATTATATCAAGAAACTTGTAATAGTGTTACTCACTTGACAATGGTAGTTATAGTCTTCTAGAAGACTGGTTGCCAAAAATAAAATAGAAGATTGCTACTTTTGCACTAGTTATGCATATAAAAAGAATGTAAACCTAACGAGTCTGTACTTTTTCGATTGTTCTAAAAAAATTTTTGCCAGTGTCTAGAAATAAGTAATAGAATACATTTCAATCATTTTTAGAAATGTCTGTCTGTTTGTTTGTATGACAACGCATCTCTTCTAAAGTACTAAGTTCACAATAAAACCTCAGCAAGAAAATCCTATCCTCAGGAGTAACTAATTTTTTGTTTCATTAAAATCGGTCCACTTTATCAAACGTTATTTTAATTTGAATGACGACTGAAGTTAAGTACAAGAGTAGTAATCTATACTAATGTTATGAAGCTGGAGGGTATGTTTGTTTAGTAGGTTGAACGCTCTAATCTCAGGAAATATTGGTCCGATTTTAAAAATTCTTTCAATATTAGATAGCTTATTTATCTAAGAAGGATATAAGGTCATCACACAATGATAAGGAGCATCACACAATGATAAACATAGGAGCGGAGCGGAGTAGGTGGTAGAGCCACGCTGAAGCTATTATTGGTTTCAGCATGAATGGGTCGGCTCCTCCGGGGTAGTACCACCCCTCTCACAGATAACCGACGTGAAATAACAGTGCTTGCATTGTTGTGTTTCGTTCGGTCAGTGAGAGAGCCGGAGGCCCACGTCCTTTCCTCTTTCCTTCTTTCCCTTTCCTTCCCCTCCCCCTTCTCCCATATACAGGCTGGCAACGCACTTGCGACGTCCCTGATGTCGCTTGTGTCTATGGACGGTGGTGATCACTTAACATCACGTGACCCACCAGTTCGTTTGCCTCCTTTGATATAAAAACAAAAACAGAACAAAAACCAATGAAGAATGTTTCAAAATCGTTTTTTTTTCCTTCTGAGAACTTATGCTGCGTGTTAAGCGTTAGCGTACCTACAGTAACTATTCCACGCGAACGTAGTCGCGGGCAAAAGCTAGTTTATTGATAAAATGATAAAGGCAAAATCATGACGTTTGACCAGAATAGCATCTGAAGTTAAAGAAGGATGTATTAAGATATTAAGCTCGTTAAATCTTGAGTGTGTGAAACCTTGAACCAGTGCTTAGAGACACATCTTCAACCACATCTTGGAGACACATCTGCGAGTGGTAGTAGCTATTATTGCTATGAACCTACATCTGCATTGATGAATTAATTTCTATACTTCTATACTAATATTGTAAACAGGTAAAGCTTGTGTGGTTATCGGTGGAAATATCTGGATCTACTATTCATTTACCAAGAACCACGTTATTTGTCAGCGTTAATGGTTATATGTAAAAAAAAATTAAAAGACTTTTTTGTGGTAATCGGATTTGCAAAATAAATCTGAGAAAAAACGGTCGAACGCAAACTTTTTTATTTCTTTTTTTTTTTTCGAAATGACTACGCAATTGACCCAGCACGGTCTTAACAGCTTCACCGGACTAATAAGGCGAGCGCTTAGGGCACTCAGCCGATCTTATTTGACAACTAGCTCAAGGGTGCACAGCACACCTCGGCTTGGGCTGTTGCCTGATATGTGCGATTCACAAACTATATGAGCTGACCTAAGCTAACTATTCATACATATATGAGTTGTTGGAACATATATGTGTACCAAGCATGCATAGCTCAACAATATCCTCCTATAGGTATATATTTCGTATCAGACAATTTTTTAAACTATTCCAGTTCGATAAGGGAAGGATACAAAACCCTTCCACTTCCATGTGTAAGCGTGTATGCGTGCACGTGTGTGGGGGTGATATATGTAATGTTGTTGCAGTGATGTAAGATTTTGTGTCACTGTATCGCGTGAGCAGCGCACTCAAGGGCTCCACGCCGAAGGAACGGACCTAGGCTTGAGCCGCTGCATAAGGGGGGCCCAATCTGGTGTGCGAGAGCGAAATTTACGCCCAGAGCACGGCGGCGTGATCTGTGGTTACACGGGCGTGAGCGTGAAATCGCTCTGTTTGGAGACGAACGCAAACGTTTCTTACGAACGCTGCCTTAACGACGAGAGAGAGACATATGATTGAGTTCTAGAGAAAAGTTGTAGAGCTTGATAATGCCTACAAAAAAGGCACCGACAGCATATGTCTAACTTTTATATTTAAGTCACAAAAAGTAATTTATTATATTTAAAAAATAATTTAAACAGTTAAGTGATGTTTATTGGTCATATTATCAACAACAATTATGAATTCTTATCAATATGTAATGATATAATAACTGAACCACAGCAATGCGTGGCCGAGTCAACTAGTACAGTACATATTTAAAAATAAATTAAATCGACACGAGAAAACAGTTGAAGTTATGTACGACGACCAGGAAAGTTAAAATACCTTATAACGAAAATCGAGGCCAAATGACAACATTATTATATAGAGAAATATGTATAATGTAAACAATGATACACCTCATATAAACGGCAAGTGTCACATGAGTTTATTTAGGTGTCGTAGTTAAAATAATCGCGGCTGGAATGTGAGTGAACGGACCTGGCAACGAAGTTGCATGCGGGCTACCTTAGCCCAGGGTTGCTATCGTGAAAATTTTGAATTAACAGATAACCTTATTATTCTTCAATTAGCATCGACGGAACATTTGCCAATTACAGTTTTTTTTTTTTCATGACAGCTTATTTTATTGCTATGCGCTTTTGTTTTTCAATATCTAAGCCACTGTGTTCTAAAATCAATATTTCAAATTATTACTGCCATTGTCCTGTAGTTAATAATATTTCAAGAGTCATGTGATTATTTCAATATTCTAACAATATGGTGGCTCCCTTGTTAGAACTTTCCAGGAAGTTTTTGTGGCATCTAAGAATTTCATGCTTCGTGGTCTTATTTTCCATCACTTCACTTATGCACAATAAATTAAGTATATTAGTAAAACACCACCAAATTTACAAAACATCGAGTCAAATAACACAAGATTATGAATATAATATAAAATCTACTACACGTCAAACTAAAATACCGCCAGAAAACCCCCACAGTTTAGTTTACATCCTTTTTCATTTGGTTTTTCAATGCTAAAATCCAGTTTGCACTGGATTTATTAAAGCAAATGAATACAAGTCCTTTAAGTCTAACTTCGAACTATTTTTATAATCTTCAAATATCGTTCTAACAAGATGGCGGTGCCCTTGAAACCGTCCAAAGAATTTTTAAGGCAACTCATTCATGTTTTCAGTTACAGTTCATAATCCACTTGTGCAAATAACTAAACAATATCACACAAAATGGCAGCGATATAGCGTAAGGTTGAATAATAAACGATTATGAAATTAAATAAAAACATCACTTCACAGATTAAAATCCCGCCATAAATAAATAGACTTAACGTATATTCCATAATAATGTCACTTATTACCGGATCTACGATACAATACTATTGCATGTATTTTAAATAATCGTATAAATTTGATTTATTTTTCTGTATCCACACAGACTTTATTTTTTAAGTTGAATTTCATACAAATAAAGTAACACTCATCATACAAGACATACAATCATAAATCACAACATTTTTTTTTTTTTTTTCTCGAACTAACTACGCTATTGACCTAACAAGGTGTTAACAGCTTCACCGAACTACTAAGGCGAGCGCTTAAGACACTTAGCCGAGCCATTTTCTTAAATACATATTGGTCATCTATACTAATATTATAAAGAGGTAGTATTTGAGTTTGTGACGCTGTGATGTTGTAGGGGGTAATCTCAGGAACTACTGGTCCGATTTGAATAATTCTTTCAGTGTTATATAGCTCATTCATCGAGAATGGTTAGAGGCTATATAACATCACGCTAAGACCAATAGGGGCGGAGCACAGATGAAAAATGTTTCAAAATCGGGAAGTTTTTTCCTTTTGCGAACTGCTGCGTGTTAGTGTTGGTTTATCTATTCCACGCGAACGAAGTCGCGGGCAGAGGCTAGTACTTAATATTATAAAGATGTAAAGTCTGTGAGTTTGTGACGTTGTGGCGTTGGAGGGGGTAATCTCAGGAGCTACTGTTCCCATTTGAATAATTCTTTCAATGTTATATAGCTAATTTATCGAGAATGGTTATAGGCCATATATCATCACGCTAAGATCAATAGGAGCGGAGCACTAATGAAGAATGTTTCAAAATCGGAGGTTTATTTTCCTCTTCAGAGCTGCTGCTGCGTGCTAGAAATAAAGAATATCTTTATTCCACGCGAACGAAGTCGCGGGCAGAAACTAGTTATTAATAAGATTGGACTGTAATATTGGAGAATAGCTCCCGAGACACAAAGTACGCCTAATTTAAATATCTCAATTCGCCATATTTATTTATGGAATATTAACAGAAATGAATTATTATTAATTATTCTGAAATATTCAGTACAGTTATGAAGTAATAAGTACAATCCGCGCCAAACCTTTTGATCGTTCTGAACATAGCTGTGCAGAACACACATTTAGGTACAAATGCATGTATTTTCTATTATATTTATAACATTCAGAGAAATTAATATTTCAGATGTCAATTTTAATTTCCTATAAAAATATTTTAATATTGTTTGGTAATAAACATCTTCACTATATTACGTACATGCCTGAATATATAGCTATATTCACAGTGGCCAACAAGTTTGGCGCGGATTATATGTTAACTAATACACAGCTGAATTATTACTTCAGGTATCAATATCGTATTATTATAAGTTGCAAATATAAACCTTAATGACAAAAAAGACACAATGAAAAATTTCAAACATACAGCTTCAATTGTTTTTTTTAAAGAGTTAAGATGTTAATAATAGTCACCTGGTACTTAGGACATGTTTTGCTCGTCCCAAAGCCCAAATAATATGATATTGTTAATTCATGATTAAACCGCACCAACCCTGAATATGTCTGCGGTGCATTTATTTTGTTCTTAAAATATCTTCCAAGGCCGATGCAATTTGTACGTGACCTTTGGAGCATTTTTTGTGGCCGATACGTGGCATAGACCGTACGATTGAATGTCAGGTCCAAAATGTTCTTATACACCGCCCACTCTATACGATATACCCTCTATTTGTCATTGAAACGTTTTCTTAGTAAATAATAAACATTATGTTGTTGTGTAATATATTTATACTATTCAATTTTGATTAAAAAACCCTTTTAAGTATAAAATTTCGTTTATATTATTATTGTTATCTTTGAAAACTACAGTAAAACAGGAGTTAAATTTCGCGTCATGACATGCTAGAAAGCGTGACTTATCAAGCGTGACTAGTGTCGCGTAGTAAAACAGTTCATGTACTAATAGTAAGTTTATGAAGTTTATGACATTTATTGTTTCTAATTCTAATATTTATAATAATTAAAAAGAAATGATATGAATAAAACGTTTGCAAATATAATATCTGTTAATGTATTGTCTTTTTTTTTCGATATGTAAACGCTGTTGACCTGGAAAGGTCTTTATAGCTTCACCGAACTATGACAATGTATTATCTAAATACATGAATATAACAAAAATAATTAGAATTACAGTAACATTTATAAAAATACTTCAAAGGAATATTTTATGAAAGTTAATTGATATTATACGAAACAATACACGTAATGAGTCAAATAACTCAATTGTCATATAACAAAAGATAAAATTTTCATCTACATAAATTGATTTATAAACTCTAATGTGTTTACTATAACTTTCAAAACACGCTTGAAAGTTTGCGTTGGATCGTGCACACAAACGGCCAGACAAAATCTAAGGTTTGCCATAAAATCCCCTTATTTCATCGAATAGTACATTTACTTTACCTATTACTTTATACCATTACTTTGCAAAATTGATGGACGATAACTTGTTTCAAATTTTTGGCGGGATTTTACTGTGTCATGTAGTGGATTTTATATTTTATTCATAACCCTGTGTTATTTGACTCTTTATTTTGTAAAATTGGTGGTGTTTTACGTAATATAGTTAGTTTATTGTGCATAAGTGAAGTGAATGGAAAATAATACCACGGAGCATGAAATTCTGAGATGCGACAAAAACTCCCTGGATGGTTCTAACAAGGGAGCCACCATCTTGTTAGAATATCGAAATATTCAAACGACGCTTGTAATATTATTAACTACACGACAATGACAGTAATAATCTAAAGGATTGGTTGCCAAAAATAAAGTTTAAAATTGAATATTAAAATACATCTGTTGAATTTATGTATTACAATACAATTACGCTGGAACACTAGGACGAATTCTAACAAATTTTGTCACAACAGTAAATTATACCGTGGAATGGAATACGGGATACGTTTTTAATATAGCAACGAAAGAGATAAACAAAGCTTCTTCTGCGATAATGCTCGAAAGACTATTATAATACTGAGGCTAACACAATTTGGTATAGAACTGTTAAACATTTTATGGAATGGAAAGTTTTTTTTTCTAAATTTAAATTTACATTTAGCTACGATAAATGATACATATTAAATGAGATAATTAATTTTAAATGTATCACCATAAGATGCCTAAATGAATAAATATGTACAACGCTCGAATATTTTCTTTTCATTAAAATTAATGTGTTAATTTATAATCACATCTGTTAACAAATAATTTTTAATGTGTCTTAATTATACTGCCTAAAAACGAAACGATAATTTATATAATTACTTAAGGATTCTTTCCAGAGAATAATTTTTCACACCGAGTTAGATATATAAATAATTAATATATTAAAATAAAATTATATCAATTTCAGGATAATTTTAAAACATTAATATTGTTTACTTAAAAATATGTTTGCTATATGTATGACGGTATGAGTTTTTTTTTAATTTCCGTTTTAATTAAATTTAATATTTTTCATCAATAAACTTTCTATTCATATATAAATTAAAAACATAATTAACGACTTGGAACCATAGTTGTTAGCGTATCCAACTAACGACACTGTGCTAACAATCTCGCTTCTCTTAAAATATCCAATATTAATATACAGTGTGGGTAAATGATTTATTACTTTATTTTTATGCTGCATTTAAATGTCGTATTCCAAAACTAGACACGACCTTTTTGCTATATGTCATACACAGTATAAAGAAATGTCCGATAAATGTTACTATCTTTAGGCCTAAATGTGTTCTTATGATAAACAAAATTCAACGCCTAATTATAAATCTTGACTTATTATAAATAGTATTATGTACGGTTTTAAAAATTTTCAACGGCCAGAGTTCGTATTTCTTTGAATATAAAGTTTTATTTGAAAATAATAATTGCTTTGCTCAAAATATTTCTTAAATCAAATACTACCACAATTTAATATGATTACATTAAACAAATCCATAACTACGTATACATGTTTTTCATTAACGACTGCATGCTCAGTACTTATAAGTATTTAAAAAAAGACAAATTATTTTTTTAAATGTTCCTCCTTTGCGAATGATATTTTCTATTCCATTTACCCAAAAAAAAAAACTAGTTGAATACTCTTTTAAACAAATTAAAAGTTTTGTCTATACCTACTTATGTTAGATTTTTTATCTGTAACATGTAAGTTTAGAATTTTACAAGACTTGGCGGGAACATAACTGGTCACCCACTCTATTATTTTAGCTCTAATTTATAAGCTAGCATTTTATTCTATATTCTTTTTGATTATTTACACTTAAGATAAGTCAAATTATAACAGTATGTTTTCAATAAGTTTCAAATAGTTTTTGATGGGATCTTAGTCTCTCGTGTACCTAGTGGCATTTGGTAATTGTGTACGTGGTTAGAAAATAATAAAATGGAACATGCATTCTAGAAGAATTCTGACGAAGTTAGTACTTTATATATGTAAAAATAGCTAAGATAGGTAATAGGTAATGAGTCAACTAAAAAGATTTCAGGTTTGCAGAGTACAGAAATAAAATAATAACACTGGCAAGTGCTTCGGCAACGGTGTTTGATTTTTAAAAAAATATTTTTTTTATTTTGGCTCCCTAGAAGCACTTGCCAGTGTCAATGTTTTGTTTCAATTGAAATTACAACACATTTTACACAATAAATGTCGTGTGATTATTTCAATATTTCAACAAGATGGTGGCTCCCTTGTTAGAACTTTCCAGGGAGTTTTTGCGGCATCTCAGAATTCATCATCCTAGGTATTATTTTCCATTCACTTATGCAGAACAACCGAACTGTACTACGTGAAACACCAACTACGTTACAAAATATAGAGTCAAATACTTAACACAAGATTATGAATAAAATATAAAATCCACTACACGAGAGACCAAAACTCCATTTCTAAAAGGATATGTATTGATCAATTATTTTCTATATTGCGAGTTTTGCGTGTGCAAAGAACATTATCTACAACCATTACATGTTCCACATGAAATCATTAAATAATCACAAATCGTGATTTAGTCACGCTTTTCGACATTCAGTTGATATATATCATTGTTTTGTAAAGAGAAACCAATAGTACTCGAGCGTGAACGTGCGGGCTGTCATTAATCATCGACTGAAAAAATAATATAGGTCAAGAGATTTCGAAAGAACCGCCCGAGGCATTGAGATAATGTCCAGATATAGAAATCACGTCGGACCTTAAGGCTGTAAGGTAAGAGTGCCTTCGGGCTATATAGAAATTAATAACTCCGCGTCAACGATCATGTTGTAAATGCTGCTTTTTCGTGCAACACAAATTACTTATAATAAAAATAAGAGATTATCTGTGGGCGTACGATTGCACATTTTGTGGTACTGTCGAATACAAAAATTCAGTTTTCGGAATAAAATAAAAAAAAATACACCTGTGTAATATATTTGGAAACTGTTGAATCATGGCAGTATGTTATATAATCTATATTGATGCTTATTTCCATTCAAAGTTGTAATTTTTTTCCGGGTATTCGCGTAGTTTGATAATAGCATTGTAAGAATTAAAATGTAATAATTCAAAAAACTAGTCTTGGATCTTGGATTAGTGTTATACATTTGAATATAAAATTAGAGTGTATATAAAAAATATCTAATAGTTTGAATAATTGCTGACAAGATGTATTGTATAACGCAGTTTAGATGAATATAAAATTTTATTATGAATTAAAATAACAAGAAAATTGTATTAAAAGAAAATAGACAGTTAAGAGTCTAACACTTTTTTTAATCGAAATATATATAATTTAGTTTCTGTTTTCGTCCTAACAAAGCAGATATCATATATTGGGACCTAATTCATTGTCAACTTTTTCTAGTAACTTTGTCCACCTATCTCTCAATATATCTTTTCCAGATTCAAAGCTATGGAATTCCAAGGTAGAGGTACTATGCTAAATTTCATTGCAATTGGTTGAGAGCTTTGGTAGAAATAAACAGAGTAGTTACTTTGACATTTATAATATTGTTATTTACTATTTGAAAATGTTTGATATATATTTTTGTTCAGGCATAGACATATTATTCAATACAGGGTTAAATAAGGAAACATTATGATTACAAATAATCACTACATGAAATACTAAGATATCGCAAAAAAGGCATAAGTGGCTTTAGTTCATCTTCAAGATCTCTTATCATATAGTTTTTTCTAAATTGCATGTTTAACGTCATAGAAATTCGACTATACGTTATTTCCCGAATCGTCACTAGAACGTTCTACTAGGTATACCTACAAAAATTGTTTTTTTTTCGAACCTACCCTATTTGCCTAACAGGCCTTTACAGCTTCACCGGACTAATAAGGCGAGCATTTAAGGCACTCAGCCGATTTTATTTAGAAACCAGCTCAGCGGTGGACGGCACTCCTCGGCTTGAGTTCTTGCCTTAGCTATGCAACACAGCGAATCTAACCAAGCGAACTCAGTCATAAATGAATTAACAAGATACACATATGTACCAAGCATGTGCACCTCAGTAACTCATATATATATATTTCGTATCAGACTACAAAGAGTGCCATATTATTAAATTATGGTTTGACGTGACAACATGGAACACGAAATGTTAGCGCTAGGGATATTTTAATTAAACGGAAACTCAGCAAAATAGCAATTAATATGTTATTTTACTAATAAATGTTTAGACAACGGCCATAGCAACAGAGATAACGGCGTCGTGTTGGTATTAATCGCCGCGAACAGTAAGATTAACTTGTTGTCTATGAATAAGTGTGGCCGTTTAAATTTAGCATTTATATCATCTACATAACGTTTATAAGTGTGATACGAAGTAACTAAATATCACCTTTTAGTGAAAACATGACAAGTTGAAAGGTGAACATGATAGTTGGCGGGTCATGAGATTATAGAAGGCCACGATTATCGATATTCATAAACAATGCATCAAAACTATATCATTTCCAAAGTTTGTTTTTATAATCAGACGAGGAAACATAGTATTAACATGAACAAACTATTTACCGGTTTATTTATAATTACAAAAAAAAACCATAAATTGTTTACGGTTAATTACACTTCTTGAGTTATAACGTCCATAATTTTAAGGTAAGGTTTTGTAAGGTTAGTTAGTCCGATCCGATAGTCCGATTTTTTTTTTCATGACAGTTTTGTTTGCTCCTGTTCGATAAGGATTCAAGTAGGTATGTTCAATCGTTGCAGAAAGATAAAACCATGTGACTGCTGTATATCACTAACGCTTGCTGTTGCTAGCCGCGATGATAAGATATAATACCTAGCGTTATTCAATACATAACTCTAAATACTCTATGTATTATTATAAATTTTTATACAAAATTCTTCAATTTGAAATAGGCTAACAGCACTGATGATACTCCTTCATAAATGGCCTACGTAAGTCCAACGACGCTTTTACTTCAAATAATTAATTGCGTTAAAATGCCTTATTAAAAAGAACGTAAAAAGTTCAGTAATTTGATTATTCTGTAACTTTTTTCATGTCGACTAATGCCTCAAATATTTGAAAAAAAAACGACCCGCTTTTTGTTCGTGTTTAAGCACGAAAAAAGTTTTACAAAAAACTCTCGACCTTTTTCGACAATTTAAAACTCTATTGTATCGGTTTTTATATTTTAACTCTTACATAAAAGTACATTGTAACATAGTTTTAAAAATTAAATGTTTTAATTAATGCCCGATTTCCCTTGAACTACCAATACTAATTATTTAATTCATTATTGTTATGAGTACTACTCACCAGTACGACTTCTATCGGAATAAATTGACACTGTATCTTCGCTTCGCGTTCCATTCGTTTCTGACACTGGGCTACATCACTAATCGTCACTTGGTTTATACGATCACAGTGTCTTATATATTTATAAGGGTAGTTTAAAAAAAAACCAGTAAAAAATTCATGAAAATTTATCGATCACTGCAGATAGCGCACAAAATAATTCAAATAAAATAATTGTCTAGTTTTTTTCTCATTCGATTTTTAAATCTAATAAGACGTACCATAGAGTAACGAACGCGGCGGGTCCACATACCAGAATGAAAAAAAAATGACGATACGTATACGCGTTTCGATCTTCGCTAAAAGATACTATACGAGACAAGCGTCGCTCACACTCCGAGCCAACGGATTGTGTAAACGCGCGAGCTGAGTCAACGACGGGAGGTGGTGAGGCGCGGGGGAGGGTCGTTGCCTCTCGCACGCACACATCCACCCCACCGTACGCCACTCCATTTCCAACGTTCCTATTTTGAATACACGACGCGCCGATTTAGCTCCTATGCTATACGAGTCGAGGGATGTGACGACCGCGACCGACATCACATCGTGCGTGTAGAGTGAGAACGTATCATCTTCTCCACGAGTGTGTAAGGGACAGAGAATTATCGGTAGTTGAGCCGGGTAACGCATGTGTCCTCTTGAAATGCTAGGCATTGCAATAGTGACATAGTGTTGGACTTTGTAAGCGTGAATTTAAAAACGACCGCCTAGAAATTTCATAAAGAAGGTACTGTTTTATTCTGATGGGATACTGTGTCAACATGTGGCGGACAGTCGAATGAGCTCTTTTGCCCATTGTAATTATTAATTGACACGTATTCATGGATGAATGAACATTAACGGCTTCAATTTATTCGATGTATAGCTCCGTATAACATAAGAATGAAATTAATGCTTTTGAATTTTTTAATTTGAAATTTACGTTTTTTGTACTTATCAGAGTTTGGCAGACAAAAAAATCTATTATTCCGACCACACGCCCATCAACAACAAAAAATATAATAACTTCGATGGTTAAATCATGTTCTGAGTTAAAAGCAAATAAATTTTACCAAAATCGTCTTACCTATCTCTATAAAGATTATTGGCGACCGTTCATATTGAATTAAACGATTTACAAAATTCGAAAATGTAGTAAGTGATCATAGTGAGGCACGCGAAAGTGTTCTTAACTTTCCTATAGGTGTTAACCAGGTTCTAACGAATTTAAAGACCTTTTTCGTGTAATCTTCTCGTTGATGTTATAACAAATGAAGTGTGTGAGTTTAATCGAGAGAAAACCGTTTACACAGTTGGTGTTGTCGATGTGGACACCCACTCACTGGCCCACACGTTCGAAATTCAAATTTCAAATTTACGAATTTCTATTGGTTAACATAGATAGTGTATTCATTATAATAACCGAGCCAACGAGTTTTATATCCACACAACTCATTTCTTCTATGAACGGGATTTTTTAATAGAGCCGGAATTTTATAATTATTTATGATCACACCCGTATAAAGTACTTTATAACGCGTAACAGTATTACGACTAATTTATTGATGTTTTCGTTGTTTTCTACGACCGTACTAACCCTTAGGCGGGAGTTATTAAAGTTAATTAGAATATGATGATGAGAAAGTTATCCAAGCCGACCTGCTTAGATAACGTACGGCATAGATAATTATAACTTTTTCTCCGATCTGTATTGTATATTATCTATTAATTGACCTTCTTGTAAGGCAATAATTCGTCATACAACTTGAATATCGTTGACAACTTTGCTTACAATTAACTAGTTATGCAGAATAGTAACACTTAAGGATAACAGCATGAGTTGATTTTATTCTGCATTACTAGTAACACAGGAAAATCCCGTACATTTAATACATTTTAATGAAAAAAAAAATGGAATGTAAAATAGTATGTTTTATATACAATGTTACATACTACAGTACATATTAACTTATAAGCAACGATATGCAATGATTAATATGTATTATCACATTCTTATACTTAAACACAATCTGATACGCTTTATTTAGTAAGCAACAGGAAACAGCTAAATTATCTTACTTTGTACTATTATAATTGATTTTGTACTATGTAGATACTATCAATTTACAAGTATAGGTAATCACTTGTGATAATTTAAACAGCGTACATATTAATAATTGAAAATAATGAAATATGTTATTATTTTATCATTATTGGTACAATACTACGCAAACTATAAGTTTATAGGTTAGAAAACACAAAAAATTCAGACAATAACGCGCAAAATGTAGAATAAAGTTTATTTATTTATATAAAAAATATGTATCATTTTAAATTTAAATATAGAATGTAACTAAAAAAAGAAATTTGTAAAATCATGGCCGTTTCTCAAATTTTAACAAGTAGTTTTTTTTCTAATTTAGTATTAAAATGTTGTAAAACAAGGTAGATAATAGATAAATCTTTACCTGTTATATGACAGACCATTAATATATGTGACGCCGAGAAAGTCACCAAATGCTGTCTAAATGTTCATATATCACAAAAAGTAATTCCGTATTTATGTCTCAAATGAAATTGTCCCGACGAGCGCATTTCGAACGTCGAAAGAGTGTTTTAATGTATTCCTCGATAAATAAATAATGTCTCACCTGACACCCACTATCAGGTTCGCCGGTGAGATAGGCCACGACACTGGCTTTTGTGATAACGTTATTTTTATTCATTTGTCATGCCAACGACAGTTTATAAACTTTGAACGTTTACTGATTTTTATATTACCATTCTGCTATATCTATTACATATAATAGTAATATAAATCCAAAGTGTCTGTACTTTATAGAGTTTTATAAAAAAAATGTTGTAGGCGTCTTAGAAAACGTAATTAAATACATTACAATCCTTTTTAGAAATGTCTGTGCATTTGTTTGAATACGCACCACTGCTAAATTACTGCGTTCAATTTAACCATTGTAGGAAATCATAAAGCATATCTTCGAGTAATATTTAATCTTTGTTTCATTAAAGTCAGTTTGTTTTATCAAAAGTTGTTGTAATTTTAATTACGATGCAACTTAAGTACGAGAGAAATGTAAATAGTAGTTAAATTTAACACATTCAGATGACTTTATTCGTCACTGTCTTTCACATAGGTTCCACGCGGACAAAGTCGCGGACACAGCTAATTCTGATAAACTAATTTACGAAATAACGTTATTTATTTAAACAGTTGGAAGGTTGACATTCTATTTCTGAATATTTTCAAACATTCATATCAATATTAACATATATCTTAAAATGATATATTTGCTTTACTTGTTTTATATGAGTAAATAGATTTGTATTATACATTTTAATATTGGTTATATTTGTATTATCCATGTATAGATTCTTTGTAAAACTTTATGGGCAGCGATGATTTTCATTTTCTATTTTATTTACAAAATCCTATTCAAATTGGACTTGAATATTCCTTTTTGACAATTAACACATTTCAGAATAATGTGAAATACAAATACTGATGAAACATTTACGTACTTGTTAATTTGCTATGATATAGTGACAAGAAGAAATAGATTTTTGTCATTTTTTCATATTTATTATCCTTATACTTGTCAAAATATTTATTTTGTGTAGGTGGTATCAAACGTTTTGAAGATTGAGTAGCGAATTTTTATTTTGATACTAATATAATTAACATAATTAGTAAACTCACTGTGTTGTACACAATGTAATAAACTTATCCGATGTCGTTCACTCATTTGAGCGGGAAAGAGTCGTCGTCATGAACTGCTGTTAGATATCGATCAAACAACACTGGTCACCGACACGCTGACAGCGGTTTCCAGGAACAATTTAACCGTGGTACAACTATTGTTGTGCATAAAATCCAAATATTTATCTGAATCGAGAATAACCAAATTTTATTTTAATCACACGCGCATAGTCGCATAAGGAATAGGATTATATTTTTTTATATTCCACCATCACTGACCGGGTGTCGCGTGCCGGCGTGCACTATACTCGTTCATTAATCGCAATAATTAGCGGTTTTTGTTTTTGTCGGTTTGCGTCGGTAGCGACCGCTCGCGGTGCGCCACACCACTGCAACTCGTCACATAATGCCCACTAACATCGTCTCTTTCCCCCTTTACTTCCGTTCCGGGTATTTAGTGAGGGCGCAGGCGCCCCTGACATTTTTTAAACCGCGCCCATGTTTCTATAATTTCTATCGGTGCGCACCTTTCGTGAAAACGGCTTTTTCGTATATTTTTTTTCGCAACGTCTCTTTCCAACCGACACATTTGTTAAATCGCCGTCCCCCTTCTTCTAACGGTCGTCGGTCCTCGCTCTTCTAACGTAACACTGGTAGCATAACGTTCTCTCTTTCTAGTGACGCCGCGACGCCAGTGACGCCAATTATTTTGCTTTACTTCGCCAGTTAATCGCAGATATGAATAACTAAGGTACACAATTTTCGACTTTGTGAAACTAACATAAGGTCTCATCTAAGATGCGTTTAACGTAGTTGCGACTTTACAATCTAACACGAAAAGTACAAGTTACCGGCCATTTTTGCGATAAAAAAATCGCATGCATGCACGTAACCACGCCTCAATATACACACATATCGCTATCTATTTTACTCCTTTTTTATTTTTCATCTGCCGTCTTACTCTAATACACACACAAACGCGCAATAAAAGTGAATGCTTCGGGATGTGCCGTTCCTTAGCCACCTAGTGGCAAATAGCGGAACTTTTTGGACGGAGAAATTAGAAAAGATAACTTTCACTTTAAGGGTGGCAGCACAGGAGAAAGGGGTTATTTTCTAAGTTGATTTAGTTCCGAAATAAAACTGTGCGACGCCAGCGCTCTCTCAAAACCGAACCGCATGAAGAAATGAACTCTCTGAACAGACTACAGTTTTTTATTACTTTTTATTAATGAAATCACATATTAACGCAGGGTATATTAAATTTAATCCAGTAAATTGATTACGCGTCATTTCAAAATGTAATCAGAACAGATTTAGATTTACATTAGCATTTATTTACACATTCAGTCGTGTTCGTCGGCAGGGGGCGCCTAAATCCGGTCTTACCGGAACGACTCTAGACCACTCCCGAGGAGAAGATATATTTATTTACTGTTAGCCTCTAAGAGTACACTTTTAACTACGCAGCTAATCATTACATGGTGTAAGTTACAGAACATAATTTCACTAATTTATAGCCTTGTATAGCAATATTGGCCTATTTTGAAATGTATAGAGTTTACTATCTTTAGCCGTGACTCCGGTCGCGTAATATACAAAATACGGTTACCGAGATTTCAATAGTCAGTTAGATTTGTGGTACCAACGCTTTTTAAACTATATCTATTCTATATATATATACTTATAATAAAACTGTAACAAGGCCAAATCTGTACATTAAGTATTTTGTGAAAATTACAATGGGTATACTTTGTTATCGATATAGAAGCCAAAAATAATCCTTTTACAATTCGTTCGTAGTCCGGTGAAGCTGTTAAGGCCTAGTAAGGCCAATAGCGTAGTCAGTTCGAGAAAAAAAAATCCTTTTATAATTGTTGTCTGTCTGTCTCTCCCTGTGAACACGTATCACTCGGACATTACTGTACCAATTTTGACGAAACCTGACACAGTGATAACTAATAATATAAAATTACATCTAGGATATCTTTTTGTACCATAAAACACAAGGATTTTTTTAGGATAACGGACGAAAATCAAAAATTTGTTGTTAATGAAATTCTTGACTAACTTTCGTAAATTTTCTTTGCGCTATAGCAATATATAGCAAACAGATTAGCTAAAAATTTAAGCTATATTTCACCTCCTTTTGCTTCCATTTTTCATTATCGCCAATATATGTAGGTTTTTTTTTATCTTAATTAAACCCGGTAGGTGGAGGTGTGAATGGGTTTTAGGCTTAGTTTAAAAGATCTCTCACATAATGACTAGATATATGTTTGAGTCAGTCCTTTGATAATCGATTCAAAACTGGAAACGGTAGGAATGGCAGCAATCTGGTTTTGGGTGTATTAAAAAAAAATTACGCGTTTTAAAATACAATTGAAACCAGTTATTACCGGTAGAGCTACGCTGAAGCTATTACTGATGTCAGCATGAAAATATGTCAGCTTGCCCGGGGTAGTATCAAACGACCCACAGAAGCACCCACGTGATAGTGCTTGCATTGTTGCATTTCGTTCGGTCAGTGAGATCACCGGAAGCGCACTTACCCTCACCCTGCCCCCGCCCATCATTACCCAATCACCCTGATAATAAAAAAGGCTATAATCCGACCGCAGCGCCACATACGTAGGTGGTAGATCCCCGCTGAAGCTATTTTAGGTTTCAGCATGAATGGGTCGGCTCCTCCGGGGTAGTACCACCCCTCTCACAGATAACCGACGTGAAATAACAGTGCTTGCATTGTTGTGTTTCGTTCGGTCAGTGAGAGAGCCGGAGGCCCACGTCCCTTCCTCTTTCCTTCTTTCCCTTTCCTTCCCTTCCCCCTTCTCCCATATACAGGCTGGCAACGCACTTGCGACGTCCCTGATGTCGTTAGTGTCTATGGACGGTGGTGATCACTTAACATCACGTGACCCACCAGTTCGTTTGCCTCCAATGATATAAAAAAAACATACCGGATGTACTTGTCTAAATCTAAACCATTCTCGGATCCATTACAACACTTACATAAAATTTCATCAAAATCAATCCAACCGTTTAGGAGGAGTTCAGTAACATACACACGTACAGAAGAAATTTATATATAAAGATAAATATAAAGATAATGCCAGATTCCTTTTTAACCAAATAATTAATACCAGTGTTCTACCTTACATACCTAAGTATATACAAATATATTCTACCAACTGAATACATTTATAGCAGAGTTAATTAAAATCAATATAGGAATAAGGTAGCGGCGCCGGCGTATAACTGATCAAGAACATGCTAATCGTTCTCCAGATAAAACTTACAAATTGTTGCACAAATCATGTTTAATTTTCGTTCAACTTATTCTATATTCATCTAGGTTTAGATTATACTGTTAGTTACATTTCAAATTAAATGGTGTCTGCGATTTCGTTATATTGTAAGTGGTTTGCTGCTTCGTGGGAGCGATGTTTTATTTTATCTAAATTAATTGTGGGCAGTCTTTTTGCTTTTAACTAGCAATAGTTAATGACAACAAAGTCATTCATAAGATAAACTGTCAAATAGCCTGTTGAGTTTTACTGATATTTATCGTATGATTGTGTGTTCAGAAATGCAATTTGACAAGTTATTGAACCAATAACGTTAATGAACCAATAACGTTAATGAACAGATAAACTACAATTAATGAGTTTTTGGCGGGATTTTAGTCTGTCATGTAGTGTGTTTTATATTTTATTCATAATCTTGTGTTATTTGACTATATATTTTGTATATTTGGTGGTGTTTTGCATAATATAGTTAGTTTATTGTGCATTAGTGAAGTGAATGGAAAATAATACCACGGAGTATGAAATTCTGAAATGCCACAAAATTCCCAGGAAGATTCTAACAGGGGATCCACCATCTTGTTAGAATATTGACTCACACAACGCTTAACATTGAAGTGATCGCACGACGCTTGTAATATTATTGACTACGCGACAATGACAGTAATAATCTGAAAGATTGATTACCAAATATAAAGTAAAAAAAAAAACTATAATTAAAGGACCTCAGAAATCGAGCAAACATGTTACAAAACTGTCTGTCAAAGATTTAAAAAGTAGAATTCTTATCACTCAATGGTTATTATAAATAAAAGCTACAATTATTGATCGTTCTATCAACTTTCGTAGGCCGATGTGGTATGTATGGATTAGAATCAAAATCGAGGGCTTGTCTAACTGATCGCATTCTAAACGCGAGGTTAGCACACGTCTCTTCATAACGCTGTTGAGTGAACAGCGATCTTGATTGCGTTTTGCGGAGGTGGGAGGATCAAGAAAATAGTAAGACGTTATTTTTTAATTAAAAATTCGGATCGGCACCTTTTTGTGTGACGAAAAGTGGTGGGAGTTTACACTGTCCGTTAGAGTGTTAATTCACACCAGTACCTGTTAGATCACCGATGTAAGCAACGTCAGTTGCTGTCAATACTTGAATGGGTGACCGCTTAGAAACATCACGTAATGTTGGTTTTTTGTTGTATTTTTGTACATTAAAATGTATACCTGTAATACAGTTTCACTTATACCGTATGTATTTACGACACATCCTATGTTTTTTTCTTTTATCAAAATATCACTAGCAATTGGGAAAGGTTGAACTTTTTTATATTTAATAGGTTTTAGAGTTTCATCAGTATTATGTGAACTAAGATGAAAAAAGTTTAAAAGGGACTGGCTCTCAAGTGCAACACACCTATGGGTGGTTAGCAACGTATTTTCTATTTGAGGGTGCTTGCTAGTCTGGTGGGCTTCATAAAAGCCCTATCACGACGTTATGGCTTCACCACAATGTTTTTCTTCATCGTAACCTTCGGCTCATTCAATAATTCAACCTTGAGTCTAGCTGAGTTATCATAGCTTCAAATAATCATAACCACCGATAATTTCTGCAAACCGTATTTGTTAATTTTATCGCGTAAGGTTGTAAAACCTGCTGCAAATCTTAAAAATCTAACAGAATACGTAACATTACACTATAACTGGACTGACTTAAACTTTGTCTCTATATTTAAACCCATTAAAACGATCTGGTTAAATTTTCAATCTTTTCAACGATAAAAGCAAACTGTTTTGAAAAGATTAATTAATCTGAATACTCAATGAGTAACTTTTTAATTAAAATCGGTTTCTCCTTATACGACAGTAATCCACATTTTTTAAAATAAGTCTTTATATTGATGACTTGTTTTTTATATAAGCTTCATTTGAATAACATTTCTCTGATCAAGATACTTAAATACTGCCCGCAGAGTTAAGTTCCCTTTAGCAGCATTATATATATTGTAACTTGAATTAAATAACTATAGTACTTTGTTATATTCCTATAAATTAATTGTAGTATTTTATTTCTCTTTCTGTTTCAATTTCTTTGTTTCTGTATTATTATGTTAAATCCTTAAATATGTAAAATGGTTTAATACTTCATTTTATGAATGTTTAATTAAGTGTTGCAGCACGCCGTGGTTGTCTCTAAATATGACTACATTTATAATTAATCATAATAGTCCTACTTTTTGCATATTTACTACTGTATTGTCATGTTGAAGACCCTAAAATAAATAAATAACATATTGAAATAGCGACAGTAAGATACAACAAAATTAATACAAATAAGTTTTTATATATAGTTCTATATTCACGTGGATTTTAAAAATGTAGGTCGTTCTTGTAGGTAAATATGAAAATTATTATATATGTGTTTATTAATTAGTACCTGACCCGTTGGACTTTATTAATTATTAGCTGTAACTCAGTTATTACATATTGAATTAAAATTATCCTAAAGTATTTGGTATTCGGAGTAATGTCTTCCTAAAAACTTGATACAGAAAATGTGAGGTTACGTAATAAGTAGATTAACAGAACACGTGCACCATAAAATAAGGTGTAGTGGAAAAAGAGATTCAAAATGAAAACGTGGCGCCATCTATGAGTTATATATAACATTCGGTCCTACAGTTTTCTGTCAATAAACTAATTTAAAGCGCCATCTGTTCGAGACTGATGAAACTTACAATTAATAACAATAAATCAACATTGACAATAATTTGTAACTAAAAATTGTTGTGGCCATTAATAGAAAATTATTTCTCAAGTTGCACCTAATTGTATACAAATGACAACTTCCATGAAGATCAATGACAAACATGATGACACTGGATTTTTGTATATTTATATTGGGTTAGGTTAAAGTATTGCTAATATAATTGTTCACTATTAACTAAACTACCTTGATGTCATGACATATTTTGTAAAAGACGCATAACTATAATTATTCTCTATTGTAAAATGAACTATTGGTAATTATATAATTAGTAAATGCAGGTACACCTAAATAGATGCATAATGAGTCGTATATTATACATTAGCATATTTGTATATATGTATATTCGCATAGTTCGACCATAGATTAACTTGCGACCTAGAGTCTTTAGAACTTCGCGGAGACACTGGCAGTCTATGTGTGCTCTATCGCATGTATAACGGAGAGTGTTCGGAGAAACTCTTTAATATGGTGCCCTCTTCATCATTTCAGACTCGCACCTCCCGCCGCTGGCTGGCTGCTCACCCGCACACCTTAAAAGCTAGCAAGATGGCGACCACCGTGAGGTTTTTTTTTTTTTTTTTTCTCGAACTGAAAACGCTGTTAACCTGTAGAGGTCTTTACAGCTTCACCGAACTATTGAGGCGAGCGCTGAAGGCACTCAGCCGATTTGGGATGTTTGGGCGACTAACTCAAGGGTGCACGGCACACCTCGGCTTGGGCTGTCGCCTGTTTTGTGCAAAAATCGCGACCTATCTGAGCTAACCTAAGCCAGCTATCCTGATATACGTATATGAGTTATTGAAACATGCATGTGTACCAAGCATGCGTGCCTCAACAACTCCTATATGTATTTTATGTCGGATAAATTCCTCTAAACTATATAGGATATTATTTTATTTCTCTGAAAAAGAGAAACAGCGTGTGAGCGTGTAGGCGTGCATGTGCGTATAGGTGCTATGTGTAATGTTGTAGCAGTGATGTGAGGTTTTGTGTCACTGTATCGCGCGAGCAGCGTACTCAAGGGCTCCACGCCGGGGGAACGGACCTAGGCTTGAGTCGCTGCCGAGGGGGGCCTAATCTGGTGTGCGGGAGCGAAATTTACCCCCAGACCACGGCGGCGTGATCTGTGGTTACGCGGGCGTGGGCGTGAACACGCTCTGTTTGGAGAGACAGGCTGGTACTGATCGTTCGCTGCCGTTATTTTATCCGGAGGATCGGTGAAAATATGTCGCGGTCGTCTTTTGTAACGCGGAACGATTGGTATGGTTTCGTAATTCGAGGCGGATACCACTAACTGACTGGGATGATTCGCGGCTTTTTCAAAATATCTAGTAGTTAATGATTTTACGTACGTCCAGATAGTAGGCATCTCCAGGCCCCTGTGGAGATCCTCATTCCTAACGTACGGTGGAGCACCGGTGGCTTTACGTAAGAATCGGTTTTGAATTACTTGTAATTTATCGAAATTATATTGTGACATGTGTGCAAAAACGGGTGAGCTATATGTTAGAATAGGACGAATACACATCTTATATAACGTAAGCTTATGTCTGATGGACATCTTATTCTTGTGACAAATTATCGAATGTAACCGACCCATGACCATAGCGGCCCTGTTTCTGACTATTTCTGTGTGTTGTTTAAACGTGAGGCGTTTATCCAACGTGACTCCTAGGTATTTAACCTGATTGGCCCAAGGAATCTGTGTACCGTACAATTTAATAGGCGCGAGTTTGCGTTCATGCTTATTGGATATCGGGTCGAAAAATATCGCGGCGCTTTTATCGGGATTTACTTCTATACGCCATCGAATAAACCAATCACCGAGTGTGCTAACGGCCTTTTCGATGCGTGTCTTAAGAACTTTCGGATGCCAACCGGAAGCGTAGAGAACTGTATCGTCAGCATAACAACCTACCTCTACTTCCGGAAGCCGAGGTAGGTCACTGACGAACAGATTAAAGAGTGTGGGTGCCAGAATGGATCCTTGAGGCACACCCGAGCGTATCGGGTGGGATAAGGACAGTTCCCCTTCCACTCTATAGCGGAAGGACCTATCGGTGAGGTAGTCGCGTAGTATGTGAACTAACCTATCGGAGATACGAAACTGAATCAATTTATGTATGAGCCCTGAATGCCATACCTTATCGAAAGCCTTTGCGACATCGAAAAAGACTGCTATTGAGCGTTTTGGATTAGGATTAGTCGGAAACGGATTAGGATCCGGATCTGCATTAAATTTCGAGAAAATGTACTCCGTGAGGCGGTGCACTTGATTCGTACAAGAGTGTTCGGCTCGAAATCCGAACTGCTCAGGTGGTAACAGATCTAACTCTGATATGGATGTCTGGAGACGGTTCAGAAGGAGCCGTTCGTACAGTTTACCTAACGTATCTAATAAACTAATAGGGCGATAGCTATCGGGAAGCGTAGCTTTTTTGCCGGGCTTGTGAATGCCTATAACTACAGCCTTCTTCCAGGCGGCTGGAAAATGACCCTGGGACATGGCCGCATTGAAGATGCAGACCAATAGAGCTATGATGCGATCAGGAAGGAGTCTCAGTACTTCGTTCCTGATCCCATCGGGACCTGGGGACTTCCTAAGCTTTAAACGCTTGATGGCATCCGATACTTCATCAAAGGTGACAGGGGTTAGAGTATCCGCCGGAGGGGACGCGAGTGCGCGCTCTACCGAGGACTCGATCGATCCAATATGTATAGAGTCAGTATTGGCTGTGTTTGGTGAACACTGTTTTTCTAAAGTCGCTGCGAGAGACTCCGCCTTATCTAGACTATCGAACGCGGGAGGCAACCCGGTGCCTCTGTCGAGAGGGGGCATAGGAGTAGTCACGTCTGACTTTAATGATCGCACGAGCTTCCAGTACGCCAAGTGAGATGGCTGGATACTCTCCAGAAGCCTGTCCCACCTGTCGGCCCGGATCTCTGCGATACGAGCTTTAACCTGTTTGCGTAATAACCGTAAGCGATCGCGATTTTCAACCGACGGGTACGTGTCGTGAGCTCGAGTCGCGGCGTTCTTTTCCGTGATCAGCGCTCTCACGTCATCTGGGAGTATAAAACGGCGATCATTCACCGCTTGTACCTCTTTCGAGGTCTCATTAACGGCGGTCTGGAGATAGCTGACCAGGGAATCGATAGCCAGATCCGCGTCAGCTTTTGACACTAACACGTCCGGAATATTATCTAACAAGTTTGATGACGAGTTACCTCTGAGATAACGTTCGAGTTTCGCGTAGTCGGCCACCCTTACCGGCGGAGGGGTGGTGTCTGTATTTGAACCTAGCTGTAATATTACCGGGCGATGGTCGGAGTCAAGTTCGTGTACGACTTGAATAAGTTGTAACCGAAGCGTGACATTCTTTAAAATAGCTATGTCTAAGACTGTCGGGCGACAGTTGTCCTGATAATGAGTGGGTTCCATAGGGGCTATGACGTCAAACGCGAGATCGTCACTTAGTTTGTCGAGTATCTTCCCGTTTCGAGAAGTAGTCGGACTGTTCCAAATGACGTTCCCGCTGTTGAGGTCCCCAGCAATAATAACGGAGTCTCCTAACTGGAATATCGCCTCTAAATCGGATTTTAATAGCTCTCTATTCGGCGAGAGATATGCGGATACTATTATAACGGATGGATGACCGGTCATCCCTAATTTACATACTGACACTTCCATATTGGATAGAACGGGCGGATCAATCGGCATACAATAAAGTGAGCGTTTATAGTAAATTAAGGTGCCACCCCCGCGAGTGACACGATCATTTCTGACTATGTTGTAGTTCGCGATCGCGGGATTACGCATTTTTGGTTTTAGTTGCGTTTCCTGTATGAGGAAAACGTCTATCTGTCTGTTACATAGAAAGGCAGCTACTAGATCGCGCTGTGTCCTAAGGGATCTTGCGTTGTAAAACGAAAGAGATAGACCGCGCGGTTTTATTTTGTTCATAGCCATGAATTTATTTATTTACAATTTTGAGCCTCACGGACGAGGCGTTGCAGGGTCGTGGCAATGCCTGGATATTTCGCGAATGCGCTGAGCTGGCCTAAACCTGTCTCGGTCTGGAGAATTGTGTAAAAACCTAGTACTTCTTGCATGTCGTGTTTCAGGATTAGCTGGTGAATCCAGTCAAGCCCGGCGAGGCCAAAAAAGAAGGCTGACGCGGCCTGTGCTGGCTTTGTCTGTTGGGGCTGAGCTTGAGGCTTAGGAGCCTGGGGCTCGGGTCGGGGCGCCCAGGGGGCCAGAGGGGCCCGCCCGGGTTGTGGTGCACGCAGTACAGAGTGTGCCGCGTGAGATGCGGTTGCGGACGTTGCCGGGGCGCGAGAGACACCCGGCAGGCCCGGGAAAGCCTGCATAGACATGGGAGGTGGAGGCGGAGGGCGGGCGGCGGCTACAGGCGCCCTGGGCGCCTGTCTCGCTTGACGAGGGCGTTGTGTGCGAGGCGCGCGGGGGCAGCCGCGATAATTCGCGGGATGTCCCGCGTTACCGCACAACACGCAACTGGGGGGCTCAGGGGTGTCGGGTGTACGCCCACACTCCTTTGTGGAATGATCACCTAGGCACTTGACGCACCTAGGGCGGAGGTGACAGTTACGCGCTGAGTGGCCGTAACTCTGGCAGTTGTGACACTGCGACGGAGTATGGGTTTTTCGGGGAGGCTCAACGGTGATGCCGTTGAGGTTGCAAACGGAGGTCAGGCTAAATATAGCCTTACCCTCATGAGAGCGGTCTAGGAGGGCCAAGACCATGTTGTAAGGGGCTCGAGTTCGTGGGTGGTACATTCGATGTACCTCTCTGACCGGGAAATTCTGCTCCTTAAGGGAGGCAGTCACGTCCTCGACCGAGACACCGTGAGGTTCTCTCGGACCTTCTTTATGCGTACGCTAGCGTTGTGGAATGGATTGCCCAGCACCGTTTTTCCTCAGGGCTATGATATGGGGCTCTTCAAGAAGGGACTGAAACGCGCTCTTAAAGGTTGGCAACACAACAGTGATGCTCTTGGTGTTGCAGTTGTCCATAGCCGACGGTAACCATCTCCCATCATATGGACTGTCTGCCTGTTTGCTGCCTTTTGGCATAAAATTTAGACATTTAACTTAAAAATAGTAGCTAAAACGATCGAAAGATAAGTGATTATCATTAACAAATTGAATGTGTCTGTACTACATACATCCCTGCCATCCCTTAAAGATTAGTATTGGGATCGACTTTGGCTCCCATCTAGTAAAATTCACCCATAGCGTCAATCCAGTTAAGGTCATCGCTCAAACTACTACAGGATCTCACACATCACGTGTGTTCAAATGTGGATTCCATTACAAAACCCAATTATCTCGCTGATTAACCATTTCTTGCTATATGTTTTTAGGTCATAACCTTTAACAGCGATTGAATCATTTAAACTACGTCAATCAACTTAGTACGCAGTATAATTACATCATTTCTACTTCTATCCTTTAGAGAAACTCCGTCATGACCAAAGCCGTACCAATTACCACAAGTAAAGGGAATTAATTGCTCTTAAGGTATTCACATTCATTTATTCTAGTCAGAAGTAGTAAAAACTAATCAAGTAATATTAAAAATACACCAGAAATTCCTTGATCCAAGTGATAAAACAATAAATTCATAAGGTCTATAAATTTTAAATTGAACAAAGCACGATCCCGTTGATCACACTGACCCTAGTCTGTAATAAAGTGTTTATTTTAAGTCGAGTACTGAATTAATTTGACCTCAATTAATTCGGTGTTACTGAGTACTTAATTATAACTGATGCTTTGTCTTCTTGCAAATAGTCCGTACACTCGATTACTGGAGTTTTAGGTTAGTTTATATTTATTTTGTGCCTGTGTTTTTTTCTTTATTATTATTAATTTTATAGTGAGAAGGCATCAAGCTGACATTTACCATATACATTTTACAATTGTTTTTATGTCATATGAGGTAAAGCGGGTCCATAGACACTTACAACACAATGGGAGTTGCACGTGTGTTGCCAGCCTGTGTTTGGAAGAGAGGGGAGAGATTAGGAGGAAGGAGAGGGATTAGAAGGGGGAAAGGAGGGGGAGAGGAGAGGTGGTCTTCCGGCGTTCTCACTGACCAAACGAAATGCAAGAACTATATGTGTATACTTCACGTCAGTTTTCTTTGAGAGGATGGTACTACCCCGGGCGAACCTAGTCATACATGCTGAAACCAGTATTAACTTTAGCGTGGCTCTACCACCTAGACAATAGTCACTCATATTATTTATACACTAGCTGTGCCCACAACTCCATATACGTGAAACATAATGTAAAAAAACACTAACTAATAAAATCATCTTAATGTATTAAGTCCATTTACTTAACTACTTTTGCTCGTACTTAAGTCGCGTCGTCATTAAATTTACAATAACTTTTGATAAAGCGAACCGATTTTAATGAAACCAAGACTCGGGGATATGCTTTATGATTTTTAGTGAGATCTTATTCTCAACACAGTACCTTTAGTAGTGATGCGTGTTTCAGCGAACATACAAACGGACATGTCTAAAAATAATTAAAACGTATTTTATTAATCATTCATTCATTTGCTACAAATCTTATCACAAAAATTTAAAAAATAAAGATTCGTTAGTTTTACATTCTTATTATATTTATAACTTGCCTCTGCCCGCGACTTCGTTCGCGTGTAATAGCTACTTCGGGCTAACGCTAACACGCAACGGAAGCTCTCAAGAGGAAAAAACACCGAATTTTAAACGTTCTTCATTAGTGCTCCGTTCCTATTAATCGTAGCGTGATGGTATAGCCTATAACCATCCTCGATAAATGAGCTATATGACATGGAAGTAATTTTTCAGATCGGACCAGTAGTTCATGAGATTACCCTCTACAACGTCACACACTCAGAAACTCAAAAACTTTACCTCTTTATAATATTAGTATTAGTATAGATAAATGTTATAATCTGTAGAAGGGATTTATAAAAACATAATATACCATCGACTAGTCTCTGCCCGCGACCTCGTTCGCGTGAACATTGTTAATTTGGGCTAACTAATACGCAGCGAAAGCTCAAGAGGAAAAACACCCCGATTTTTAAACATCCTCGATAAATGAGCTATATAACAATGAAAGAATTTTTCAAATCGGACCAGTAGTGCCTGAGATTACCCCCTACCACATCACAATTCACAACGTCACAAACTCACAAACTTTACCTCTTTATAATATTAGTATATATTATTAATATGCAGGAATGCGTTATAACAATCTATTTAGTTTATAGAAATACTGAGACGGCATTGCTAGAGTAAAACAAAGAACTTGTTGATTTGTTCCGGTAGTACCATTATTATATGAATACTGAATATCATCCACCATTTCATGTCGTGTTTGTATTCTTAATAGTGTGTAAGCACTCGAGGAACAATGCCAAATGCCTTGTCATCGCGGATCACAGGGCTGTCCAGTCATATGGACAATTAAAAACGAGTCATATTACAGAGAACTTAAATGAAAAAGCGCTTCGATGAATTGACAAATGTTAACGTATACTAATAATTTCTTTTTAACTTTATTTTGCCAATCAATCTTTCAGATTATTACTGCCATTGTCGCGTAGTCAATAATTTTACAAGTATCGTGCGATCACTTCAGTATTAAGCATCGTGAGCGTGAATATTCTAAAGATGGTGGATCCCTTGTTAGAACCTTTCAGGGAGTTGTTGTGGCATCTCAGAATTTCAAGCTCCGTGGTATTATTTTTCATTCACTTCACTTATGCACAATAAACTAACTATATTACGTAAAACACCACAAAATATAGAGTCCAAGATTATGAATAAAATATAAAATCCACTACATGGCAGACTAAGATCGCGCCAAAAACTCCAGCTACACTAATATTATAAAGAGGTGAAGTCTGTGAGTTTATGACGTTGTGAGTTTGTGAGGTTGTAGGGGATAATCTCAGTAACTAGTAGTCCGATTTGAAAAATTCTTTCAATGTTAGATAGCTCATTTATCGAGAATGGCTATAGGCTATATATCATTACGCTAAGGCCACTAGGAGTGGAGCACAGATGAAAAGTGTTTCAAAATCGAGATGTTTTTTCCCTCTGAGAGCTTCTGCTGCGTGTTAGCGTTACCGCAAAGTACCTATTTCACGCGAATGAAGTCGCGGGCAGAGACGCAAAATATTATAAAAGTTTATACAAGTTTGTTACGTTTTCACGCTATCATCATATTGCATACATCTTATAAGGGGTATAAATAGAACATAGAGTACTCTTTATCCATAAAAAGGACCATTTCTTTTGGTAATTTTTTTTGGTAGTGGTAGAGCCAAGCTGAAGCTATTATTGTTTTCAGCACGAATGGGTCGGCTCGTCCGGGGAAGCAACACCCTCTCACAGAAAACCGACGTGAAGTAACAGTGCTTGCATTGTTGCGTTTCGTTCTGTCAGTGAGAGAGCCGGAGACCCACTACCCTCCCTTTCCCCTTCCTCCTTTCCTTCCTGCCCCTCCCCCACCCTCCTCCCAAATACAGGTTAGCAACGCACTTGCGACTCCCCTGGTGTTGCAAGTATCTATGGACGGTGGTGATCACTTAACATCAGGTGACCCATCTGTTCGTTTGCCTCCTATGATATAAAAAAAAATCCCGAGGAACATGTAAAATCTATGTTAATGCAATCGAAGTTGTGGGTACAGTGAATCTGCTTTTTACGACTGCAATCAAATAAAATAATTAAGATTCCATATTTCTCTCTATAAAGAAATTAATAATTGAAATTATGTGTAAAACAATGTCACTTATCATGATAAAACACAAAGTGTACTAGAAAACTTGTCTATTAACTTATTATCCAAGAGACCTTCAATAGTACGTCTTACAACAAAATATCAACAAAGGTTCCATTAGACAAAGAAATGATGAGACATCGCCAGCTGTTGACTCGATGTATTCAAATTGAATCATCGTGTTCTTATAAAACTTGACATCATTATGTGAATCATTTTCTAGTAATAAATGACAAAGGATTAATTGTTTTATTACTAGATAGCTAAAAGCAACTAATAGACTATTGCAATTGTTAAAATCCGAACTGGCGTTATCAGCTTGCTAATAGTTATCTGGCCAAAATAATAATAAGTGTGTTGTGCGGTTCTAAATTTGTTTCAGTTTTTTTTTCGAACTGATCACGCTGTTTACCTAGCTAGATCTTAACAGCTTCACCGGGCTATATAACTTCAGTATTAATAGTCAAATACGGCTACTGTACAGTGACTATCCAAGCTTCGAATCTGCAATTAATTGGAGTTTTGGCAAAAAAAAACATTGCAATAGAATTATAATATGACCTTAAGATTTTTATTAATGTTTGCTGGGCCAATTACTATATAGGTATCACAGTAGATACAGCTAAGAGTCAGTCTTCTTCTAGGTTCAACCTGTTACCATGTTAAGTCATTCAGTCAAGTCATTATCGCTTACTCGTTTGTCGTGATACCCAATAATGTCAAGCTGTTAAAACAAAGTATAGTATTCTTGTAATATATTTGTAAAGGCATACATTTATAGACCATTATTAAAAGTTTAATTGACTCGTGCGTTTATTGCAACCTTGGGAAGTGACTGAATTCCTGTCAACACAACACTGGAATGTCATTAAAGTCGCCGCACCGTGATGCAAATTTGCAAACTTTTAATTACATTTTTGTTATTCATTTCTCTTCTTTAATGATACTTATTGCAATACAGTAAGGGTTATTATAGTTAGAGAAATGAATTTACTGTATTCAGAATATATCCTTGTAGAAATGTAATGGTGCAAATCAGTCATCGTGAGTGAGGTATTATTATAGCGTCATGCATTGACTAGATTTGCACTAAGAAAGGTTTTGCATGTTTCATACTAAGAGCAGCCACGTAGAAACCTTTGATTTAATGTAAACATATAATATTATTTATGTAAATTATGTTTATAACTGACATTCACAGTTTATTACATATTCTCTGGTTATTTGTTTATTACGGATGAAAATTTGTAGTCATGTTATTTCATATACATACGAAACAAGTTTTATCATTATGATATGAGTTTTGTTGCTTAGTTAAATACAATTATTATATAAAATTATGAAATATTAATTATTTTATTCGGCGTCATTTCATTGAGTTTTATATTATTAACAACATGAAACTGAAACTGAAGACTTGGATATTTTATAAATCGATCTGAATATAGAAAAATAAAAAATATGTAGAAAATTATGATTTCTGATTTAATTATGCGAGAATGTAAGAAATATTTAAAACACAAAAAGATCACGTAATAAATAATAAACGCATAAAAATATTCTAAACCTTATTATGTGTTTCTTTTATCTGTTCAGTACCCTATTTATGTATTTTTATTTATAGGTACTTCAATTTCAGTTTATTATTGTGTTTTATATTTTATTATTTTTTTCTTTTACTTTTGCACTACCTACAATAACTTTTATTCTGATAACAATACACTGGTTTAACTGGGAGAAAATTCATTGTGGCATGAAGAACACCAATATACATATTGTAAAGTACAACAGTGCAAATATTTATTCATTATCTAATAAAAATCACTCTATTACTATATTCAGTTACAGCATAGCTGAATATTACTGTATTATATTGTGATCACTATCTGACTAGACTGTATGCCATAATAGTTGCTATTGTGAACTAATTTCTCTCTAAATTTAGTTTCACTAATTAGTTTATATTTGAAAAAAAATATAGGAAACATTTTAACGTAAGTAAGCACAGTCTGTATTATCTGGATATATTAAATACATAAAGATAAACCTAAAGCGTTGCCTGACAACTACCGGGTAATTCTTGAACCGTCCGATTAGATTATATTTATTCAAATGACCGCTCGCGGAACAACTCCACAGTACAAATATGCGACGCAGGGCACAGCTCCATAATGAGGCATTGCATACTAAATGGATGTTATAAGGGATTAGTGCGTTTCCATACGTATACGTCATTTTCTCAGAAACTGTATTATCTGTGGAGCTCGTGATCTACTCTTTTGATAAAACCGTACCAATATAACAAATTACAACTTTTGTTAAATTAAAATCCATCTTTGTTAATATTTTCTGTCGCTAGGAGAGCCACGCTGAAGCTATTACTGGTTGTAGCATGAATGAGTCGGCTCGCCCGCAGTACTACCACTCTCTCACAGAAAACTGACGTGTAGTAACAGTGCTTGCATTGTTGCGTTCCGTTCAGTCAGTGAGAGCGCCGGATACCCACCTCCCCTCACCTTCCCCACTCCCCCTCTTTTTCTCAACTGCCCCTCTCCCCCAAATACATGCTGGTAACGTGCTTGTGACTCCACTGGAATTGCAAGTGTCTATGGACGGTGGTGATCACTTAGCATCAGGTGACCCACCTGTTCGTTTGACTCCTATGTAAGAAAAAAAAACTTGGGTAATTTAAGAAAGAATCTATCAATTTTAGTGTATGCGTTTAGTAAACGGTTATTTAATTTTACTGTTTCAATTCATTTGTTTAAACATTTTACATTAATACCCTCGGTAACTTAATCATCAGTATCGATTTTTTAACAAAGAGGTTTAGGCCCATTACTAATACATTGACAGGTTGATACAGGAATACTTTGATTTAACATTTGGTAATGTGATTTATTTCAAGCGTTTCAATGGACCACGACGCCAATGGTGTCAGACGATCTTCAAATTCGCATTAACTTTGCAACTATCACATTATGATTCAGCCGGCACTGCACACTACTCTTTCAAACAATATCTTTATTAGCCACAGGTTTTGTGACGGGAATCCTTAATGTTACTTACTCGTGGAAGTTGTCACTCAAGTTTCCTTAGGTGTTATATAATAACCTATGGCTTGGTTATATTTTATACCTAGCAACTTAATCCCTAGGAGTTTAAACGTGGTACGTTTCTATTCATAAAAGGTTTAATGTAATTAGACCCAGGTGATCAAGTGTTAAACCGTTGTTTAAGTGAACTCAGAAGCTTTTGCACTGGTCAACGCATTTAATTTTGTATTCATATAACTAATTTAACAACGCCGTTGGATCCAATTAGATCCAATTCCCCAGCATCATCATTTGTATGTAAGAGACGACTGCAGGGTCATAGGACTCTTCCAGAAGGTGTGGAATGGAAGGAATGGTCATAATCACCACAACTGCCAATTTGTGGTGGTAGAGCCACGCTGAAGCTATTATTGGTTTTAGCATGAATGGGTCGGCTTGACTGGAGTAGTACCAGCCTCTCACAGAAATACCGACGTGAAGTGCTTGCACTGTTGCATTTCGTTCGGTCATTGAGAACGCTGGAGGGCCATTTCCCATCCTCTCTCCTCTCCTTTTCTCTCCCGATGACCCATTTCCCCCATTCCCCCAAAACTCAGATTGACAATGCATTGTCGATGTATTGTCGATTTCGAATCCACATACGTCTGCACTTCTAAGTTTTCCCACATACGGTGGTACTATAAGAACATTTTTCAGGTTCTAGTTTCCTCACGCTGTTTTCTTTCACCATCAGCTGCTAGTGTTACCAATTTATATTAGTAAATGTACGCCTATTCCGAAGAGTTGTTACATACTGGAGTTCCAACCTGCGGGAAATCAGATTGGTATTCTCAAATCGTTCAACCTCCACGACCATATTTGAAAAAAAAAGACCAAGAATCATCTTCATAATCTGTATCAATGTGAAAAGAGTAATTTGATTAAAAAGAATTCTATTTTTATACCGCTATTAATTAATTATATATGAAAGATATTCAGGAATTTTGTTCATTCATTTACCGGTTCCTAAGTGCATACCCAAGCGTACGTAGGTACACTCCTTGAAAATGTAACTGTTCATGACGTTTCATATTCCATTCACATGTACGTGTGCTACTCTTATTAGCATTCTAACTAATAACACTGTTTAAGGCCATCAGATATAAAGGTAAGTGCAAGCTTTCCGAATGCCATTACTCTGACAGTTATGCATTTGATTAATAATCCTGGCTTCTATCTTTACACGGAACGTTTTATAGCACCGAGTGTGTTATCATGCAATCAGATAGCAAATAACCTTTTAATGCATATCCTTCTGATACACTTTTTGTAGTCAAAATTACTGAAGAAGTGGAAAAGGTGTCAAAAAAAATCTAATACGCGGAATTCATTGATTGAAATACGATTTACTTTCATATTGTGGATAGCTTTCACTACACTGCTTACAAATATTACCATATTGCATTATAGCCGGTAGCGCTACGCTGAAGCTATTACTAGTTTCAACATGAATGGGTTGGCTCGTCCGGGGTGGTGCCACCCTCTCACAGAAGTACCGACGTGAAATAACAGCGCTTGTACTGTTGCGTTTCGGTCAGTCAGTGAGAGCGCCGGAAGACTATCTCCCCTCCTCTTCCCTCTCTCCTTCCTTATTCCTTCCTCCCCCAAACATAAGCTGGCAATGCACTTGCGACTCTCTTGGTTTCGCAAGTGTCTATGGACGATGGTGATAACTTAACATCAGGTGACCTACCTGTCCGTCTGCCTGAGATAAAAAAAGAAAGTAGTAAAATCGCCGTGGTATTCGTCTCGCCTTATTACTTTTGTTATTCCAAAACTGTTGGATCTCATCTGTCTCATGTGCTAGGCGGTGGCGGATTTGCAGTCTTGGCCGCCCTAGGCCTTAAGCCATGTTGTTATACGATGCGGCGCAGTGCGGCCCACCATTTATATATGCGGCCTTTAGTATATTTACGTAATGTGAGTTATTTCTTGTTATCGTCAGTGAATTTTTTGTTACGATTGGCCGGCCCTAATATCTGCCCACCCTAGGCCCGAGCCTCCTGAGCCTTGGGGCAAATCTGCCATTGGTGGTAGATAAGACATACTTGGTTACTACGCTGCTTAAAATGTCCCTTAAAAAATCTCAAGTTTTAATGACTTTAGACAGAGTCGCGTTCCCATTACAAATTAAAATTACGATCATGGACCAAATTTAACGCTGTGACTAAAGTTATCTCAGTTAAATTAACGGTCAGTCAGTACTCACATTAACTGCAAACATTTCGCTTGTAATCGAACGAGGTACTATAAGCAATATTTAGTTGAAATGTACAGCAATATAAGTCGTGTACCTTATAAAATGAAACGCTGTCCTCAATCAGAACATGATCCTACACCTACCTTATCGAGCTACTAAGGTTGGCAAGAATCGAACGATTTTTATGGATTACTATTGCAAACATTGATTCTCAATGTCTCCTTTGAAATTAATATAATATCTAACTAATTAAGGAGGGCAATTTGTTTTTTGTTATTATTCTATGTGATAAATTCCCTCCATAATATTGAGATAAATGCAATTAAATCTGTGAAATTTTTAGTATCAATGAAATCTTAAAGGATGTCTTTTAACTTTGAATATGTCTATGTCTGTAATTAATGTATTTATTAGCATTCTCTAAATACTTTTATATTTATCGTCATCTCCAATATCTTTGTCTAACTGAAGTTGGTAAAAGATTCCATGACGTTACTGCGTGATGCATCACCATGATGCCATTCAACTTAGTAATGCAAATACATCAATTTATCATAACTTCGTGTTAAGCTATTATCTTTTAAGATAATATAATAATAATAAAAGAAGGAGTCTATATGTATAAATAATTACGGAGAGATAAATTCGTGATCTATTTAGGTAGATTATAGATACACTCGTAAGATGCGTTGAAATCATGATTATGAAGTCTAATAGCCTGTTTTCAATTAACGAAAATACTGTAATTATAGCATGGTATTTTTTTTTACTTTATTTTTGGCAATCAATCTTTCAGCTTATTACTGCCATTTTCACGTAGTGCATAGTGTTACGAGCATTGTACGATCATTTCAATATTAAGCGTCGTGTGAATTAACATTCCAACAAGATGGTGGATGTCTTGTTAGAACCTTCCAGGGAGTTTTAGTGGCATCTCAGAATTTTATGCTCCGTGGTATTATTTTCCATTCATTTCACTTATGCACAATAAACTAACTATATTACGTAAAACACCACCAAACTTACAAAATATAGACAGACTAGAAGCCCGCCAAAAACTACAGCATGGTAGTTAAATAACTTTCGAGCGATTGCATGTATAGTTACTTGTACTTATAAACTAAAAATTAATCGCCTTAAAACACTACGAAATTAATATTTCAACCGATTCCATTTTAAGTAGACCCATCATCGTTTCGATCTCTTTATAATAAACGTATGAAATCTTGAGCTGGCTCCAACGGCGACGGACCTCTATTAACTGAATGTATAACTAATTACCTATATAGTTTAATATATTTATATATGTTTTCGACCACCGTTTACGATAGTACTCCATAACGGGTACGATTCCGGTTTTGGTTAAAACGGAACACCTTTAATATTAATCCCTATCGTTAGGGTCTAGAGACGTAATTAATTAAGGTTTTATAATTAAACCTTTTAATGATATCGCTTTAAGTATGAAATTATCAGTTATAATCTCATTTTATATGACTTGGTGTAATAATATATAGCTCTGTCATAATAAGTGTCTGATAGTAATCGGAAGCGGAGAAACAGTGATAGATTCTAATACTTTGCGCAGTCTGTCTTAGGATTTGCACAGGCTTAATATGATGATTACATTAAGAATCTATAAGTATACCCAAAACCTACTCTTAAATTAAAGTAGGGTATTCCTTACGTGGATATTAGAAAAATCCTATTAGTTTGTTTCCATGGTCCATTATCAGGGCTTAATTTACTCCAATCTTTAAACAAATTCTTTGGCATTCATTTTTTTCTTGCAATTTTGTTGCTTTCGCTAATACACTCGGAATTAGCAATATAATGGGGGAAAGATGTAGTCTTAAGTTGAGACGAATTTCTTCCCTTCCTCTTGACGTGTTGCACGAGTAGTTTATAATAAGGTTACAAAGTTTTCTCATAATTTAGGTTCAAGTCTGTCACGATAATTTCGAAGTCTTTATAAGACAATCATATAATTTAATAGCAGACTCCTTCTCCATTAAGTCTAAAAGATCAAGTACAATCGAAACATTGTACTAAATCCAGGTTGTACTTGAATCAGATTTCCAAAGTTTTGCACAGATGTGTTCAGAATATATTGGAATTTATATGTACTACATGGATTTAACTTAAGTCGCTTCAAAGTAACACTGTTGGTGTTGATAAATCGAAGGTATATACAATCAGGGTAAGCCTATGCAAATGCAACTAGGAGGCCGCCTGCGGGCGGTCCGGCTAGATTGACAGTTTGATGGATGAAGATAAGCGAGGCTCAATAGTTCGCACACATTGCTTCATACTATTACACTAGACGTGAAACTGAACCTTAAGGACTAAATCAATATCAATTTGTGACGTACTTAATTGATGTTTTTGAAGCGGGAATCGATGTGGGAAGATAATTTATTGGACCTTGGCGATATATTTATTAAAGGAGTTTAGAGCTTATGCAAGGTTTCTGTGCGACTGTATTACTGATCTATTACGCGACGAAGATAATTTTTGCATTACCTTTTATGTTTATTTTTATCGTTAACAGATGGACCACAGTCAAGATAGCCCAGGATTTCTTTTGATCGATTTCATATTGACATGTGGCTGCCGGACTGAGATTGAACCGTAGTTTGGTGAAGCTGTAAAGGCCTATCAGATCAATTGCGTAATCAATTCGAAAAAAAAAGACAGATTGTATCAATTAGCCAGGTATACTAAAATAATCTTCTGTCGTCTTTTCGGTGTAAATAAAATTGGCTGTGCCTTAATTGCGAGCCTTAGTAGTCCAGTGTAGCTGTAAAGGCTTAACAGGCTTATAGTGTAGTCCATCGGAAAACAACAAAAAAAGAGTTTTTTATGTTTTCACGCAATAACTTCTCAACCCAACATAAAATTTGGCAAACTGTTAACCAGGGGCACATAAAAGTACTCGTACATGGAGCAACTTTTATCAAGAAAAAAGTACTCTTCTTGGAGTGTATGTTAAATGTTTTTGGGGTGTAGGTTAAATCTACCCTAATAGGAGCCAATTTAAAGACAGAAAGTAGTATTCTTTTCAACTGAGAATAATTTCTTTGACTTTCAATCAAACTTTGCCGATTGCGATTATTGGTATAGACAAATGTACAGTTGTACTCGTAGTATTATGGGAGTGGCTTTGTTCCTCAAAAAGTTAAGTCGCGGCTTTTGCTTTGATTTAAACATATAATTATATTAATGAATGATGGCAATCTAATTTATTACGATATAACATATCATAATCATATATATGAAGAGATGTAGGCGTTCGAAATAAAATTAGAAATTTAAACATCTGTTATGCAAATTCGGCCAATATTTTGTCAAGAATATAAACGATACTGTTGTGCTATTATACACATTCAAAATACTAGTGTGGCCGCTTCTCCGTGTGCGTTTTTACGTACTAACTTTATATATTATTTCTATTCACATTTTATAGTTTCTAATTTCATTTCATCCACACAATATACAACTATATTGTTGAAAAAAAGCATGTAAAATACACTCTTTGTGGTAGAGCCACGCTGAAGATGGCTTCAGCATGAATGGGTCGGCTCGCTCGGGATAGTACCACCGACCCACAGAAACACTGTCGTAAAGAGTGCTTGCATTGTTGCGTTTCGTTCGGTCGATGAGAACGCCGGAGGCCCACTTTTCCTATCCCTCCACTTCTCCTCTTCAAGTGTTGCAAGTGTCTATGGACGGTAGTAATCACTTGACATCAGGTGACCCACCTGCTCGTTTTCCTCCCTTTGTTATAAAAAAAAATATTAAAAAGATAAACCCCATAGTATTTGTTGATAACTGGGTTGTTTTCCGAACCAATGATATTGTTTTGGCGTCCATGAGTTTATACTTCGGGCCGCAACTAAATAAAATGTTTTTGAATGTAATTTTGGATTTAATTATACACAGCATCTACAAAACTATTTACAAATTAATAAAAAAGTATTTTCTTTTTAATATATTCTTTTAAGATTTAAAAAAAAAATCTATGGCAACCTTATAGCTTATCAATTTAAAAACAATATATCATTCCCGTCTACAAAATTTTATAAAAATCGGTTAAGTTCTTTTTGAGTTAAATATAGATATGAGGACATACATACATTTTAATATCATCATAATTGGGATCTGTGTCCTTATAAAATAAATTTGAAAAATACATGCACAAGTACAAATACTTACTGATTTATTTATAACTAGCTGACCCGCGCAACTTCGTCTGCACTAAATTGGTTATCACTGGTTTCAATTGTATTTTTAAACGCGAAAAAAATTAATAAAACTGGTACCCGATTGCAGCCACAACTAGCGCTTGCAATTGTAAATCCAAACTATCCACAGGCTCACTCAAACATATACCCAGATTATATGTATTTTTTTTTAATTAGCCTAGAACTCGTTCGTTGCATCATCTACCAGGTTCAATTAAGATAAAAACTAACCTACATAAAACTAAATAAACATCTCTACCACTTACTTCATCATAACTATCTTCAACTTGTATTAAAACCTTTTTATACTCCACTGTATTCAAGAAAAAAAAAAAACATACAGTCGAATTGATAACCTCCTCCTTTTTTTGAAGTCGGTTAAAAATATATGAACACCGCGTCGAAGCGTCAAACATCGCGTCGAAGCGTCAACTGTCACTTACGTGTAACTATTGTCTAAAAGTTAGAAGCTGTTGCGAAAACAAGTTTTAAATATATTATTATAAATAATCTCCGTACCACTCACAACATAGTGTCTATCACCTTTTGGTAATTTATCTATGTTGATATGTTTCTATTATAAATTATTCCACGTTGTTACACTGAATATTTGGCATTAAATTTATAACGTGTATTTATCACACTTGATATTGGCGAAATTGCCTACATAGGCAGAGGTCATACCGGAAAGAATCAATCAAGCCAGCTTTATATATTATATTCATCCGAACTACGTCCGAGCTACCTGAAATCTTAATATCAATAATGTTTTATAAAATGAAATTTGTTCTTTGGTATGGAAAAAAATAATTGGTTTGAAATTAATTATTTTTATTTATAAAATATAACAGCGGGCGTATGATTGTTTATAAAAAATGTGCCTAACTGTGATAAATTCATGTTTTTAAATGCGTTTAAAAGTTACTGAAAAAAATTGTTCCTAAACTTACTCATAAATCAAAATTAATTAAATCAAAATGCACATTAAAAATACAACGTTAACCGGCTACCAGGTGTCCTAAATTCTGTTTATTGATATATTGATAATTTGTGTAGGTGGTAGACCCACGCTGAAGCTATTACTGGTTTCAGCATGAATGGGTCAGCTTATTCGGGCTAATACCATCCTCTCACAGAAAAACGGCGTGAAATAACATTGCTTGCATTGTAATGTTTCGTTCGATCAGTGAGAGCGCTGGAGGCCTACCTCTCTTCCCCTTTCCTCCTCTCTCTTCACTTACCCTTCGCCTCCCCCATATACAGGTTGGCAACGCACTTGCGACATCCCTGGAGTTGCTAGTATCTATAGACGGTGATGGTCACTTAACATCACGTGACCCACCTGTTTGTTTGCTTCCTATGATACAAAAAAATATATATTGATATATTAGAGAACCAGCTATTTTAAAATTCTTGTTCTTTCAACGTTGCCGGCTCTTGTACTAAGGTGTCGCAAAAAAGTCTAGTTACGTTAACTACAAATTTCTGTATTTCGTTATCCTGGAAAACCCTTGCATTTTATGGGACAAAAAGTATCCTGGATGTAGCCTTGTAATATTGGTTATCACTATGTCAAGTTTCGTCAAGATTGGTTCAGTACTTTCAGAGTGATGCGTGTTCATAGGGACAGACAGACAGACAAAAATTGTAAAAAGATTATTTTTGATTTCTATATCGATAACATAGTCTACCCTGAATACAATTTTAAAAAAATATTTAATTTACAGATTTCGACTTGTTACAGTTTTATTATAGTATAGCTAATTTAGCAATACATTGCTATCATATATTTTATAAAAATTACACCGACAGAATTATCTCTAATTCATTCAAAAAAATATTTTTTTTTATCAAATGTTACGATTCGTATCATAAAAATCATGTATATTTGCATAAAACAACATTTTTATAGTAATAAAAATCATAAATAACCATACCACGTAATTTATATGATGAGTCGTGTGTACAGGAACTTTAGAAAAAAAGTTGAATATAGATAAAATATGAAATAGCCTGTGAGCAGGGCTGCCACAAGAACCCATTTATTTACTGAATTAAAGTACACTAAAGAAAGCAACGACATTTGACAGATGTGAAACATCGAAATTGTTTGAATGAAACAAATTCTCAAACCACAATATAGGTATGCGAGGTCAGTGCAACAAGAGAGATTACGCACAGTCGCTTGCGCATGGCATCACGTCGCCACGTCTCACACATTCGCCACGCTAATAATCAGATTTACCCGCCTATAGATGTTTCACATGAATCATTAAAAAACGAGCGAACCCTATTTTTACAACATTAGCAGAGCTACTGAGATATGAATTTTGAATCCAAGTAATGTTTATTTTCTCATATAAATACTAAAATATAATAAAAACTCAGTAAAATATTTTAGTTTTTCCCTTACATGGTATTTCGAAAGTGAATTCTGGGAACATTTCGTAATATCTCGTCGGTTTCAAAACATATGATGAGAGTCAGAGCTCCGCTATACCCCCTAGTGTGATAACACGCGTGCAGATTGAAAAATAATTGTACTTTGATTGACCATTCGTAAGCTTATGCACATTCCTCTGTGCATGTGATATGCATATGGTTGATTAAAGACTACAGTATACAATTAGAATCGTTAAAAAATATTAGGAATTTATACTAATATTATAAAGAGGTAAAGTTTGTGAGTTTGTGACGTTGTAATGTTGTGACGTTGTGATGTTGGGCCGTTGTAGGGGTAATCTCAGGAACTACTGGTCCGATTTGAATAATTCTTTCAATGTAGCTCATTCATCGAGAATGGTTATAGGTTATATCATCATGCTGAGATTAATACGAGCGGAGCACAGATGAAAAATGTTTCAAAATCGGGATGTTTTTTCTTCTTGAGAACGCGAACGAACTCGCGGGCAGAGGCTAGTTACAAATAATTTAATTTTAAACTTCACAGCATTTCACTACAAAAGAGGTGTTTGGTTTTACTAGAAAATCTGCATCATAATGAATAAAAAAATGATTTATATTGCATTTATTACAATAAAACTTTTATTTCAAATGCCGTGAAACTGTTGGATAATCCTAATCCTAACTAATATTCAAAATCGAAAAGACCTTAACTACTCAAAAGATCATTATTAAAATTTGCATAGGGTATACCTTTCATTATGAAAATAGTATTCTTCCTGATGACTAACTCAAACCTATATTAGTACGAGAGAAGGTGCAGACAAAGTTAGTAATTTCATATTAGCAATCAATTTTTTTCAATCAGAACGGGAGCACCGAAGTTAATATCCTACAGATATATTTATAAACTTTATCCCTTTGGAACGATAGTATTAATTACGTAATTACCTAAATTTATTTGATGCTCTATTAAAGCTACATCAGCATTCTAGAAAAAGTAGTTTGTAAATTTAACGTTATTTGAATCCGAATCCAGAGTCAGTTTGGATCGTAGATTTGCCATAATGTAATAGCGAAAATTGCGTATTCTAGTTAAGAAAAATCTGGGACTAGACAAATGGAAATTACTTTTTGTAATAGTATAGTTTCCACTAACCAAGCTTCCTACTACTGAAGAGCTGCAGTCGACTCTCCTGTCAGATGTCATCTCAGTATTCACACCTTTTACGGACATATCGTTTTTCACACAGTCCATCCATACCTATTTCGATCTTCCTCTACTCGTATATCCGTCCACTATCATACTCAATACTTTCCTAGTCACATGGTTTTCATCTCTCCTCATGACATGCCCATACCATGCTAACCTATTACTCCGCAGCTTCTCTGTCACAGATGCTATTTTCAAACTTCCTCTGATATACTCATTCTTGATCTTATCCATTCTAGTCACACCACACATCCGCCTTAACATTCGTATCTCTGCCACATGAAATTTGCCTCTTTGTTTCAGTTACTAATATTTTATTTCGTCGTTCTTATTATTCAGATTATACCTATAGTAGTTTTAAATTCTTCAGAAGCACATAAAACAAATAAAAGGAAAACGTGGCAGCAGCCAATCGGTTCCAGCTGAAAGGAGGAAAAAACACGAAGTAATTCAAAAACATTCTGCAAAAAATTACTAGTCTAGTGACAATATAGAAGTGGTTAGATTGAAGAGCATAATAATTTCAATATGATGATTCGACATAAAATCTTATACCATTTCAATTTTAATGAGGACGATGCAGAATGCAACTATCTGGCGAATCATGCAACCATAACAGCATCAATTCATTCCTCATCGTTACAATAATAACCGACAGTATCGCAGTGTAATTCCTTTTAACCGTTTTCATTCAATCATTATATTATATTGTTTTTTTATTTTTATTTGATACGTATCATCTCCAAGTGTAATTTTGCAGGTAAAATTGCGTTGAAATTTAGCGTCGAGTTCAAACACCTTTGATGTGAAATACCATAATGATGAACAAAACTGTAGCGAATTATAATAGTTGTGATATTTGGTTTTTAGTCATTTGACATTTTAGTACGAAGATATTTATAAAAGGTAGCATTCAATGATATCATTTTTTTTTTATTGAAGCACGACAAAGTGATTGCACTGTACCTGATGGTAAGCATAGTACAATCCAAAAACAGTGGCGACCACCGAGAGACAGATCATCCATCGTCGGTCACCGCTGTCATGCCGGCCATAATGACGAAAGTCACCTGGTACTGGATATGCACAGGCTGATCCCGAAACGCGACGCGCAAAAGCGAGTCACTATGACGGGCTTTTTCGTCATGTACATGGTGGTTGCGACCCAGTCGGACTGTTAAACCCTACCACCCCGCAACTTGGGAGCATTACATACTATAGTATTTACAAATGTCAGTGACGTCTATATAAGTACAAATCAATTTCCGAATGTATATCAAGCACATCACTAAACCACGGATGCACTTATCTGGCAAATTCTTTTTTTATTACAATTATAGTTGGAAGGACTAGGTTTCAAAAAAAAATGTTTAAAAATGCCCAAAAAAAGTGACTGAGTACGAAGGTAGGTAGCTCCCTACTGTTTTATCTTTAAAATATTGGCAGAACTGACAGACCGACGTCCACTTTTTCGATTACCATTTGATTTAATTGAAAACTTATAAGTATGTTAAAATCAAGGAAAATTCCATATATCTATTCATGTCATACCAATAAACGACTGCAATATTTGATTATCGTGTATGAATCAATACCTGAATGCTTGTCAATTTCCAATGATTTTACTTCATAAATAGTTATTTTTGAATTCTTATACTTGTTATAAAATTAAAAGGAAAAAGTCGTTCAGAAAATAAAAAAAATAAGAGCTTCATATAAATCTATGTAGTTAATCAAATACTTTCTATATTTGAACGAAGGAACGAGGTGTGTTATTTTATTTAGGTATGAATTATTTGAACACATATATAGTTTATTTACAAGTTTTGCTGGTCGAGTAGTTTGACCGTTGAAATGTCAACTGGATGTTTGCAGATTCAAACCGTGGCATGTACCAAGAGTTTTTCAGAATTCGCGTACATTTACTAATTTAAATTGGTAACACTATCGGATGTCGGTGAAAGAAAACACCGTGAGGAAACTATAACCTGAGGAATGTTATTATAGTAAACTACTGAATTTTTTGAAGCTTGAATTCTCCAATACTTCACGAGCTGGTGTGGTCATTGCGCCTATACCTCCTTTTGGAAAGAGGCCTAAGTATTTATGTGATTACAGGCTGATCTGATGAAGATAATGATTTCTAGTTTTTTTATCGTTGTAACGTTCGAAGAAAAATACAGATAAACTTCAAAGTACCTAGTTCAACACATAGCAGCTAACTCTCAGAATTGCACATAGACATGCACATAGACAAGATATAATAATTAATTACGTATTTATATCTATTAGAGTTAACTGCAATTTATAAGTAAGGCTAGCAATTAAGGAGACCATAAAACTGAAGAGCTTATAAAAATGTGGTCCGATAATAGCTCCTTGCGCGACTCCATTAATAAAGCGGGTTCCTGATGCAAAACAATCACGTATCCAATGCCTGCATTATATTATAGGCTATACACGTGCCGAGCAATTTGTGACGACTGAATACAAATGACAAGGCCCTTAGAAGTGACATTGTTTGTTACAGAGTCAACTCTGTCAAACGCTTTGATTAGATTTATTGGTTTTATAAAGTAAAACAATGGATTACGAGTTAATTAGTATAGTTAGCGTGACTGGATCGGATTCAATGGAAACCAGTAACTATTATTTATTAAAACTATATATAGTATAAAAGCTTGATCGTGACTATTGAGACCAGATATACCTAATAATATATTACTTACCATTTATAGGTATATAGAAAGCTAAAGAGAACAATTAAATAACTTTTTCTTCGCAGTTTGTCAACCTAACCAAAGGAAAAATACTTTATTCAGTTTAGGCCCTTAGAAGGCACTTATGAACGTCAAAGTACCACCCGTTCGGTCAAACAACCCAGTTATCTAGACGAATCGGCAAGAAACTCGATCGGGTACATTTTTTAACATATATATTTCCAATGCATCATACAATCGATTTTAGTGATCCACAGAGAGGAGTCAATTCCAGACACCACCATCGTTCACATATTGATCCACCCTATAATAGCTTTTGGACACCAAAACGCTTGACGTGGCTCTTAAACTTATAATACGGAAAATCGAGAACATGCTTTGGGACTTTATTGTAAAACCTATTACCTAAATAAACTATTACTGGTTTTGCTAAGTCTGAAGCATGGGACGACCAGTTTGTTACAGTTTCTAATATTTAGATTATGTCGGTCTTTTACTAAGTACAGTTTTTAAATTATTTTTTATCATAAAAAATATATCGGGAGAGTAGAGTAAAGATACAGAATTCCTGGAACTTCGGTTTTTAATGATTTACGAGGTCTCATGTTATATATTGCTCAAACTGCCTGTTTTGCTCTAAAAATATGGTGTCTACCTTAACAGCCGTCCCCCACAGCAGAATACCATAAAACATTAAGATATGGAAGTGAGCATAGTAGACAAACCTAGCAGTAGCAGTTGCGAATGCACCAGAACTTAATCTGCTCACCAATTTTTTTATGTGAGAGCTCCGTTGTAATTTTGAACTTACTTTTTACCGATTTACTTTTTATTGAAGTAAGAACTATTTTACCCGCGTTAAGCGATTTAAAAATAAATTAATTTGTTAGGGGAAAAAACTTATAGGTTGGAGTCACCGACGACCTCGACAGGCTCTTGACGTATTGCGCTTCTGGCAAACATTGTGTATACTCTGTATGATATGCGTGTTGAATGTTTGGATATATAAAATGTTGTGATTTCGCATCACCTACCATTACCCATAATGTCGACGTGCCCGTGTCGTATTGCGCTTGTACGCGATGCGTAGTTTAGTGGCTTAATATTAATATTTTTGTACTTACTAATTCTTACTCAAAGTGCCAATAAACGTGAAAACCAGACTAATTTTAATTACTTAAATTTACTAAGTTATGATGGAATTAAAATAATACAAACTATAAAAAAATTTAAAAGTTTTCACGTCTGTCGGTGGTTCTTATGACTGCCTCGATTTTTTTTATTTAGTGGCTAATGACCAACTTCAGTGTTATAAGTAAAAACAATTAGAAATAGTTCTTTTTTATACAATCGATCTTAACTCGACATAAATCTTATGAATGAATGAAGACTTCATTGCAATTTTGAGTTCGTGTCCTGGTGAGCTTAATGCCACAAAGTATCTTCTTCCAGATAACCAGCGGTATTGTTATCAAATATAAAAGTTTTGTAGGTAGTGCAAATATAGAAGACGTAACAGAAAATGAATAAATAAAAAAAATATGATAATAATATGAATACATATATAATGAAAATATATTCATATAGGTACATACACACACAGACATACATAATGACATGAAAGACAAACAAATATGTAAGAATGGTAGAGACAATAATAGAAATGTAATACTAACTTAATTATATAAAAAATAATGCTATATGATTTTTTTTTTTGTGAATGTTTTGCATTTTTTTTTATTTAATTACATTTTTTATGAGAACATTATACGGCGGTTGATATATAATCTACAGGTGAACGGGTCAACCTGGATTCAGAGAAACTATCGAATATACTATTAAATCAAAATGATTTAGAACTCAATTAACTTAATTGTATTCAATTATAACTATTGAGTTCGCAATAATATACGATATGGCCTCAGTTGCTTTTTATATATTGTTAATAAAAGTCATCGATAAATCGTGATATCTTATTTAATACGGCAATGAATGGAGCAATAATTTTTTTTGTTATGTTTGTAAAAAAGACACGTAGGCGTGTGCCTCGGGGTATAAAGACCGATTGTTTGGCTTTTTATCGTAAATTATCTTTTAAACAATAGTATGGGATTTTTTTTTACGTTAATATAAATTTGAGGCAATGATTTAGCTGATAGCGTGTTCGGACTCCGCGACGAAGTACGTAGGTTCGAATCCTAGCAAGTCGCAGTCGGAACTTTCGCTAAAAGAAACCATGCCATAGTCGTAGGGATATTTCAAAGCCCACATATATAGCTACCACCCTTGTTTTAAAATTCTGTCGTCAAGCAACCGTTGATGTGTGTCTAGATACCTATACTTAAGAGCCAGACCATTTAGGTTAGTTGGTTTACCATTTTAAACCACAAGGTCATTTAACAGCAGATTATATTGTGATCAAACGGTAAATCCTATAAAATATTAAACATTTCGAGGCTGTCATAAACACTGCCGACAGAAGACAAAACTAAAAATAATGGAATAACTGTGGTCTCTTTTGAATTTCGAAATGAATTATAGTGTAATTACAATACTGAAATTTTAGATATTGTTTATTGAAATTATTGACGTTAGTGTGATTTTCATATTTGGCATTCGGAGGAATAATTATAAACATTTTTATAAAGTCTATTAATCAATCAATTTGTCAGCTTGGTTAAGCTAAACGAGTTAAAAATATTTGGTTTAATTTGGTTTATTACTATATAGTGTATATATAGTAATTGATACAGCTATAAAGTAAATACGTTTTGTACACAGGATTTCATTTTTTTTTTCATAGAAAAACATTATACAAATAGGATAGTAAGAAAAATTATTACACTTCCAAATAAATTTGTTAAAGAAATTATTTTGTAATAATCTAAAAACCACACATTAGTCATATTTTTCTTCAATATAATTCAATCACAAAATTTTGGTCAGTAAATTAAAAAAAAAATCACAACAGTTAAACGAAAATAATTTAACTAAAATATTTGCCTCCTACAATATGAAACGACTTTCAACCCGCGACGAGAGATGGAGCTAGCTGTGCGAATATATCGTAAAAGGGTTGTTTAGCAAAAATCACGCGTGTCAAATTGGAACCCGCGAGTACTCACTCATCTTCCATAGATGGCACTGCACGGCGTGTTAAATCTGAAACAAAAATAACCTTATAAGTTTAATCAAGTCAATGTTTTCTAATTTCATATTCTAATTGGGATTTTTCAATAACTCGTAATCTTATCTTAATAGAATTGAGTAGTAGATAACATGTATACTCGAAATAAATAAATATAATGATACACTTTAACAAATGATAATTAAAATGACAATATTTGCAATTTTATCAAAGTTGCTTCCGTGTAATCTTAATTAGATTGTTCTTTTGAAAAGAAATACTTTTTGGGTGATATAACACATACATTATGTAAATCGTAAATATTGTTATTATATTAGTTTTGACTTGAATGCTTAGAACATTGTAGTTATAAAGTGATTTACTATTAAAAATGTGTTTGAAAAGCCCAGTGAGAATATTTTCGTTTTTAACTATATAGTAAAGTTGTTGAAATGGTATTAATAGTGATTTATACAACTGAAAACAATTTCTGATTTATTGTATAACAGCTTTTACAACTTAAAACTATTTCTGGGTGAAATGTGTCCATTTCTGATACCTTGTATGCAAAAATTTGTAATCAAAATTTTAAAATTATTGATTGAATTTCTATTTGTCACGTGAAAGCGTTACAAACAGAATACTCATATGGGCGATTATAATATTGGTTAGTATTAGAATTATTCTGTACCTATATATAAACAAAATATCATAACTGTCGTTTTTATGAGCTAACCTTCAAAATTGGTAAACCTTTTTTTGAAACTTTTACTACCTGGTAAAGAATTATTATCTACTAAAATTATATCTACTATTAACTTAAGTCACTTTTGTTTCACTTGGAATATTCAGTTGATTAATTTTTTTTATTATTAGATAAGTTTAAGTCACTTCTGTTTTACTTCTCAATATAAAAGGTAGTCCGGTGAAGCTGTTAAGATCTTGCTAGGTCAATAGCGTAGTCAGAACAAAAAAAAAATCTTATGATTTTTTGAATGACTACCGCTTGAAAAACTCTTTTAAATGCTTTACTACTTCTGCATAAGACCGTCCATGTTTTTTTTTCCAATAGAACATTTTCTAACGTACAAATAAAAAATTCTTATAAGAAACCAACAGCTGTCAACTCACAAGTGCAATGGGGTCGATACATCCCCTCCGTGAAATTGTTGGGCGTCACCTACCCGGTGATAGGGTTGCATAGGGTCATTCGCGTCCAACTGTGTAGTTCGTACTAAATTATGAGGCGAGGTAAAAAAATGCTTTTTTGTATAACGCGAGTGATAATTATCTTAATTGGAGCGTGAATATTTTATTTCGTGGTTTTTCGTGGGGGTGAAGTTTTTCGTTTCCTTTTTTCCACGTAATTATATGATTTAGAATATTTCTATAGGAATTAATTTTCGGTGTCGTATTTTTTTTAAATATCTTTTTATATATAAATTTCTACTGTACGTGTGTACTTTACCGAAACCCGCCTAAACGGCTGGACCGAATTTGATTAAATTTTGTGAGCGTGTTCCAGTGGATCCGGTAGGTGGCATTGCGTTTTAGATTTTATTCTTAGTATCGAGGCAGGACATCGTCCGCCGAGCTCGCTAGTAATTATTATATTATAAACTAGCTTTTACTCATGGCTTCGCTCGTGTCTACACAGATCGGACCAATCTTTCAGGTTCGGTAAAATCTTTCAACAATTATTCTGTGTCCTTTTCTGTACACTTGAGAATGTGTATTCTATTTTTATTTTGGGTAATCACTCCTCTATATTATTACTACCATTTTTGAGTACAGAATATCATTTACTAATTCCACGGCTGTTTTTAGGACTTAATTTCAAAATAGCGGACCATGATTTAAAATATATAACCAATTTTATGGTAAAACTTTTTACGCACGCTTGACTTGGGGAGTAAGCTGCTGAATGCGTGATGAGAGCGTTACGAAAAGTGTGATCGGGCGAGGCGAACGGAAGTTGAGAGGGAGATATAAGTTAGTGAAGATAGAAAGAGAGAGATTTACGTTTCGTAATATCAATGAAAATCCATAATTAATTTAAATATGTATGTATGTAGGTACATGTATAAATTATACGTATATAGATAGAGCTAAAGAAGTTCTACTTTAGTCATGTAGTCTAAAACACATTTTTTTTTATTTATTAATTTGTTATTGTTCAAGTTTTTCAGATGTTATAATAAATATTGTATTTTTTAAACTCATTCTGCCAATAGTCTCTTGACCAGTGTATCTATCTATCATAAAGTCTACATTGCTTTGTATGGAGCTTAAACTCTTTTGATTTTGGACAGTCTAAGAGTTAACTATCCAGGATACTCAATGTTCTTTCAAAATCTTGGAGGTGATAGAGCCATACTGAAACGATAAGTTGTTTCAGTATTAATGGGTCGGCTCGCCTGGGGTAGTACCACCCTCTCACAGAAAACCGACGTGAAGTAACAGTGCTTGCATTGTTGCGTTTCGTTCGGTCAGTGAGAGCGCCGGAGGCCCATCTCCCTTCCTCTCCCTTCACCTCTTCTCTCCCTCTTCCCTCTTTTCTCCCCATCCCCTTTCCCCATTCCTCCAAAACACAGGCTGGCAACGCACTTGTGACTCCCCTGGTGTTGCTAGTGTCTATGGACGCTGGTGATCGCTTAACCTTAGGTGACCCGCCTGTTAGTTTGCCTCCTATATGATATAAAAAAAATCTAGGATAACTTCATGGAAACGCAAAACGTTTGACACCTTGGTCTTCTCAAAGCTGTCACAACGTATCAATACAAGGTAAGGACTCTAAAATAAGTTGTCGTATTATAAATACAGCGTTTTTATGTATAACCTGCCTTAATACATATAATAATACTCCGCCTCTTCAATGTTAAACGCGCCCACGTGTAACACAAAGACGAAATGAATATTAATATCTACATAATATTTTAAAACAATACCTTTGATTTTTTCAACTAGCTATTATTACTCATGGCTTTTCTTGCATTTACATAGATTTGATCTATTCTTTGAGTACAGTACAGTAACAGAAAGGTACTATATGTCCCTGACAATGTAATAGTTGAGAAATTAAGGGGTGTAAGCGTAACAAAGAAACAAACTTGATTTCGTATTTATAATATAAGTTAGTACTAACTCCCTGAATAGAGGTTTCCAGTTATATAAGAACAACGTATTTAATTTAAAAAAAAAACATAGCTTAACATCTCAAGTTTATAACGTATTTGATTAAATATAGCGTTACTTTGCGGAGATTTATAATTAAATATTGTAGTGGACGTTACTTTGCGCTTCCGTCTGGATCTGATTGGCTGTTATCACGTGTATAACATTACATTTTTTTTTGCAATGAGTCGTGGCAGCAGCCAATAATTTCTAGGCGGACGTGCAAAGTAACGTCCACTGTAATATTACCTTATGACGCTTTATTGATTTTAAGTCAATTTCGTTAAACTCAATCATTAGGACTTCGCCCGTATGAATAACCGTAACAATATGTTGTGTAGATAATACTTCGAAAAATTTTCTATTTATGAATGAAAGTCTTATTAAAAATCTAGTAAGCCGTTTCGGAGTATAACGTAGATAAACAAAAGCTATGTTAATTGTATATAGATTTGCTATAACATGTTTTTTCTTAATTGATTGTAATATTTACGATCTTACGATTCTATAACGTAATAATAAAAAAATTATTGGCATAACATAAATCGGACTCGTTTTCTATTATATCTAAGACATGCGGACATGGATTTAAAAGTTTGGCGACAGCCCAAGCCGAGGTGTGCCGTGCACCCTTGAGTTAGTCGCCCAAACATCCGAAATCGGCTGAGTGCCTTTAGCGCTCGCCTCAATAGCTCGATGAAGCTGTAAAGACCTTTCCAGGTCAACAGCGTTTTCATTTCGAAAAAAAAGGATTTAAAAGGATTTCATATGCTTATGGGTAGGTATATTTCACAAATTGCACTTAAGAGTTGATACCAGTTTAATATTAGCGTTAAAATAAACTTTATTGGAATAAAAAATATATATAAGAGTGTACTATGTGACCATCTTCAGGGCATTTGGAGGAAAACGCAAGAGTGTATGGGAAATATCAAGTAGATAAAATGTTATTCTCATAAATAAATGTACAATAAAAAAACTTAAAATGAACGGACATCATTATTCCGAATTTCGCTGACTTATTAACTATATATATTGGTCCGACAGCCAATCGACAACGAACGATTAGGGGCCACCCGCCGAATAACGGGGGTGACCGTTTTAGGGTAAAATTCACAAATGTTGAAACGGAGGGGCCAGCCGACCGGGAAATTGTTTTTTTTTTTATGAATCTTCATGTCTGATCAATTATTCAGATATAGTAAGAGCTAAGTTACCTGGATATATGTGTTTGAGTGGATACATTTATTATTGTAATTTATTAGATAAGTAAAGTTATAAATATGAAAATGACTTTAGCGTAACTCAACATAAAATTTTGTGTACACGTTGCCAGAACTACAGACAAGGATATTTTAAATGCTTTTTCAAGATTTAGCGTTAAATGATAATCTCATCTGATTTTGAATGACAATGTGATCTCAGATGGTGAACACGTCAAGCCTAGAAAGGACTGATTCTTAAGTATAGTTGCCGGAACAGACCTATAAGTGATTGGCGACAGATTTTTATTTCAAGAGTGGTAGCTAGTTTAGTAGGTGGTAGAGCCACGCTGAAGCTATTATTGGTTTCAGTATGAATTGGTCGGCTCGCGGGGTGTAGCGCCACCCTCTCATAGAAAACCGACGTGAAGTAACAGTGCTTGCATTGTTGCGTTTCGTTCGGTCAGTAAGAACGCCGGAGACTCATCTTCCCTCCCCCTCCCCTCTCCTCTCCTTTCCCCCTCCCTTTCTCTGCATTCCCCCAAACACAGGCTGGCAACGCACTTGTGACTCCCCTAGTGTTGCTAGTGTCTATGGATGCTGGTGATCGCTTAACAACAGGTGACCCACATGTTCGTTCGTTCGTTTGCCTCCTATATGATATAAAAAAAAGCTATTCAAGCGAATGTCTTTCAAGAATCTTTATAACCGTGTTATGTTATAGTTTCATGGTGATGTTTTCTTTTACCGAATGTTTTGGCTCATTGCATAGATGCGTTCGTACGTCAGAATATACTTCAAAGCCTATCTGTTTTTTTTCTTCATTTTATTTTTGTCAACCTATTAGTACCATTGTCTAGTAGGTAAGAATATTACAAGTATTTAGAGATCATTTCAATATTATAACAAGGTGGTTATAACTCTCTCTTGTTAAAACTACTATCCATGGATTTTTTGTGGCATCTCAGAATTCTTCCTCCGTGGTATTATTTCCAATCCACTTTATTTGTGCATAATAATTGACCTATATTATGTAAAACACCACAAACATTACAAAACCTAAAGTCAAATAACACAGGATTACGAATAAAATAAAAAGATCCCACTACATCAGCGTTTTTCAAAAAATTTCTTGACACGACCTCTTTAGTATGAACAAAATATTTCGCGACTCCCCTCACCCGTAATCCCCATATCCACGACTCGCCTACTCGTTTCATGTATTTTATATCGTGACACATATTTATTTTTATTTTTGTTTATTTAATATAAATGATTATGTCCTTTATTTAGCATTTTTCTTAATAAATCGTTGTTTTTTTTTTACTGTAGTAGCTTTCCAACCTTTTGCAACTCCGTTATAGAACTGCGCTTCGCGACCTCCCAGAGGTCACGACCCACACTTTGAAAAACACTGCACTACATGATCAAATCTACTAAGCTTGCTAAAAACCCTAAGCTTCTTTGTTTCCATCGAAGTACATTGCGCTATAATATTGATGACAGCTGTTTATAGACAATAATCTTTACCTAATATTTAGTTCTAAATTTTATAATCATTGACAAAGAGTTGAGAAATTATTACTATATATAAAAAATGCAAAACCAACGCACCTTTTGCACTGCAGATGTTTTTTTATAAATTAACAATACATTACTTTGTCATGCAAAATGTAACCCAATATGCAAATTCTTATTGCTATGCAAATTCGGTTAACGACATTTAATAATACAATATAATTCTTTATTGCATACGTCGATAGAGGGCGCGCCGGGATCGATTGTGATCGGATGAACTCGGTTATTGATTTCTCGAGTGATTTATTGGCCTAAGTATCGCATTGTATCGATTTGTTAAGAGAACATGTTATCTTGTTTTGTGCATACTTTTGAGTACTTGAAGAAGTTCATGTGAATAAAATCTTTGATTATTAGTATGCACTTCATTGTTAATTATATAAAAAATAAATACTCGTTTCTTTAGATGTTAAGTAGTAATAATGAAATTTAAAAGAGATGACTCAGTGTGAAGATATTTTTGGCGGGATTTTAGTCCACCATTAAGGGGCTTTTATATTTTATTTACAATCCTGTGTTATTTGACTCTATGTTTTGGAATATTGGTAGTATTTTACATAATATATTTCGATTATTGTGTATGTATAAGTGTAGTGGATAGAAATAAACCCATGGAGCAGAAGTCCGGTGAAGCTGTTAAGATCTTGCTAGATCAATAGCTTAGTTAGTTCAAGAAAAAAAAGCCACCGAGCACGAATTCTGCGGTGCCACAAAAACTCCCTCGAAAGTTCTAACAAGGTACCACCATCTTGTCAATACATTAAAGTTATCGCAATCTCCAAACTGGCAGTAATAATCCATATCTAATATAGATTGGCAAAAAAAATTACTAGACAAATTGACGGAGATAAATCTCATACTACTCCATAAAATAACATTTTTTTTTTTTGCCGAAGCGTAACTACGAGTATGAATTAGTTTATAACAAAGATAATAGATAAAAAAAAATTAATACCAGAATATTATCAGTCAACTCTTTGGGTGTAACGAACCGTGCGAATTTTTTTCAAAGATCTATTAAACTCCTTATTCTTGCTACAATCGAACCCCCACTAACGTAACGAACCTATACACAACGTATGCAAATATAAATCAACCAGTCAAAGAAGCACAATACCGCATTGTAAATACTCAGGTGTCCCGAAACGACGAATATCACAATGGTGTTTAATAAAAAAAACGATTTCCCATTATTATTAAACGCGGTGTATTCAAACTAGTCTATTTAATATGCGTGCGAATCATTTCATCGACGCATAAAAGAAACTTTGCAATGAAACAACACTAGCTTTCGCTCTTGGTTTCTATTATATTTTACGACACGCTATGCTTAAAGGGAGACTTGCTGGGACACACTAACAAGTGTATGACGATAGATTTTCAGTTTCAAAATCAAATTAAAAATACTTTATTCAGTTTAGCTACCTAGGAACATCAACACTACCACCGGTTTGAAAAACAACCCAGTCATCGAGAAGAACCGGTAAGAAACTCGATCGGATTTATCTTTTTAAACCACATATATTCAAAATACAATACACGTTATAATCGCTGTTAGTTGATGAAGTGAGAGGAATCAGTGCATATATTGATCCACTCTCTAATAGCCTTTTGAGACCAAATCCGCTTGACGTGACGCTTAAACTTACAGTCCGGCAAATCGGTAGTATGCCGCCAGATTAGGCCCCCCTCGGCAGCGTCTCAAGCCTAGGTCCGTTCCATCGGCGTGGAGCCCTTGAGTACGCTGCTCACGCGATAGGGTGACACAAAATCTTACATCACTGCAACAACATTACACATATCACCTCCACACACGTGCACGCATACACGTTTACACATGAAAGTGGAAGGATTTTGTTTTTTTCCCTTATCGAACTGAAATAGTTTAGAAAATTATCTGATACGAAATCTATATAGTAGTTGTTGAAGTATGTATGCTTGGTATATATGTATATGTATATATGTTCCAACAACTCATATATGTATGAATAGGTCAGCTCAGATAGTTCGCGAATTGCACATATCAGGCAACAGCCCAAGCCGAGGTGTGCCTTGCACCCTTGAGCTAGTTGTCAAATAAAATCGGCTGAGTGCCCTAAGCGCTCGCCTTAGTAGTCCGGTGAAGCTGTTAAGACCTTGCTGGGTCAATAGCGTAGTCATTTCGAAAAAAAAGGTAGTATGCTTTGGGACTTTGTCGTAAAACCTAACAAAATTGCATAAAAAATCTTAAGGATGGTAGCTAGTCAGACGCGTTTAGAAAAAGAACTACCACCTTGGTAAGATTTTTTAACGTTATTGTACGCCGAAAACTCTACGTTATCCAAAACACTATCTAAGACATCAGTCAGTGGCGGATTTATCAATAGAGACTGAGCAGGCTCGAGCCTAGGACGGAAGATTTTAAGGGCCGGCAAATTGTAGGCTAATTTTTTTAATGTCTTAGAGAAATTTAAAAGTTTAACATTTATGATTTTAGAAAGTGACCAAACGACACCATAGTTCACAATTACAGTAATTACGAGAAAATGGTGGTGTAATTAGGTAGATGAGCACAAACAATAACGTTGCTTTTTCACGAGCAGTTCTTTTTTTCATTGGCTGAAAAAATGTTTTAACATGATTATGAACTAGAATATCAAATTGTTGAGGTCTTTAGGGGCGGCAGACTTGTACACCCGTCATTGCTCCCAGTGATAGCGTTTATAAAGACTTTTTCAACATTTCCAAGATGAAAAGTACTATATGTCTCTCTATACTTCTGACAAAGTGTCGGCAAAATTTCACTAAGATCTGTCGATTATTTAAGACGTGAAACCGTACCCGAACAAACAAACTTACTACATTTATAGCAGTTAGTTAGGACTACAGCACCGCGTTAGCATAAGCGTTTAGATATTATATCCGCTTGTTTTTTAAATACATATTTCTTCACTTAAGTGAAAAATGAATAACTTTGCATGAAATATAATCTATTTTAGTCTATTAACACTAGAGAAACGTGTTGCTTGAGAAAATAACGCCCGAACAAAAAGTGTTCCGTTATTGAATGCAGTATTTACGCATCAATTCTCACATATTAGCATTTATGCGTATGCGTTATTTTCCATAATAAAGCAGCTATAAGCCGATTATTTTGAAAGTAGCTTTCACTCGCGGCTTCACTCGTATGAATATAGATTTAACATAGCCCACGTACTGCTTTTTGGATTGAAGGTACTCTGTGTCCTTTTCTGTATGTTAAATTTTATAGCGTAACAAATAAACAAACTAACATTTTTTTTTTATAACAGATAGTACACAGATTACTTGAGATTAGTTTTTGTAATAAAATAAAAATAAAAATAGGATGTGTCGTAAAAAACGTCGTAGAATTCAAACTATTGTATTACGAGTAAATGTATAATTAAAAAAATACAACAACAAAAAGCCATCATCGTACGGTGTTTCTAGGCGGTCACCCATCCAAGTACTGACCACGCCCGACGTTGCATAGCTTTGGTGATCGGAGGAGTACCGGTATTTTCAACACTCTACCTGACACAATATTATGTTCTACCGCTTTTCGTTACGCAAAAACATTGCCAATCAGAACTTTGAACTCGTAAGAAGTCCCACTTCAATAAAACAGACTTAGATTAGACATTTGACTCATCAACGTGTAAAAGACCCTTTGCAAGGCCATAAGTCTTTCTCTCTGGAAGGTATGCTCATAATCATCATGTCACCGATTTCAAAGTCGGAGAAGTCCACAGTTCTATATTTTACCATAAATGAATAAAAGAACATTTCTCATATTCTGGTCTCCTCATGCTTTTTTCTTTCACTGTAAGTCGCTTGTGTTACCAATTTAGATTAGTAAATGTACGTGAATTTCGAGAAAATAATTGGTACATGCCATAGTTCGATACAGCGACCATCAGTCAAACCACTGGAATAGAACATAAGTAAGTTGTAGGAGCATGTTGTAATCATTCTTAAATTCCCACGCCATCATTATGAACTCCTTGTAAATATAGTGATTTATTTTTTAAACTATTGTTTGCTATAGATTCACTTTCTAAGCAGGTGTTTGATTCGGTAAGGCTTCCTGCCCCTCTGTAAAGATTAACTGACAATCGTCGACAGCAAAAAAGGGTCTAAACATCCCTTTATTGTATCTCAGGTGGCGCAAAGGTGACGCAAGCTTTCTTAAAGGGTTAACACAAGTTATGGTGAAAGTGATCTTTTATTAACATTTTTTATGGTCTTTGAGGGCTGAATCGATATAACGTGACGTCATTTGAATTTTTTTTTGTCTGAGACATTAAAATTTTTTCGTAGTTGTAATATTCTTGGGACAAATAAATTTACTTGTTTTTTTTTAATTTTTTTTTTTTCGAAATAATCGAAAATATTTTTAGATAATATCTCAGTAATTAGGCAGGGAGTTACTTGATCAGTTTTATGAATACATTAATGAATAGTTTATGGCAGTTTTCAGTTTGTAAATTGGGGAGCTTAATTCCGCAACGCATTTTCTTCCAGCCATTGTATTCAAAAAATAAAAGCCATTCTAAATAGTGCATAAATAAAAAATTATAAAAAATGAATGACTTTAACACTAATATAGAACTAAAACACAAATACAAACATAGTGTACTAAATAAATTAAATTTACAAAAATATAACATGAATATATGTATACATAGATATAGTTTTATTAATTTCGTTTTTTTATAATATACAGTTATTACACACAACAGTACTTTTACTTTTACTACAGTAATTTGTTCCATAAAATAATGATTGGTTATTTATTACATTACATAAGTATTATTACATACATAAGATGGCGAACATTCACGAGCGCGGTGAATTTAAAACGTAACCTTTTTTTTCGCAGTGACTACGCTATTGACCCAGCAAGGTCTTAACAGCTTCACCGGACTACTAAGGCGAGCGCTTAAGGCACTCAGCCGATTTTATTTTGGCAACCAGCTCAAGGGTGCACGGCACACCTCGGCTTGGCTGTTGCCTGTTGCATGCAAAATCGCGACATATCTTAGCTAACCTAGCTAACTATTCATATATGTATGAGTTGTTGAAACGTATATGTGTACCAAGCATACACACCTCAACAACTCCTCCATATATTTATTATCGGAAAATTGAGAATTTTCAGTTCGATAAGTGAAAAAAAAAGTATACCCTTCCACTTTCATGTGTAAGCATGTAGGCGTGCACGTATGTGGGGGTGATCGTGTAGTGTTGTAGCGGTGATGTATATTTGTGTGTCACCGTATCGCGCAAGCAACGCACTCAAGGGCTCCCTCCCTACCGTGGAATCGAACCTAGGCTTGAGCCGCTGCCGTGGGAGGCCTTATCGGGTGTGTGGGAGCGAAATTAACCCCCAGACCACGGAGTCGTAATCTGTGGTTACGCGGGCGTTGGCGTGAACACGCTCTGTTTCGAGGGACGGGCTGGTACTGATCGTTCGCTGACGTGATTGAATCAGGAGGGTCGGTAAAAATGTGAGATGATTTTGTGATCAAACTGTAAAACCTATATAATATAAGATATTGAACCGTAACGGGACGCCTGGCAGATGTGAAAAATCAAAAATTGTTTTGTATAAGTTATATGCATAAATTACGACAGAAATCAGTTATGGCATAATTAAAAGATAAACCTAAAAAAAATACAAATTAGTTCCTTAAAATAAAGACTGTTTATTCATTTTATTAAATAAATATTTATTTTTATTAAATACAAAATAGAAAAAATCAACTAGGCGCTGGCGCGCTGTGTTTGGCGACATTTATCAACGGGCGTTAAGTCACCGGCGTGTGCCATGTAAGACTATTAGAACAAGTGGCCTACAAGATAGTGTTGCAAATGTTTTTGAGCATTTTGGTAATAGTGCATGTTCGTGCTTTGCGTCGCCACATTTCAAATTTTTCGCAGTCATTATTTAAGAAAAATCAAGCAGTTTGATAAGAAATTATTAATATGTATTTTAAATATTTCGTTTTCGAGTTTAAAAATCAAAATAAACTAAAATTTTAAGCTAAAAACTTTTTCAACGTGTTTTGCTGGGCTTATTACTACATAGAATTAAAGTTAAAGGTTTTCTGAAAGCCTAAATTAAGGAGAAACATAAAAGTATTGAAGAAAATTTTCCATAACTTTATCGAATTCTCGATAATGCATTACAAATGGTCAAATTTTCAGTATATTGAGTTTTGACCTCGAATAACTTTTAAGCGGTTAAATGTTTGGAAAAATTGTAAGAGACCTTTTTTGTAGAGCGTTCAATTCTCTACAAAAATATGTACAGGGATTTTTTTATGACTAATGATGGGCAAGCAATAAAAATCAGATGGTACAAACGAATATTTTTCTATGTTATTCTTATGGAAAATAAAGAAGTGCGATGCGGATGTCCTTAATATTAATATAAAGCACTCAAATTTTAACTGGGATCTCCTTACATGTAAATTGAACTTTTAAGCATGCTGGAGAGAAGAAAAAAAAATTTGTTGTTTTTTTGAATCACCCTAATATATATATATATATAAAACTGCAAACTGCATCGTTTAAGTTTTTCTCTTTTAAAAGGGTTACTTTAACTATTCTCCTTAATTAGAGGCTATAGGGTTTTATTATGCAATTCTGTTTTTAGAGTTTTCATATGTATTAATGTATGTTAAGTGGAAGTCTCTATTTATTATTTTCTTTATATAAGTTTTTACTGTTTTAAATAAGCTTCTCCTTAATCTTAAGGACCTAAAAAGCGCACCGATTGAATTAATTTTGGTGTAGTCAGTTAGTAGGGAATATTTTGTTAAGCATTATTTGGGTTAGATACACAGAAGGTGTTAGTAGGTGGTAGAGCCACGCTGAAGCTATTACTGGTTTCAGCATGAATCAGTCGGTTCGCTCGGGGTAGTACTACCCTCTCTCAGGAAACCGACGTGAAGTAACAGTGCTTGCATTGTTGCGTTTCGACTGGTCAGTGAAATCGCCGGGAACCCACTCTTCCTTCCACACATCTCCCTTCCTTCCCACCCTCTTCCCCATTTCCCCCCTCCCCATCAACACATGCTGGTAACGCACTTGCGACTCCTCTGGTATTGCTGGTGTCTATGGACGGTAGTGATCACTTAACATCAGGTAACGCACCTGTTCGTTTGCCTCCTATGACATAAAAAAAAGAAAAAAACAGTTTTCATAAATTACGTATTTTCACCTTTGTTGCGTGGTCATAAGTACACACCCAGGCCTGTGTGGTCACTTCCTCTTTGGGGGCACTCTAATTTTGGAAATTTGTAAATCCATAATTATTTTGTATTTAAAAAAGTACAAAAATGTGCGCCTTGTTATTTTGGATACTTGTGGCATATAGTGGTTAGATACTGTTATAAAATCTTCAGAACGCAAACCAACAAAAATCATGAGATTCATAGTTTTATGTTGCTTCCCATACATTATAAAAGGTTTTATTCAATCTACTCTTAAACTGTAAATTCAATCTAAAAAGCACATTCATGTATTTCTATTGCTTTTCATTAAAGAAATCAAATAGCATTATTTTTTTGTAAAATTACGAATCGAATATTTTTAGTGCCCAAAGTCCGACCTCTACCACTGAGACAAAACATTGTGCGACGCGGTATCTCTTCAGGAAAGATAGATTACATTTTATATTTGAATAACGTTGACCTATTAAATAAAATGTAAAAAAAAAAATCGAAATGTTACAAAAAACAATTCAATTTTTTTTCCACATTTTATGGCAATTTTTCGATATTTCCCAAATACTCCTTAAGCACTGCGTGCCTCCGCCTGCCCACAAGAAAAACTCTAATTCTTATATTATTCTTTTAAACACTCCTAATTCTTTTTTAAATATAAACGTTACAGTTAATTCAAATTAATAAATAAACCTTTTACATCGACTAATCCATAATAAAATAGCATTTGATAACAATTCAACAAAGATTTGCAACCTATTATGGTCATAAAACGGTACGGTAATTTCTCTAAGACTTGTACACAGTTTAGGGTGGCGGCACCAATTACGGCCGCTTACAATTTATCTAAAGAATAAACAACGCTCAGTGTGAGGCCGTTTTTGCCCTTGTCCCTATAATTTATAATTCTATTGCTTTTATTGTTTATTCAGCGTAGAATTCTTGCGTCGAAGCGGGATCCCATCTTAGGCGTACTAATGATACCCAAGTATTTACGCTATCCGATAGTTACCGAGTATGTGATCTCGATAAAAAAATTACATTGTATAGAATAGTTATACCTTATTTGCGTACGTCCCACCTATAGGTATTTTAATTAGAGTTAATTGTATGTTTAGGTGCCCGATATCTATGCGTATAGGACAGATGTAGGGCAGTAAAGTTATCAGTATTCATAATAGAAGCAATTGCAGTGTAAATGACGCTCAGGTGCGTCGAGTTTCTTCTCTTGTGTATTTTAAATGGACAGGAGGCCCTTAAAGTGGACAAATAGATGGACGTTACATAAGTTATACTATGAATGACAATTGTGAATCTATTAATCTATTTTGATGCCAGGGGTGTCCACGACAGGTGTTTTTACCTTGTTGTTTTCATGTAGTGTATTTTAAACAGCGTATCGTTTACAATAATGATTCTTTACTAGATAAACCGATATGTAGTATTCATTCACAGTCTTGTAATATAAATACTACTCTGAAGTGTATCAATTCTTCATTAAATAAAACTCCTTCACCCTTTATAAACTTATTATAGATATTCAACATCAAAATAGCCATCTCATGGAAAAGCAATCCAAGAGCGAATTAAACAATGACAAGAGAAAAGACTATGACAGTATTTTTCTAAAATTCAAATTGTTTCTTATTAAACAGTTTCTAAACACATTAATTATTATTGTATTCCATTACAACGACATATGAATTAATGCTAATCTTTTCTCAAATTTAATTATAAAATATATCTAGAGGAAATAAAATAACAAAGCTTACACTTGATATATTTAATACTAAACAAAATATAGCTTCTATTATAGCAATGAAAGATATAACAAATATATAATGAAAATATAGTTAATAAAACTCAAGGAGAAGGTGCATAAGACTATTATAAGGCCAGTCATGTTATATGCATCTGAATAAATGTGATCTAAGAAAGAAACGCATGATTGAACGTAGTCCGGTGATGCTGTTAAGACCTTGCTATGTCAATAGCGTAGTCAGATCGAAAAAAAAGCATGATTGAATATTACACTTGACAGAGAAGAGAATGTTAATTTTTTTTTTTTTTTTTCTCGAACTGACTACGCTATTGACCTAGCAAGGTCTTAACAGCTTCACCGGACTACTAAGGCGAGCGCTTAAGGCACTCAGCCGATTTTATAATGGTAACTAGCTCAAGGGTGCACGGCACACCTCGGCTTGGCTGTTACCCGTTGCATGCAAAAATCGCGACCTAACTTAGCTAACGTAGCTAACTATTCATATATGTTTGAGTTGTTGAAACGTATATGAGTACCAGCATATCCGCCTCAACAACTCCTCCATATATTTTTATCGGAAAATTAGGAGAGTTTTTCAGTTCGATAAGGGAAAAATCTTTCACAAAATAACCCTTCCACAAGATGTGTAGCGTGTAGGCGTGCACGTGTGTGGAGGTGATCGTGTAGTGTTGTAGCAGTGATGTATGGGTGTGTCACCGTATCGCGCAAGCAACGCACTCAAGGGCTCCCTACCGAGGGATCGAACCTAGGCTTGAGCCGCTGCCGTGGGAGTCCTAATCGGGTGTGCGGGAGCGAAGTTAACCCCCAGACCACGGCGGCGCGATCTGTGGTTACGCGGGCGTGGGCGTGAGCACGCTCTGTTACGAGGGACAGGCTGGTACTGATCGTTCGCTGACGTGATCTCGTCGGGCGGGTCGATAAAAATGTGTCGCGGACGTCTTTTATAACGCCCGGCGTTGGGCACGGGTTCGTAGTTCGCGGCGGATACCACTAACGGACTGGGATGAATCGCGGCTCGCTCGAAATAGCTAGTAGAGAGTGATTTAATATACGCCCAGATGGACGGCACCTCCAGGTCCCTGTGGAGATCCGCCTTCCGGACGAACCAAGGAGCACCGGTGATTTTACGCAGAGCCCGGGTCTGCAAAACCTGTAGCGTATCTAGCTTCCTCGCGTGGGTGAAAACCGGACAACTATACGTCATTACCGGACGAATACAGACTTTATATAATGTGAGCTTATGTCTGAGGGACAGTTTGCTCTTCTGACAGAGTAAATAATGGAGGCGACCCAAGACCATAGCGGCTTTGTTTCGCACTCTCTTAATGTGGGAATCGAATGTTAAATGTCGATCTAAAGTGACGCCGAGATACTTGACCTCGGTGGTCCAAGGTATCTCGGAATCGTATAGCCTTATGGGCTTTAGCTTGTTCGCGCGATACCTAGGATCGAAGAGTATCGCGGTACTCTTATCGGGGTTAATACCTATGCGCCATCGAAGAAACCAATCACCGAGTGTGCTAACGGCTTTTTCGATGCGATCTCTAAGCCTACTCGGCTGCCAACCAGAGGCGTAGATGACTGTATCATCAGCATAACAACCTACCTCGACTCCCGGGAGCTTAGGTAGGTCACTGATGAACAGGTTGAAGAGGGTGGGCGCGAGAATTGAGCCTTGCGGCACACCTGAGCGTATCGGACGGGGCGATGAGAGTTCGCCGTCAACTCTAAAACGGAAGGTTCTATCGGCTAGATAATCGCGGAGGATGTGAACTAACCTATCGGGTATGCCGGCTTGATTTAACTTGTATATGAGCCCTTCGTGCCAGACCTTGTCGAAGGCCTTGGCAACGTCGAAAAATACTGCTATTGTACGTTTCGGATTAGTGTTTTTCACGGGCGGATCCGGCTCCGGATGCGGATCTTTATTGAAATTAGAAAGGATGTACTCCGTGAGGCGGAGTACTTGATCCGGACAAGAGTGTTTGGCGCGAAATCCAAACTGCTCGGGTGGAATTAAACTTTGCTCGTTAATTGTGACCTGGAGACGGTTCAGAAGGAGCCGCTCGTAAAGTTTCCCTAATGTATCAAGCAAACTAATCGGGCGATAGCTATCGGGAAGCGTAGCTTTCTTGCCGGGCTTGTGAATCCCTATCACTACGGCCCTCTTCCAGACGGCTGGAAAATGACCCTGGAACACGGCCGCATTGAAGATGCAGACCAATAGAGCTATGATGCGGTCAGGAAGGAGCTTCAGAACCTCGTTCCTGATCCCATCGGGACCTGGGGACTTCCTAGGTTTGAGACGCTTGATGGCGGCCGAGACTTCGTCAAACGTTATCGGGGTTAGGGTATCCGCCGGAGGAGACGCGAGTGCATGCTCTACAGCTGTTACGATGGACTCTATTATGGAAGGGTCAGTATTATTAGTGTTTGGCGAACACTGTTTTTCTAAACTCGCGGCGAGACATTCTGCTTTGTCAGTGTTATCGAACGCGGGAGGCAATCCGGGGCCTCTGTCGAGAGGGGGCATAGGAATGACCGTATCGGACTTGAACTTACGCGCGAGAGTCCAGAATGCCAGGTGAGAAGGCTGGAGATCCTCCAGAAACCTGTCCCACCTGTCACCCCGGATCTCAGAAATGCGAGACTTGACTGCTTTACGTAAAACACGTAAGCGTTCGCGGTTCTCAGCGGTCGGGTAAGCGTCGTGGGCACGAGTCGCGGCGTTCTTTTCCGTGATCAATGCTCTCACGTCATCAGGGAGTATAAAACGGCGTTCGTTCGCCGCTTGTACCTCTTTCGAGGTCTCCCTGACGGCGGTCTGGAGATAATCAACCAGGGAATCGATGGCCGAATCCGCGTCGGCTTTAGACACCAACACGTCCGGAATTCTATCTAAACTGTTGGGCGACGGACTATTTTTAAAGTATTCGCTAAGTTTCGCGTAATCGGCCACTCTGATCGGCGTCGGGCTGAAGTCAGAATTATGTCCTAACTGTAATAGAACCGGGCGATGATCCGAGTCGAGTTCGTGTATGACTGATATGAGTCGTACAGGAAGCACGACATTTTTCAGCAGAGCTACATCTAAAACTGACGGTCGGCAGTTGTCCTGATAATGCGTGGGTTCCGGAGGGGCTATGACGTCAAAAGCGAGCACCCTACCTAGTTTGTCGAGTATCCTCCCGTTACGAGAAGTACACGGACTGTTCCAGATAACATTCCCGCAATTGAGGTCCCCCGCTATAATGACCGAGTCACCTAAGTCGAGCAGTGCCTGCAAATCGGATCTGAGTAGTTCTTTGCTCGGTGACAGATACGCGGAGACAAGAATAATATCAGAGTGGCCAGTCATCGCGACGCGGCATACTGACGCTTCCATATGAGTAAGCGCGGGCGGGTCTAACGGCATACAATACAGCGACCGCCTAAAATAAATTAATGTGCCACCCCCGCGGGCGACACGGTCGTTTCTAACTATGCAGTAATTCGCGATTCTCGGATTACGCATGCTCGGTTTTAACATCGTTTCCTGGATGAGGAAAACGTCAATCTGTCTATCGCGTAAAAAGTCAGCTACTAGATCGCGCTGTGTCCGTAGGGATCTCGCGTTAAAAAACGAGAGGCAAAGACCGCGAGGTTTTACTTTATTAATTCCCGGGAATTTTAAAACTAATATTTGGGCGACTGTGAACGGACGAGGCGCTGTACGGTGGCTCCGATAGCCGGAAAGCGCGCTAGAGCTTTAATGAGTTGTACCCCGTGGGGGTTCTCCTCTACCAGGGCGTAGAAGGCGAGCACCTCCTGCATGTCGTGCTTTATAAGAAGTTGCTCCATCCAGTCAAGCTTCCCCTCGAGAGAAGAAGATGAAGGAGCCTGGGTCGCCTTAGGTGGCGGCGCCAGAGGCCTTGAAGAGGCCTGAGGCTGGGGTCTGGGAGCCCAGGGGGCCATAGGGGCCCGCCCGGGTTGGGCCGCGCGCGGCACAGAGGGTGGCGAGCGTGGTGTAGGTGCGGGCGCTACCGGGGCGCGGGAAGCGCCCGGCAGGCCCGGGAAGGCCTCCACGGACATGAGAGGTGGAGGCGGGCGGCGGGCGGCGGGTGCAGACGCCCTGGGCGCCTGCCTCGCCTGACGAGGGCGTTGTGTGCGTGGCGCGCGGGGACATCCGCGATAGTTCGCGGGGTGACCCGCGTTACCGCAGAGCACACAACTGGGAGGGTCGGGAGTGCCAGGAGCGCGCTCGCACTCCTTCGTGGCGTGGTCACCCAGGCACTTGACGCACCTGGGGCGAAGATGGCAATTCTTCGCGGAGTGGCCATAACTCTGGCAGTTATGGCACTGCGAAGGAATGTGGGTCTTGCGTGGAGGCTCAACGGTGATCCCGTTGAGGCCACACACAGACGTGAGAGAAAAAATGGCCTTGCCCTCCTGCGACCGGTCGAGGATGGCCAGAACCATGTTGTAAGGGGCGCGAGTGCTTGGACGGTACATACGGTGTACCTCGCGGACTGGATAGTTCTTCTCCTTAAGGGAGAGGGTAACTTCCTCGACCGAGATTTCGGCCGGGACTCGGCGTAACACGACACGCAGGAGGCGCTCGTCTTCTAACGCGTACGTAAAATACGCGAGTTTCATCTCGGTGAGGAATCGGATTAATGCGCGGTGATCGTCCGACGTGGGACATTTAACGCGAATGCCCGCCGGGGTGCTGAGTGCATTCGTGTAGTTAATACTTCGCGATTTTAAGCTATTGAGAATGTTAAGATGGATGTGTGGTTTAAATAGAGTGGATAGCGTTAAGAATGAGTATATCGGAGGAATTTTGAAAATGGCATCAGTGACAGAGAAATTGGGGAATAATAGGTTAGTATTATTTTGACGTTTCATGAGGAGATAAGTATCTAATAACTTTAAACGGGCAATTCTTGTATATTTTTATATTTGTATATATTCAGGATCTCGGAAACGGCATCATCTATTTTCGTGAAGCTTAGTATGTAGATAGTTTTGGGGACGATAAATCGATCTAGCTAAATAATATTCATAGAAAACTTTTTTATATTGAGTTTTCAGGCAATACAAAAATATAGCTAGAATACAAAGGTAAATTTTGCCGGCGCTGTCAAAACAAAAATAGCTTCGATGGAAATCGGTTGCTTAGAAAATCCGTGTAATGTAAATTTGAATCCGAGTGACAACAGAAGAGATATATTTTGTAATATTCTTTTTTTGTAGAAAAATGTTAATTTTATAGGCAAACCTAAAAGTTTATTTTAATTTAAAAATGCTTTTTAAAGAACGGAGCTAGGCTCGGTTGCCCAGGTACTATATAAATATAAGTGGTAGAGTTACGCTGAAGCTATTACTGGTTTCAGCATGAGTGGGTCGGCTCGCCCGAGGTACTACCACCCGACCCACAGAAACACCGACGTGTAGTAGTGCTCTCATTGGCTTTGTTGCGTTTCGTTCGGTCAGTGAGAGCGTCGGAGGCCCACCTCCCTCCTGTTTCCCTCTTCCTGTCCCTCACTCTTCTCCTCCCCCTTCCATCCTCCCTTCAAACACAGGCTGGCAACGCTTTTGCTACTCTGGTGTTGCTAGTGTCTATGGACGGCGGTGAGCACTTGACATCAGGTGACCCGCCTGTTTGTTTGCCTTATACGATAAAAAAAAATGAAAAGGATATAACTAGAAAAGTTTTAAATATGAAAATGGCTGGATATAGGAGTAGAGGAAGACAGTAAAAGGTATGGATAGATTGTGTGAATAATGATATGTATAGAAAAGGTGTGAACACTAAGATTACATCTGAGGGTGGAAAACATATTATACCGATTCTACATAGACGAAGTAAGGGTAAGAAGATTTATTTTTCGATCTGACTACGCTTTTGGCCCAGCAAGGTCTTAACAGCTTTTTATTTGCCAACTAACTCAAGGGTGCACGGCACACCTCGGCTTGGACTGGTGCCTGATATGTGCAATTCGCGACCTATCTGAGCTAACCTCAGCTAACTAGTCATACGTATATGAGTTGATGAAACATGTATGTGTACCAAGCATACATACCTCAACAACTCTTATAGATATTTCGTATTGGATAATTTTCTGAACTATTTCAGTTCGATAAGGGAAAAAATAAAAATAAAACCTTTCCACTTTCATGTGTAAGCGTGTATGCGTGCACGTGTGGGAAGGTGATATGTATAATGTTGTTGCAGTGATGTAAGATTTTGTGTCACTGTATCGCGCGAGCAGCACACTCAAGGGCTCCACGTCGAGGGAACGGACCTAAGCTTGAGCCGCTACCTAGGTGGGCCAAATCTGGTGTGCAGAAGCGAAATTTACCCCCAGAGGTAAGAAGATCAGAATAATGAGTTCGTTTACTACTCAATCATATCTAAACTACTAAATGTATCAGCATAGGACTAACACCAATCCATACGGAATTTTTCATAGTCGGTTTTAGACAATTTATTTTTTGGATTCGATTGGCCTTTTGCAAGTTTTTATGCCCAACAACGCGGCCGAAAATGTTTTAGTACCAAACTATCATAAGCACAGCTTCTATTATAGTAATTGAAGAGAGTGCACATAAATATACAAATATTGAATGCCGAGATATAGTACAGAAAATTATGCTCTTCAATAAGTATGTATCTCTTCACTCATATGATAGTATAAGAAATAAATGATAACATCTGAATGTATTAAGTCGATTTACTCATTTACTTATCTCGTACTTAAGTCGCGTCGTCATTAAAATTACACTAACTTTTGATAAAGTCGACCTATTTTAATGAAATAAAGACTAAATGTTGAATGAAGAAATGCTTTATTATTTTATGAGGTTTTCTTTAGCAGTGATGCGTGTACAAACAGATAGTTCTAAAAAAGATTGAAATGAATTGTATTACTTACCTAGAATGATTTTTTCACAAAAATCTAAAAAGTACAGACACCTTAATTTTACATTTTTATTATATGTATCACAGAGTAACGATTTTTATTTTTTCGAACTATGCGAGCAATCAATAAGCGGTTTCATAAATATATAATATTTATAGATTGAAGATTAATGCCCAGTTTCTGAGATACTCGGTTAAACTACATACAGTTATTGACTCAACAAAGTTATCGGTAAGATAAACTGTCAATTGGCCCGTTGAGTTTTACTCACATTTATCATATTCTTGTGTGCTCAGAAACGCAATTTGAAAAGTTATCGAACCGATAACGCTATTGAACAGATAAATTACATTTAAAGAACCAGAAATCGGGCATAATTCTGTTATTAAACTATAGTGACATTGTAATAACTTTATTATATTGGTTCAGTTTTGTGATCTACTTAAATTTAGGTTTAGTAAGTAGTAATTTATAACATATAACGTTATTATAATAGTTATAATTATAAATGTTATCTTTATAATTGCTAGTGATCGCCCAGTGGTCGACATTCAACCATTGTTTAAGTCGTGTTATAAACATTATAATAATAGTTATATGTTATAATATCGTTATTGAAAATAGGATGAAAAAGGGTAACTGGAACGTAAGAGTTATAAAATACATACAATCGAGCATAGCGACCTCCTTCGCAACCGTTTTTGAAGTTCATTATTGACAGCTGTCAAAATGTCATTTTTATTTAAATGTGTATATATGTTGTGTAAAATTCAAGTCATAGTGTGAGTAACGCATATTTTAATTAATTCAATGTAATGTAATTTATATGAAATAAATAGTTTTCTGCACTTCTCCGCCATATAAACTTTAACCATGCCAAATTTCAAGTTCATTCATTCACGCAATTTAGTTAAAAAAGGATACAAAGTTTTTGCTTCACGTATTAATATATAGACTTAAAAAAATTATTAGCTAAAGACACGGCTCTATACGCATTTTATACGTAGTATTTTAAATGTACTTATATTTTGTAATTACAAAAGTTATTACTTATAATTTTATAGCCTATCAATTTCAGAATGATATATACTTCCCGTGTAAAAATACCATTAAAATCGGTAGACTAAAAAAAAAAATACTTTTTTAAAACTATTTTTATACGTGCTGTAAAAGTTTAATCGACTATTCTTGTAACCTTGTAAAGTTATATCCGTGCCATTGTATAAAATACCATAAAAATCGGTCTAGCGGTTTTTGACTTAAATGTGTATATATATATAGAGACAATAAAAAAATTAATGTCATATTCGTGTTCACTTAGGTACTTTTATGTTAACTGGTAACTCGCCTGACGCCTCGACTTCGCATGTGCGCAATACTCTAATCCGACGATTGTTTTTACTGTTTCGATATTTACAGTTCATGAAAGTCATAAAAACTACATACGAATCTTCAAACAAAACATTTTTTTTGTAGCGTGTGATTTCGAATATGTGATATTCTTTTAGATATTCATTCATAAAGGGCAGGTTTGATGTACATTAAATGCCTAACGTAATTCTAATATCGAATTGAGTAATGACTCAGTCCTGGAATGTCTAAAAGTTCAGGGGTTTAAGCTTCTTATAATCAAATATAGACTTGAATTATAAAATAACTCTGTATAACTTTGAATAATGACGCAATATATCATGTAAAAGTTAACTTATAAAAATGTCTAAATATTTAGAGTAGAAACGTGATACGCCATTTTGATATCGTGGCCTTAAAAATTAGCCGAGGGATTAATACTATATTTGTTACAAGACCATCCCAAATATATATTATCTTTTAATAAAATATAAAGGTAAAAAAACGGATATAGCCTTTGGAAATAGATATCTATGATGTTATTACAAAAACATTAAAAACGTATTGAATTCTTGCTTTAAAAAGGTTATGTTACCCGATTGGGCCTCCCACGGTAGCGGCTCAAGTCTAGGTTCGATCCCTCGGTAGGGAGCCCTTGAGTGCGTTGCTTGCACGATACGGTGACACACAAATGTACATCACCACTACAACGCTACACGATCACCCCCACACACGTGCACGCCTACACGCTTACACATGAAAGTTGAAGGGTTTACTTTTTTTTCCTTATCAAACTGAAAAACTCTCAATTTTTCGATAATAAATATATGGAAGAGTTGTTGAGGCGTGTATGCTTGGTACACCTACACGGTTCAACAACTCATACATATATGGCTAGGTTAGCTAAGATAGGTCGCGATTTTGCATGCAACAGGCAACAGCCAAGTCGAGGTGTGCCGTACACCCTTGAGCTGGTTGCCAAAATAAAATCGGCTGAGTGCCTTAAGCGCTCGCCTTAGTAGTCCGGTGAAGCTGTTAAGATCTTGCTGGGTCAATAGCGTAGTCACTTCGAAAAAAAAAGGTTACGTTTTAAATTCACCGCGCTCGTGAATGTTCGCCAACTTATGTATGTTATAATACTTATGTAATATAATAAATAACCAATCATTATTTTATGGAACAAATTTGTAATGCTTTATTTTTTTTTTGCAAAAGGTTTTACGCGGGCGATGTCGCGGGCAGAGCTAGATAAAAATAAATGGAATAAAATAATCTACCCTGTAAACGTATTATTTAAATGGCAACACTAAAAGTAATGTAGCTATACGAGAACAATAAAACGCTTTTACTGCAATCAATAACATAAGAAATTGCAACGTTTCTCAGTTATTGCATTCGGCTGCCAAGTGTCGTAAGTTTTCGGCGATGCCAGTTCACGGGCGGGCATTAACGGGTGTTTTGCGTGGACATGTTTACGACGCTGGCATGGCGGATATCGCGATTGCAATCGCCGTCTTATACTTCGAATACGGATAGGTATTTGTTAATAGTTGTTTCCAATATCGTAATGGATTAAGAACATTGCCAAATATTAGTGAATTGGGAGTTAAAAACGGTTATATTTATTCCAATGTTGTCGCGCTTTGGATAAGTTCAGTGTTATATATCCATATATCAAATATGTTAAGTGATATTAAGTTTCTATAAAATTAATTTGGACCGACGTATATACAAAATTTAGAAAGAAAAAACTGGAAGCGGTAGAGCCACACTGAAGCTATTACTGTTTTCAGCATGAACGGGTCGACTCGCCCAGAGTACTCTACCTGTCATAGAAACACTCATGTGAAGTAACAATGCTTGCATTGTTGTGTTTCGTTCGGTTAATGAGAGCGCCGGTAGCTTACCTCCCCTTCCCCCTTCCTCTGCTTATCTCCTCCTCCCCCTTTCCTCTCCCTATCTCCTCCTCCCCCCTCCCCCCAAACACAGGCTGGCAACACACTTGCGACACCTCTGGTGTTATACATAAAAAGAATTCTGTACCGCAGGGTTATGTTAATTTTACATTCACGCGAGTGGATCTATGGTCAAAAACTAGCAGAACATTACTAGTAAAGTTAGTGTGTAAGATGCTATAGACTTTTGGTAACAATTAACATTCGTCTACTTTCTGGTTCTCTTACAGAAAATAGCTACAAATGTGTATAATATATGTACTAAAAAGATAGCTAGTTATATCCAAACGTCGATTACGCTTATGGCAAAGTTACCCTAATGTCAAATATGTGAATAATGCAGGATTTTCGGAACCCTTCGGATATCCTGTCCAGACGGCTGATAGCTTTCTCATCCTGAAAATAACTTCGCAGGTAATAGAGATAAGCGTTTAGGGTATTCGTTACAGTGAATTGAAATACATATAAGTTATTGTTTTCATAGCTTCAGGCATTATGTATGAAACGTAGTAGCCTAAGGTATATTTAGGGTTGCAAAATATTTATTGTCTTTTTATTATAGTTTGTAAGTAATTTTTTTTTGGTGAGTTCAAATATTAATTGAGTACATACCGAACTCATTTGACACTAGGGGCATTTCACGTAATGCATATTTTTTATCATGTTAATTTCTAAAAATATGTTTTTTTTTTAAACAGTCTTATCGTTCGTATCGTTTTTTTTAATTGAAAAATTAAGATAATACATTAAACAACTATTTGCATAGAATATCTTTTTAGTAAAAAGGAACTTGAATTAAAAAAAAAAATTACAAAACTGGAAATAATTTCAATTCTCTTTTATATCAAAATGTGAACTAAAAATACATAAAGTATACTAGAATTTTAAAAACAGGAACTGCATTGATTAATAAATATACGAACATGTTACATTGCACTAGGGTTTGGCACTTGCCTAAGTCGGTTTAGTTACTAAATATCGAATTAAAATGCCTGGATATTAACATGTACCGTCCTATTTAAGATTATGTAAGCTATAATAATGTAAGAGATAATTATTTAGGGTCAGTATTATTCATCATCATTATTATCAACCCAACTAAGTAGGGTCGGCACAACATGTTCTCTTTTTCCACTCTCTCCTATCAAATGTCATCTCAGTATTCACACCTTTTACACACATATCATTTTTCACACAGTCCATCCATACCTTTTTCGGTCTTCCTCTACTCGTATATCCATCCACTATCATACTCAACACTTTTCTAGTTACATGGTTTTCATCTCTCCTCATGACATGCTCATACCATGCTAACCGATTACTCCTCAACTTCTCTGTCACTGACGCTATTTTTAAACTTCCTCTGATATACTTATTCTTAATCTTATCCATTCTAGTCACATCACACATCCACCTTAACATTCGCATCTCTGCCACGTGTAAATGGTCTGTAATTGTATTGGTTTTGGTCAGTATTATCAAAGAACATAAATATGTTGAAGCGATGGTGGTTCATTGGCTTGTGTGTTTGGACACCTCGTCCATCAACACGGTTCGAATGTTTGCAACTGAATCGGAGTTTTTTGTAAAAAAAAATATCGTGACGAAAATATAGCGTGGTAGTAGGGTTATTCTTAAACCTAGCTAGATAGCAACCACTGTTAAGGTGAATATCTATTACCAATAACCAACTATACCATTATTTAACTATACCGTCATTATATAACAATATAAATTACCAATAATGTCATTAAACCTAAAATAGTTAATAGTTAAATAAAATTTAATTAATTAATTTAAAAAAACGAGCCGTCACGGGATGCCTGCTAGATGTGAAACATCAAAACTGTTTTGTATAAGTTAAATGCATAAAAGAACAGATTACGACAGGAATCAGTTGTGGCATAATGAAAAGATAAAGCTAAAAGAAATACAAATTAGTTCCATAAAATAATGACCGTTTATTTATTTTATCACATAAATGTTCATTTTTATTAAATACAAATTGCAAAATAGTTGCAAATGTTTTTGAGAATTTCGTTAATAGTGCAATGTTCGTGTTTTGCGTCGCCACGCCAACAATCAGGTTTACTCTCCGCCTATAGATGTTTCACATCAAAAGATTGCTCACGGATACGATTTTTTACGTATGCAAGACATTACACGTAAGACATTAAAAATAAGGCGCAGACCATTCTGCACAATAGAAGAAATTAAAAAAGTCTTTATACATATGTCTTATTCCAGTAGCTGTACTTGAGAACCAGTACCCTATAGGTTTAGCTTTTTTATAGTTTTGGACCTCATTCTCATTTAAACATCAGGTGAGATTGTAATCAAAGAGTAAAAGCTACGAAGTATAAAAAACAAAATATTATGATGCAGTCGTGAGGGTTAGATAAAGTGCCTATGTTATTGACCCATACTATTTAATTATTTAACTACATGGATTTAAATTTTTATTAGTTCTAAAGCAAGGTTTACCATATAGCGATAATTCTAAAACGTATACACTTGAATAATTTTTATATTTTCATGATTTAATCTTATGTTTGACATAAACTTATGAACATTTAACTTAATGAATAACGTTTTAATAGTAGCAATTTATTTGCTTCATTAAATCATTTATTAACCCCGTCGAGCCATTTTCTACCTTACACCGTTCGCGATATATACGATAATCGCATATAAATGGCGTTTTAACATAAATATCGCTTGCTCACCGTGCCACAAATCTCAGGCGGTACACAAATCACGAAGTATAACGCTACCTATTTCCATATCACATGAACGCGCAGAAGGCATACGCAGCTAAATGTATCCATGACACGATAGCGAAACATCGTGGTGCCTTTGAACCGGGCGAGTTACTTGCTCGAGTTACACGCGTGTAGTGAAACCATAGATTACTTCACAAAGCTTTAGATAAATTCAGTCATGTATTTGTTAATTATATGTTTAAATTTTATACAAATTTATGTGACTGGATTGTTTACACAAAGATACAAATACGGAAACATAGTTAATGATCATAAATACTTAATACCAACGGTTAGTGAGTGTAAATTGATCATGTATCAATATGAGGCTATTATTTATTTATCCAATTTAGTTATATTCGTTGTGATCTGTGACCCACAAAATAATTATATTTCGTCTCATATATGTGTATTTAAATTAAAAAAAAAAACAATAATAAAAAAAAAAAACGAAAAAAAATACGATATAAATTATAATTATCATATATTATTTATTATGATTTTATAGATATTTTGTTAAGTATTATAATAATAATAGAATGTACCTTCACATTGTATTTCTTATAATATGAGAATATTTACATAAATGATGAAATTGATTGTAATTACAAGCATGTTTATAATAATTATGAATCGTATCCAACCACACTAGTGATTTTTATTTTTTTAAAGTATAAATTTACATTTGTTAATTCTGTTTTTCTTTATCCCCCTTAAACAAACTTTAAATTATAATCTGCAAACAATGTTTTTAATTAGCGCCTGTTTCTATGTAGTAAATTAGCACAGCTAATAAAACTTATTGTATTCATAGTTTACATATTAAGCTTGACAAGGTGTTCTGTATAAAATACATTTATATGTGGTTGTAAAATCTCTGAATGCCTCTTGATGGCATTGGATAGATTCCCATTATATTATTAGGTAGTGTTAAGAGAAAAGATATAATATAGATATAATAAGTTCATAAAGAATTGTCAATATTCCCATATAGGGTAAGAGTAGGGTGTAAGGGGTATCAAATAACATCATAAGACTTGAGACACCCAAGCCAACCTCACCTGCACGTGATGCACCCTGCTGATTAACAAACGAGGCAATGGCGAGAGCGGGGTGGTAGAGTTTTGCAGCCTGACTGGGTCGCGACCACCATGTATATGGCGAAAAAGCCCGTAATAGTGATTCGCTTCTGCGGGTCGCGTTTCGGAATCAGCCTGTACATATCCAGCTTTTTGCAAGCCGACATGATAGTAGCGACCGGCGATGGATAGTGTGTCAATCGGTGGTCGCTACTATTTTTGGATTGCACTGTGCTTACCATCAGGCATAGTGCAATCATTTTGCCGTGCTACAATAAAAAAAAGAGTAGTCCTACTAGCCCAAGCATTGCCGTGTCAAGCCAACTGGCACGGGATGTCGCAGTAAACGGGGCACGCGTGCAAAGTTGAATACTCAACCGCGAGTGGCGTTTAACGTTAACCATTCTTCCGTGAGTGGTATACATAAAAGCTATTACCAACCCATGGGATATGAATATGTTATGATAATATTACATGCGCTAAACAAATTTATACCTATACCTACATTATATTCTCGAAATATTATTACAAGAGTATAAACTAGCAACCCGCTTCAGCTTTACGTGGATGTTTTATGTAGCCGCGAATGTGTCTCAAGTATATAGATTCATTTTTTATCTATATTATTTGCTCAACATAACTAATTACAGAAAAAAAAATTGAACAGATTTGTAATATCTAAATAATAAAAATGATTACGATGTCCTTTTCTGTAGGCGTTTTAAGACGGTATGTGTAATTATTTTTTTTCGATCTGACTACGCTCTTGACCTAGCAAGGTTTTAACAGCTTCACCGGACTACTAAGGCGAGCGCTTAAGGCACTCAGCCGATGGTATGTGTAATACATTATTCCTATGTGGTAGCCAGCATTATCAATGTAAGCATCCGAAAACTACTTTTTTGAACTTCATTAGAATATATCCAGTTGTTTTTATTTCACATAAATAAGATTTACATGTATAATACATAAAGAACTTTGAAAAAGTATTCTCTAGTCGATGGACTAACCGTATCTAAATCTGTTGCGATGTTTTGAAATACTAGGGTATCACACACGGACCCGGAAAGCTATTTTGTTTTTAATATTGATTAGTTGATTCTCGCCAGTCTTGTTGAGTATTAAAATATGTCAGTGTCAATTGAATCATGCAAAAGTGTTAATTACAAGAACATATTTCAATTTCTTTAAACATTTATTCTATACCAGTTTTGTCATATGTATCTGAGTGCTGAGCTACGAAAGAGACGGAGTAGAAATATTGCATGTGGCAGAGATGCGAATACTAACGCGGATGGATATACGGTTTAATTAGAATTGATACGATTAAGAATAAGTATAGGAAGCTTGAAAATAACAACAGTGACAGAGAAGTTGACGAGGAGAAGTTTAGCATCGTACGGGTATATTATGAGAAGAGATGAAAGTCAAGTATGAAGGTATTTAGAAGTAACAGAAAGTAACAGAAGTTTGGAAAAGGTGTAGATGGATTCTGTAAACAATAATATGTGTATAAAAGGTGTGAATACTGAGATGACATCTGAAAGGGGGGAGTGGAAAAGGAAAACATGTGCTGACTCTACTCAAGCAGGATAAGGGTAAGGGTAGGTGGTAGAGCCACGCTGAAGTTATAACTGGCTATAACAGCATGAATGGGTCGGGTAATACCACCCTCTCACAGACAACCGACATGAAGTAATAGTACTTGCATTGTTGCGTTTGGTCAGTGAGAGCGTTGGAGGCCTACCTCACCCTTCCTACCTTCCCTCCCTTCCTCTTTCCCGCCAACACAGGATGAGAACGCACTTACGACTCCTCTGGTGTTACTGATGTTTACGGACGATGGTGATCGCTTAACATAAATACCATAAGTGTCTAAGAGTTTAACCATCTTTATTGCTGTTCCAGTTACTAATATATATTGTTCTCTAATGTTTTTTTTTTCAAAATGATATCGCTGTTGACCTGGAATGGTCTTTACAGCTTCACCGAACTATGGTTCTCTAATCTTTTTATTACTAGTCTGAGGGTTAACTTTTGTTGGTATGCATTGAAGAAATAAAATTGAAAACGTTTTTTGTTGTGGCGAGACGTAGCAGAAGCCATTCAACTGTAGATAGAAGTTGCAATGTAACATTCAATCAAGTACTGCTTTATAGCCAATAGGTAAATTAAATTTGTAGTCGTAAATGGTTGTCTGTTATTTGAAGTATGTATAGATTGAGTTACATTACACGTTATATCTATATATTAATTAATACGTGAAGCAAATTTTTTGTATCCCTTTTTAACCTACTTCCCGTCATCGGGTGTACTTGAAATTTGCCATAGTTAAAGTTTATATGGCGGAGAAGTGCAGAAATTTTATATAAAATGCATTAGAAGTACATTAAATTTATTAAAATATGCACTACTCACACTACTACTCGAATTGTACATAACATATACACATATGTAAATAAAAAAGACATTTTGACAGCCGTCAATAATTACGAATTTCAAAAAGGTTTGTGAAGGAGGTTGCTATGCTCGACTATATGTATTTTTAACTCTTACGTTCTAATTACAATTTTTCATCCTACATTCAACAATGATATTATAAAATATAACTATTGTTGTAATGTTTATAATAAATTTTATGGTGAACTCACTTCAAATGATGAATTAATAAAAGAATGAGCCAAATAATACTTAGTTTAATCAAAATAAGAATTTTGTTTATAAAAGTAATCCATAACTTAGACCTCCCCGGTTACAATGTTGCAATTCAACCGCATGTATCAACGAAAAAGAATTTATTTTCAAATTTAATGGTAGTATTAAAAACGTTTTTGTCTTGGATTCACTATTTGATTGTATTGTGCATCCATTACTTTTACAACGATGATACTGGGCATATCACTATTTCTCATAATGAACAGACTACATTTAATTCAATATCACCCAGAAATACCACCCCATGGTGTCGTGTAAAGTTAATTAAAAATTGTGTCATGAGTTGCGATAAATTTCTTTATTTTCGTAAAGTTATGTTTGGTTACAATTTGAGCTTTACCACGTGGTTTTTGTTTCCAATTATAATTAATTTTCATTTTCATTTACACATATATATTTTTAAATGATTATATAATAAAGATCATCGAAAATGGCAAATAACTGTGTAGCCATGATGAAAACCTTTGATTATAGAAGTATATCCTTTGACACAAGAACTCTAATAAAGTTCAAACTTTAAAAAATCAATTAACTATGGTCGAATGTCGACCACTGGGCGCTCACTAGTATAAATAAATACATCATCCAAAAACTATTTGATAGATTTCTTTTTTTAATTTTGCTTTTTAGACCTTTGGTTCTTATGCCGTAACTTACAACGATAGCTTAATCCAAAATACTTTAAACACCTACGATTTTCCCTAGAAACTACGCGTTTCGTTATCTATGTTTTTTGTCGTGGATAACTAGGGTAAACGGTTTTGTTTTAGTTACTTATATTTCGCTCTATCTCTCTATTACTAATTTCAAGTATAACTTTTTCAAGTTCAGCTCGTACAAATGAAATCAAACGTTTTTTTTTTGTTGCACTGAGGCTTGGTAGCGGTCAATCAATTTCAAGGGGAAGTGCCAAGTAATGTCTACAATAATATTTAATTACCTATATAAATTTGTAATAAACTCATGACTGTATTACACATAAGCTCGAACTAACAGTTATATTTAGAGCGACCAAAAACTTTGACGAGGACTATACGTTCTACAATAAGTTCCCAAAGCACATTACCAATTTAGTGGACGGTAAGTTAAGCACCATAATATGATAAGAGTTAAGCTAATTTGAAGGTTTTTTTTCTTGATCTTACTACGCTATTGACCTAGCAAGGCCTTTACAGCTTCACCGAACTACAATTCGAACGCTAAAAGTGATAGCAGTCTCTGCATATTTCCTAAAAATAAATGATAAAGAGGTAAAGTTTGTGAGTTTGTAACGTTGTAGGGGGTAATCTGTGGATTTAATAAATTGATTTTGAAAATTCTTTTACCTATAGAAAATCACGTTATTTGTGAGTGTTATAGGCTATAAATTAACCCGAAAAATGAAAAGACTTTATTGTGGTAGTCGGATTTGCAAAGTAAATCGGAGAATAAACGGTCGAAAGAAGACGTTTCTTACGAATTCTGCCTTAAAGATAAGAGATATATAATTGACTTCTAGAGAAAAGTTGCAGAGCTTGATAATGCCTACAAAAAAGTCACCGACAGCTTATGTCTAACTTTTATATTTAAGACACAAAAAGTAGTTTTTTTATAAATGTTTACCATCCGACGAAGTGTTTTTTTTTTTTTCGAAATGTCTACACTATTGACCCAGCAAGGTCTTAACAGCTTCACCGGACTACATCCGACGAAGTGGGCACGGGTCAATTAGTTATGAATGAAATGACATAAAAAGCTAAAAAAAAATGTATACAAAAAATAAAAATTAATACATTGGATTACATGCCGACTTTTCTCAATGACTGAGTTCCTTTTCGAATCGGAACTTCCTAGTATTCAGGAAAATTCAGGGCCCAAATTGAGTAAAGCATTATTAATTTTCATTATGAATTGACGGCAATCTCCAAAAGATCCGAAGATATGTATAATGATGGTCTTTACCAATCAGATAATTAGCCTTTTAATAAGCACGCGTTATGCAACCTTTGAGAAATATATCGCGAGTAATGCACACACGTGTGAAATAAATACGATTGTCATACACACGCATTGGTGAGATTTATGCATGTGTGTGATCTAAGCCTTTCGTTGGCGTAACTACTTCACGATTGATGTAAATTTTCGTGGGTGTGGTAACTTAGACGCACACAGTAATGGATTTACAGTGTTAAGGGTGTGATTTTTTTTGTATTAAAAAATCTTCACTTAAACAAGAGAATAACGTACTTATAAAAGTTATATTGAAAGCAGCTTCCTTTATTTATAGGTTACTAAGTGTTAATGTTTTTAGCTTTTAATCTTCATTATAAACTATTTTTATGTTTAACTTCACATTTCATCAATTTTCATCATTCTAAGCTGCGTTTACTTAATAAATTATACATTTCATAAAAATGTATATTTATCTGTATAGTTAAGAGATGCAGTGAAAGCGTTATAAAATTACATCTGAATTTGTTAAGTATTCGTATAAATTAATATTTTCCTATTTGTTGACATATTTTCTTTGCAAGAGAATTTAAAATATATACATATAAATAAAAAAGGATTCTTTATTACTTGTCTGGGTTAAATGTGGAAATGGCTTGACTGATTTCGATGAGACTTTAAGTGATTGATAGAAAACTTTTCAAAATATCATCTAGGTTACATATTATCTTGTATTTCTATTGGTACTGAGCAGTAACGATAAAATATAAAAGAGAGACATCAAAATTTGTGCAATGTTATTACAGTTAATTTGTAATGAAGAAAATATAATCAATAATTTAGTGGCATCCCATGATTGATTCAGGTAAAAAAGGTGGTTTCCAAGAAAAAAGAAATCCATTTTCCCAAGCACAAAATTGCGGTCATCAGTTAGTATTAGAAATAAAGTGATGAAAATATCAAGCCTAAATTCAGTGCCTTAACATGCAATCGACACGTGTGTGTGTGTGTGTGTGTAAAGGTAACATCGAGTATTAGTGTGACGCCTATTCAATCTTCTTACGTTCCATTTCGCAGGGACATTCGATTCTATTCCTTTCTAAACTGTATAAGCTGTGTATACGCATCTCTCTCGCACCTAACAGGCTTAGAACGCTGTGATATATTGTATTGGATGGATTTTTCGTATCTGGGAATGGAATTTCTTTTCTGACTCGTTGGTACCTGACGCGGCGATGTTCGATCGAGTCGCATTCGCGTGATTCTATTTTATACACGGAATATGTTAAATTTGATGTAAAATTAATGGTTCGGGAAACATATTAAATAAAATATTATCCATTACTTTATCGCGTTTCCTTTATTTTAATTTTTCACCCGACTAAATATGTATTTGTATGGGAAAGGTCTAAGAGCAATGTTTGCCGTCGTATGACACTGTGACAGTGATTTCTGTATCCGGTAGTTGCGTTGCAAAGTATATATATATTTTTTTCGAACTGACTACGCTATTAACCCAGCAAGGTCTTAACAGCTTCACCGGACTACCAAAGCTTATCTGTTCTACGTATCTATTAACATAACAAGCGTTGCACGAAATTTAGTAAATTAAATAAAAAATAGTGTGTGGAGGCTCTCCGCGCGGAAGAAGTGAAACTTCGTTATGTGGAAATGAAAAAGGGGTAGAAATTGATTTTGAGTGAAATCATATGGTTTCTTTAAGACAAACTTTATTAACATAGCTTACAATTCACAATTGATCGCATCTGTTAATTATCATTTTTGAGTGGAGAAATATCCAAATCTATAACATTTATAATGCGATCATGATGGTAACTAAAGTATGAAAGTTTAACGCAACAGTGCTTTCATACCCCCTCATGGTAACGTTAAACGTTTAACGCAACCTTGTTGGAAATCACATTAGAAGTTTCACTTCAATAATAAATTGGACGAAATAGTTACTTCATGTGATCTCTGAACTAGTGTACTGTCGCTTGAAATTGTTATATAATTCCGCTGTTTCGTTAAATTATTGTATTGTATTGTATCGTACTATATGTAGGCAATACTAGGTTACTTTATTTAGGGCATGTATAATAATAATAATCGTGTAAGTGCGTCCGTCTATTTATATTTGTAATTTCGTGTATGTATTTATTATATAACAGGCTTTGTCTGAAAACCAGCGCTGCAACGCTTCCACGTCCAAACCTGCAGTTAATGCTGCGATAAAATTCTGTTCATCTCATACACCACGTTTTGTCTCACTTGAATTTTTGCTTTTTTTTTGTATGTAAATCTGTGTTGTATATGATGAATACATATATTTAAAAAAATCACTTAGATGGCTTAGAGTATTTGAGGCTTTATTTTAAATTCTTCTCACTAGCCCCATGAACTTGAGTTTGATGGAAAAATTGGAAGGTAAGAAACGACGATGGTTCCGACGTTCATCACGTTCTCTCATCACCCGTGGAAGTTTGTTTCAAATCTATACTATTATTAGGTAAAGTATGTTTGTTTCCGTATCTAAAAAAAAATTCACTAATAAAAAACGGTTGCCTATTCATATTTAAATTTATATCTTAGATAGTGGTTGCTCGCGACTTCGACTACGCTTGCCTTTTTGCATACATCATCTTGGTGCAACCTTCTGTGTAACTTTTTGTCTATGATGAATGTTCTTAGATAATAGAATCTTTTCCAGCTTACTTGAGACTTATTTAGCGGACTTATTTGATGGTATTTTTACTCTACTCTCCTAATACATTCTTGGTAATTTCATGTATATCCGTGAACCTTTGAAAAACTGAATTTTATAAAATATTGGCTTGGTCTAAATACTAGAAAAGTGTAGTAACAAACTAGTTGTTCCATGTTTCAGACTCAGTAAAACCAATAATCGTTTTTAGGTAATAATGTTAGGTTTTACAATATACAATCCCAAAGCATATTACCAATGTGCTGGACTGTAAGTTCAGTAAGCGTCATATCAATTGGTTTTTGGTATCAACAAGCTATTATAGAGTGGATGAATATGTGAACGATGTTGATGTTTAGAATTGACTCCTCTCTGCGCATCCACTAAAAACAATTGTAACGTATAATGTGTCCGAAATATATCTATGTATGTTGGAAAGATGAACCATATTGAGTTTCTTGCCGGTTCTTCTCGAAGACTTGATAGTTTTAACATTCAAAGCGCCTTATTAGGGCCTACAACGATTAAAGTATTTTTCATTTAATTTTATTTGATTGACTTATATGTATTATATTAAAAAAAAACAATATCTATATACATATATATTATATGTTATTCTATAGTATAAATTATATCGTTGTGATGATAGATTAGATTCTGTTTACTTGTTTTTTTTTTTCATGAAAAAGTAACAAGCGTACATCCGTATTCACAAAGGTTCGCGTTTACAATATAAACAGGATTAATAAGGATTAGAAAGGGCAGTTGCTAGTAATAAATATAAAGGACATAATATTATTAAATTATTGATAAGAATGTACTTAACGGAGTTTTATATAAACAAAATGACGAAGGTCTGTCGTTGTGTGTGCCTCACACAAAAACTATTGGATAGATATCGATCAATATTTTAAGTATTACTTGTTAGACATTAAGTTCTTATATAAAAACAATATCTTTGTGTATAAAAATGCATATTATTTTCCGAATGTATGTCCACGTATCAATTTAAAACGGCTGCACCAGCTTGGACAATTCTTTTAATGTGTAGTCTGTATTTGACAGGACAAGGTTTGTATGAAAGAAGATGTCTAAAAAATCTTCATATAAAAAGTACGTGAGTTATTGAGACCTTTGTCTCAATAATAAGACAAAAATATTGACAGATTGAATTTCAATTATACAGTTGCTATTTAATTTCTTTACATAGGATCACTATCCTCACCAATACAACTGTTCGAAGCCTGGGCGGACAGTTAGTTTAATATAGAATCATTGTGTTTCAGCCAACAGCCCAAGCCGAGGTGTGCCGTGCACCCTTGAGCTAGTTGTCAAATAAAATCGGCTGAGTGCCTTATGCGCTCGCCTTAGTAGTCCGATGAAGCTGTTAAGACCTTGCTGGGTCAATAGCGTAGTCAGATAGAAAAAAAAAAGTTGTAAGCAACTACTATTTTCATAAGCAGTACAAAACACTAAAGATTTTTTTAAACACCGGAGAATTATAGTCTGCTAATAGTCTGCTATCTCTAAAATCCCAAAGTATTGATTCCGATATATTATTAAAAGTGTGCAGCGCTGATAGTTTTACGCAAAAACTTGTAAAATTTCACAGTTATTGCTTTATGTAATACTAGCTGCGCCCGCGACTACGTCCGTGGGAAATTTTATTTACAAATAAATAAATAAACGTTGTGAATGACTTTGTTCTCCAAGAAGCAGTATGGTACCACAACATCTAGTTCTTCATCATATACATTTGAAGATAATTATAGCTACATTCATTATAGACGGATGCATAATCGAAGGTGTTAGTTTCAGATACCAAAATTGTACACATAACGAACCATCCTACAATAAGCCTTCTCGTTTGTGTTTATTATATATATACATATATATTATTGTGTTATATAGGTTTAACCTATATGTTATATCGGTGTATGAGCTACTACCATACCAAATTTTGTCAAAATCCGTCTAGTACTTTTTGCGTGAATCCCGTACAAATAACAGACAGACATATAGGTAAAAATTTTAAAAACCATGGAAATGTATTCTGTCATTGATCTTAAATCTCACCAGAGTAATTTTTCTTTAAAATATTTAATGTACAGAATTCGTCTCGTTATCCTTCTTTTATATGTGTAAATGTCTCAAATAAACAAATAACAAAGACCTACATACAACATTACTGTAAAGAGACACGATAGAATAATCGCAAAGGAACGCGCACAATTCTCATACCCGCCGGGTATTCCAGAAAATTGGTGCCTCCAAAGAATATATTTTGAATTTTTATTATGTACTATTTTCTATTCCGCTTCCAAGGTAACCCTTCCACAAAGGGGCTTCTCAAATGCGGAGACATTCTATAGGTGGGGTGGGTGGTCCACCCCCTAACCCCTTCAGGGGTAAGATGTGCCACCCTGTCCCATCTCGTTTCCCTGTGAAGGATTTACCAAGTAGCACGTGTAATATACATGTGTATGAGTTGTTGTGATGTTTGAATTTTGGATATTTTTTTTCTGTTGTGTCTAGTTGGAGATTTACGTTCGTTATACCTTTGTGACTTTGTTATTGTGTAGGCTTGTCGATGATCAAAAAGGTTGTTTTTTTCGTAACAAATGTTTATTGAATGCTACGGAGTGTGTTGTTTTCAAGAATAATTTTTATTTCTATATTTGTTACGATATGTCTCATATTTCAAATATTATTTGTGAAGCTATCGTTCTTGTGATATTTTATAATATTGATTAATTGTAATTACTGTTAATTAGTAAATATGTTATTCATATCAACGTTATTATTCGTTAAAAAAAGCAAAATACCTGGCTGCAAACATAATTAATTTTTTTTTACATATTGGTAAGTTAAAATCTAACTTTATTTCTTCTCTACTTTTTTTTTATTTAAAGATGTGACACATAAATATGTATTATTAGCTTAAATCACTCCTAAAATTGTGTTCTAATTAGACGATTTGATTCTGATACCTCATATAAAATCCATGAAACCGACTAGATTACAGATCGTCCTAAAGAAATAAACATACTTACATATACTCGAAAAAGATTGACTCACTTGTATAAAGTAGGGTAAAACGCATTACCTATTGTTGTCCTTTTAATAGTGGAAAATAACAATTATTTACATGAATAAAACACTGGTAAAGGCTGTTAAATTATAACACTTTACAACTAGGTGTACCCGCGGCTTTGTTTGAATTTGTTACTATTTGTTACAATTTTTGATGTAAAACATTCTTACAACCTTATTGTTGGCGTGGTGACACGAAAGCTAAACTTTGCGCTATTAACGAAATACTCAAAAACATTTGCAACCCTATCTATATAAACATAACATTCAAACTGTTTTGTCGACCTCTCGTTCTACTGTTGTTACGTGGAACGCGTCGACGACCTATCACTCTTTGATATACGCCGCCAAACGCACCATCCCTGAGCCTAGTTGAATTTTTATATTTTGTATTCAATAAAAATGTATATTTATGTAATAAAATAAATAAATAACCAGTCACTATTTTGTGGAACAAATTTGTAATGTTTTATCTTTAGCTGATTCCTGTGTTAATATGGTATTTTATGCATATAACTTATACTAAACAATTTCGATGTATCACATCTGCCAGGCGTCCCGTGACGGCTCAATTTTGTTTTTTATTTTTCATGTACATTTATTTGAATTATAGCAAAATGTATTACGACTTAACAGGACGCTCTTTGCCCTGACATGCCAAATACAAAACCGGGTACTTTACAATACTGTTTATTTTTTATTTTATTCTTAACATAGGAGTACACATTATAATACGTTATATAAATAATTCGCCCTCATCCCTCCTTAAGGGTTGTAATAAGGTCATTGTTTGGGTGAACGCGTCTCGCAAAGGATTATCCGGTGTCAATTCTAAACGTGTAAACAACATCTCCTTCGACAACGGTTTATCGTTTTACACTCTATATTTCTACTGTTTGGTATTAAAACACTTTTAAAGAACAAACTTTGTGTTACAGGGAAATTATTTAATACAAAAACAACAAAAATCCAATGTCACGCTGTGTTTCTAGTCGGTCACCCATCCAAATATTAACCGCGCCTGACGTTGCTTAACTTTGGTGATTGGACAAGAGCCGGTGTTTCCAATCTACCTGACACAGTGCCTATCCCTAACACTTCTCGTCATACAAAAAGGTTGATCAGAATTTCGAACCATTCCTGGTTTTATTTCAATGAAGTAAGTTGCAAAAAATCCTATCATCATCTGAGAGTAATTTCGTGCACATTGTATAGATTATACAATTACACATATATATATAGAGTGTATTAGATTCGTTAGAGATAAACATACAAATTGTATGTTGTCATCTTTATAAGCATTTGGCACTTGGACGGATGACCGCTTGGGAACACGGTGTGACGTTGTTTATTATCGTATTTTTAATTATTATTTTTATATCAGAAGAGGCAAAGGTACAGGCGGGTCACCTGAAGTTTAGTAATCACCACTGTTCATAGACAATAGCAACACCAGGGGACTTGTAAGTGCGTTATCAACCTGTGTTTGGGGGGAGAGGGGAAAGGGAAAGGGAAAGGGAAAGGGAGATGGGACTCCGGTCCTTTCACTGACCGAACGAAACGCAACAATGTAAGCATTGTTACATCACGTGTGTATTTCTGTGGGTTGGATTGTACTATCCCGGACGAGCTGACCCATTTCTGCTGAAACCAGTTATAGTTACAACGGGGCTCCATGAGGAAGATTTAGGTATATGATTTGTCAAGGTTTCCTTTTTATATCAGGTCGGGATAACAATGTAGGTGGTAGAGCCACGTTGAAGCTATTACTCATTTCAGAATGAATGGGTCTGTTCACCCAGGGTACTACCACCCTACCCACAGAAAACCGACCTCTCCTCCTTCCCACCAAACACAGGCTGGCAACGCACTTGCGACTCTCCTGGTGTTGCTAGTGTCTATGGACGGTGATGATCACTTAACATTAGATGATTCGCTTGTTCACTTGCCTTCTATGATATAATAATTTTTTCTCGAACTGACTACGCTATTGGACTAGCAAGGCCTTAAAAGCTTCACCAGACTACAATACTAAAAAAACTTGAGAGGTGTCAAGGGACACCCGGATGGAACGAAGTTCCTTTCGATTAATTAGTGAAGGAATTGTAATAAAATTTTATTTTTTTAAGTTATAATAATATTTTTTTTATTATTAACAAATATAATGTTATATAAACTTAATCAGTAGGCTCAATTTTCGTAATAATTGGCTTGTGGTAACTGAAGTAGGAAACATATGTTTGGGATTCTATTTTATTTAAATTATTATTTATTATTTACAAAAAACCTGTATACACTCAACAAAAATAATCGTCGCGACACCATACTGTTCAATGCGAAAAAGAAATGAAAATATCTGGCTTGCTTTCTATAATAGAGAGAGAGAGAGAGACAGACAGAGAAACATGCGACGCCGCACAGCTTACAATAGCTTACTATAGCAAAATGTGTCGTTACAACTTTTCGTAAGAATTTTTTCCGTCTAGCCCCCGTTCACAACGCGCGATAAGGAACTTCGTTCCAAAAAATGTCCACGAGACCCGTTATTAATATTAACAATATAATATTCAGATTAGCTATATTGCTGTATAGCATTTTTTCCTACGTTTGTCCATCCCCAAAAACTTCATCGTAATAAGACGTTTAGAGAGTGTTTTCAAATCAACATAGAAACGTATTTAAATTTTATTACAAATCCAAACGATCCCGATAAAACACAATAAATATCTGAGGATATTATTGGTTACTGATCAACCAATAACCGAATAATAAAAGGAAACGCAATAAACTGTTGGTTATTAAGCGAATTGGATGGTAATAACATCGTATTATGTCTACTGAGCTGTGAGATATCATCATTTTTCGATTTCACTTTATTTTATAGTAGATTTTATTTGGTTTAACGTTAATATTGGTTGATGATAATGTTTTTAGGAACATTCTTCTACAGACGATCTTCTCATAGCATCTACAATAATAAAATCGGTGTATATGTATTCATTTTAATTGTATAATAGCTTCGCATGAATGTCTAACGAAGGAAATGGTACCAAATCTTCTTTTTATAGTAGGGCCGTGTAATTAAATCAAATGGCAACTGAACAATTGAGCGTCAGTTTGTCAATTATGTCAATATTTTTGAGATAGCTGTGCCCGAGACTTTGTCCGCGTGGAAACTTATTTTTTTTTTAGGCAAACGAACAGGTGGGTCACACGATCTTAAGTGATCACCTCCGTTCACAAACACCAACAACATCAGAGGAGTCGCAAGTGAGTTGCCAACCTGTGTTAGAGGGGAAGAGGAAGGGTGGAAGGTTAAAAGGGAAAGGGAAAGAGGGAAGTGAGGGGGAGGAAGGTGAGCCTCCGGCGCTCTCACTGACCTAATGAAACGCAACAATGCTGTTACTTCAGTTTGGTATTCTGTAAGAGGTGGTACTACTCCGGGCGAGCCGACCCCATCAAGCTGAAACCAGTTATAGCATCAGCATGGCTCTTTATATTAATAAAATAATCTGAGTTGAGTTGGTATTGAGTTCATACCCTACTTAGCTAGTTTTTCTCTAGTACTTTTTTTTTTTTTTGTAACTTTATTTTTGGCAATCATACTTTCCGATTATTACTGCCATTGTCACGTAGTCAATAATATCACAAACTTCGTGTGATCATTCCAATATTAAGCATCGTGTGAAACCATATTCTAACAAGATGGTGGATCCCTTGTTAGAACCTTCCAGGGAGTTTTTGTGGCATCTCAGAATTTCATGCTCCGTGTTATTATTTTCCATTCACTTCACTTATGCATAATAAACTATATTACGTAAATACCACCAAATTTACACAATATATAGCCAAATAACACAAGATTATGAATAAATTATAAAATCCACTACATGACAGACTAAAATCCCGCCAAAAAACCCTCTCTCGTACTTACGCCGCGTCGTTATTAACATTACAATAACTTTTGATAGAGTGGACCGACTTTGATATAACAAAGACTAAGGTAATCTCGAAGATATGCTCTATGATACTCAGTACTTTAGCAGTGATGCGTGGTCACATAAACCAGATTAGGCCCCCCTCGGCAGCGACTCAAGCCTAGGTTCGTTCCCTCGGTTTGGAGCCCTTGAGTACACTGCTCGCGCAATACAGTGACACAAAATCTTACATCACTGCGACAACATTACACATATCACTCTCACACACGTGCACGCATACATGCTAACACATGAAAGTGGAAGGGTTTTGTTTGTTTCCCTTATCGAATACGATATATATATAAGAGTTGTTGATGTATGTATGCTTGGTACTCATATATGTTTCGACAACTCATATATATATGAATAGTTAGCTTAGCTTAGGTTAGCTCAGATAGGCCGCGAATTGCATACAATAGGCAACAGCCCAAGCCGAGGTGTGTCGTGTACCATTGAGCCAGTTGTCAAATAAAATCGGCTGAGTGCCTTAAGCGCTCGCCTAAGTAGTCTGGTGAAGCTGTTAAGACCTTGTAGGGCAATAGCGTAGTCAGTTCGGAAAAAAAAGACATTATTTCTAAATAGTATTAGTGTATTTAACAACCTAGTAAATAGTTCGTTTTTATTTTATCACATTATCATAACAGTTTTAGTTAATTTTTTATGTCATAGGAGGCAAACGAACAGACGGGTTTTTTTTTTACGAACTGACTACGCTATTGACCTAGCAAGGTCTTAACAGCTTCACCGGACTACTAAGGCGAGCGCTTAAGGCACTCAGCCGATTTTATATTGGCAACCAGCTCAAGGGTGCACGGCACACCTCGGCTTGGCTGTTGCCCGTTGCATGCAAAATCGCGACCTATCTTAGCTAACCTAGCTAACTATTCATATATGTTTGAGTTTTTGAAACGCATATGAGTAACAGCATATCCACCCCAACAACTCCTCCATATATTTTTATCGGAAAAATTTGGAGAGTTTTTCAGTTCGATAAGGGAAAAAAAACTTATCAAAAATAACCCTTCCACCAAAATGTGTAGCGTGTAGGCGTGCACGTGTGTGGAGGTGATCGTGTAGTGTTGTAGCAGTGATGTATGGGTGTGTCACCGTATCGCGCAAGCAACGCACTCAAGGGCTCCCTACCGAGAGATCGAACCTAGGCTTGAGCCGCTGCCGTGGGAGGCCTAATCGGGTGTGCGGGAGCGAAGTTAACCCCCAGACCGCGGCGGCGCGATCTGTGGTTACGCGGGCGTGGGCGTGAACACGCTCTATTACGAGGGACAGGCTGGTACTGATCGTTCGCTGACGTGATATCGTCGGAAGGGTCGGTGAAAATATGTCGCGGACGTCTTTTATAACGCCCAGCGTTGGGCACGGGTTCGTAATTCGCGGCGGATACCACTAACGGACTGGGAAGAATCGCGGCTCGCTCGAAATAGCTAGTAGTGAGTGATTTTATATACGCCCAGATGGACGGCATCTCCAGGTCCCTGTGGAGATCCGCCTTCCGGACGAACCAAGGAGCACCGGTGATTTTACGCAGAACCCGGGTCTGCAAAACCTGAAGTTTATCGAGATTCTTCGCGTGGGCGAAAACCGGACAACTATACCGGACGAATACAAACTTTATATATTGTGAGCTTATGTCTGAGGGACAGTTTGCTCTTCTGACAAAGTAAGTAATGGAGGCGACCCAAGACCATAGCGGCTTTGTCTCGCACTCTTTTAATGTGTGGCTCGAATGTTAAATGGTTATCTAAGGTGACGCCGAGATACTTGACCTCGGTGGTCCAAGGTATCTCGGAATCGTATAGCCTTATGGGCTTTAACTTGTTATCGCGATGTCTAGGATCGAAGAGTATCGCGGCACTCTTATCGGGGTTAATACCTATACGCCATCGAAGAAACCAATCACCGAGTGTGCTAACGGCTTCTTCGATGCGATCTCTAAGATCACTTGGCCGCCAGCCAGAGGCGTAGATGACTGTATCATCAGCATAACAACCTACCTCGACTCCCGGGAGCTTAGGTAGGTCGCTGATGAACAGGTTGAAGAGGGTGGGCTCGAGAATTGAGCCTTGCGGCACACCTGAGCGTATCGGACGGGGCGATGAGAGTTCGCCGTCTACTCTAAAACGGAAGGTTCTATCGGCTAGATAATCGCGGAGGATGTGAACTAACCTATCGGGTATGCCGGCTTGATTTAACTTGTATATGAGCCCTTCGTGCCAGACCTTATCGAAGACCTTGGCGACGTCGAAAAATACTGCTATTGTAACGAACAGACGGGTCACCTGATGTTAAGTTTTGTTGAGAGCCCCGGTCGCCGCGACAGCAGTGCCACAACGGAACCCGACTACACCAGAAGGCGTTACCATAGAGAGGACTCCGAGCACCTCGACAGTAGCGCCACGACCGCAACCAGAACCACGTACGACGCCTCGCCAACGCTTCCCGCCGATCGTTGTTAAGTATCTGCCCAGATGGACAGAGCACTTCAAACGGTTGGCGGAAATGTTAGGACGATCTCCTAATGCGCAACCATTCGGGAATGAAGTCCGGTTCATCCCGTTGGAGCCACTAGAAAACCAGATTATAAGAGACTATCTCTTAAAGCTCAAATGGGAAGAAGGGGTGAAGTGGTTCACCTACTCCGCCACCATCGAACGCAGCCTAAGGGTCGCTATCCGTGGCCTCATCGAAGATAACCACCCGTGCGAGGTCATACAAGCGCTCCGAGAGAAGGGACTGCACCCGGAGCACGCGCGGGAGATAAAAAGATGCAGTAGAAGACCCGGGAGCATCTTTTTCTGCGCTCTAAAGCGAACGCCAGAGACAATTCCAGCGATCTACAAGATCACAGAACTCCTCCACCTACAAGTGAGAATAGAAGGGTGGCGTAGGAGGAAAGGCCCGGCACAATGCCACAGGTGCCAGCAGTTCCGGCACTCCTCCCACAACTGCCACCGCTCACTGGCATGCGTGCGATGTGGAGGCCCGCATTTCGCGCATCAATGCGCACGACCAAGAGACGAACCGCCGACCTGCATAAACTGCGGGGGTGCTCACTCCTCCAACAACGCGGCACTATGTCCGGTGTATAGGAGGGAATCGAGAAACAAGAGAGCAAGCACCATCGCCAGGTCAGGTGGCACCAGGAAGACGAGGAAGCCTGCTCCTCTTCCACGTAGAGATGTCGAGGAGTCAGCGGCAGGAAGCCTCATGGCGCCTGCAAACGACCCTCCCTCACTGAAGCTCCAAAAGAAGAGAACCCCGCGCTCGGAAGGACGCGAGTAACCCGATTTCGCAGACGAAAACTGCCAAGTGTGAAGACTTATAAGGTGGCACTTCACCCATGTGACGCTCGCACACCCGCATCTCAAGAGAAGCTAACGACCACCGCGAGGAGACCAAGCCCCGTCACCGCATAGCCTATACGGCGCCCCAAGGACGTGCCCGTTTTTACGGGCACCTGGATAAGCCACTGAAAGAGGCAATACGCCTCGATACAGTTTCTTCTTCCGCCCTTGCAAGGGGGTGGAGTGAGATGACCAGAGCCGGAGGTGATGTTAAGTGATCACCTCCTTCCATAGACATTTGCAAGACCAGTGGAGTCACAAGTGCGTTGCCAGCCTTTGTTTGGGGGAAAGAATAAGGGGGAGAGGAGTAGGGATGGGTGAAGGGAAGGGTGGTGGGCCTCCAGCGTTTTCACTGAGCGTGCGAAACGCAACAATGCAAACAATGTTACTTTCATGCTGAAACCAGTATTAGCTTCAGCGTAGATCTACCACCTACAAAATTTACTCCCGTAATTTTTATACCAATTCATAAAATATGCACTCACAAAAAGGTCATGAAAACCATTGTCACTTCATAATTTACATCAGAGAATAGAAAGAAAAATAAATTAAAATTTTATAAAGCAATTCACTCCTCAGAATTGGGTCAAAACACAATCGGACTCAACAAGTGTCCCAATTTCTGAACAAATCCCTTGTTTAACACTCCTTAATGTCTCCCCGTGGCCCCCTATCGACTCATTACGCCCGGGGCCTAATAGACCCCGACCTACCGCAACGCGTTCCACGTTCAAAATTAACTCGGGTAAGAACAAGGAGTGAGGAAGAAAATAAATCAGTGTATGAGAAAGTCTCAGGGAGTTTGTTCTATATTTAAAAAAATGGCAAAGGAAGCTCTCATAAGTGATTGTTTGACGGTTTCATGCAAAAGTTTGCATTTTTTTAAATTGTTTTTTTTTATGCTTGTAATTTAAATAAATTAAAATACTTGTTTTCGAATTTAGTAGTTGAAGAAAGTAATTAACGTTAAACACAGCTGACACTCACGACTCTACTTAGAATAAAGTTACTGAAAGAATAAAATAACTCACGTTATAATATTGTTTCGTGAACCAAAACCTTTTGAAATAATGGCGTTATGGAAACCATATAGCGATTACTTTTTTACGCTATTCAATTTCAATGTTATTTTTAATTAACACTTATTAATTAATACACAATAAAATCATGTCTTTTTGAGAACTCGTGAAGATATGGTATTTCTTAAGTCGAAAAATATATCGCAAAATTATGTTATTATATGATTAATTTAATAGTGACCATTGTTAATTTAATGTGTTATTTTGAAAGGTATGTGATTATTTTTTATTTAATATTTGTTTAAATAAAATAGATATAGATAATGAATGTATGTTCTTAAAATACAATTTTATGATTAATTTAAAATCTTATGTTTGATGAGTTTTTACTAAAATATAATTAGGTAAATAAGCGTCCCTTGATAATTTTTAAACTCCTTAAAATGCTTACAAATAGTATAACCTTGTTAATAAGAAGTGTTAATAAATTATTAAACATGATTTTTTTAAACTCTTAGTGTCTAAAATGAAACAATAATTTTGATTGTTACTTGTTGTGGTTTGCAAAAGTATTAGTAATTTATGCATCTCTTATTTTTACTAATATTATAAATCAGAAAGCGAGTTTGTTGGTTATGCTTCCACATAAATAAGCTCCACCGATTCTTACGAAATTTTGTATACTCGCTATTAGGGTTCCAGAAAAGGACACAGGATATTTTTAAACAGAAAAAAGTACTTTTCCCAAGAGTGCGGTAATACCTACATTCACTAGAGTCAGATATATAGACAGCGACTTATTATAGAATAACATATTTCACTCTCACTTGAAAACTATCGACTGAACACATTCCAGGGGAAAGTCCAATCAAACTTTCTGTTTTCACTATCGCATAACGCGGTCCCGGTTCGGTATAATTAAACGTTTCATGAATGGGAGCGTAAGGGACGGAATGAATTAGAGAAGGACGGAATTGTCTGCTTGACGTAATCAGTTTTACGGAAGCGCAAATTATATGGGGATGCGGGGTGTTGAATTAATTTATATCAAGGTCGCAGCAGCTTCAATTTTGAATACGGAACAGCTGGATCTTATGTTAATACTCGTTTGTGAACACAACTTTCTTTTTCTTTGTTGTTTCATAGGAGTTATATGTTTCATTTGAAGCAATTGTGAGATGTCCTTGTATTTATTACATTTTACCCGCGGCTTTGTTCGGATTAATATAGAGATATTACTCAGATAGGCCTACTTATTCTTCTTTTTATTTTTTTTAGATAGACCTAATACGAGATGGTCAGACGACTTTCGTAAAATAGCAACAGATTGGCCCGACGCGGGGAAAAAAGAGATACATTGCAGGAGCTGGAGGAGGCCTTAACCCGAGATGGGTACAAACCAAAATAGTTTATAATCACTTATAACTTAGCATAACAACATTGTTTTTTTGTAACTTGTTAATTGTAACTAATATACATCCTTGGTTTTTGAATAAACAAGCTTTTTATTATTATTATTTATAACTCGGAAAGAGTATTATTTTTCGGAATAAAAAGTATCCAATGTCCTTTACAGTAACTGTGACAATTTGTATGCAAAATTGCGTAACAATCGATTGAGTAGTAAAGCGTAATGAAATAAGCTCATATTCATATTAATAATTGAATTAGGATTTAAACTAATTAGAATAATGTCTATTAACCTTTAGGCCGTTAGGACAATATCAAAGTCCGGTGAAGCTGTTAAGATCTTGCTAGGTTAATAGCGTAGTCATTTCGAGAAGAAAAAGGATAATATTGGCATGACTACAAACTTAAAACACTTAGCGATTAATTTACTTCTGTTAAATTTTATCATTACTATTTAAGCCCTATGTAAAGTGTAAAGATGTACCCAAATATTGGTCTGAAAGTTATCTAGCTGTCAGTAACTAACAGGTGCGTTAAAATTAACTAGTAGGGCTGGCTAAGTCCGCCTGGCTAGTCACCATCCTCAAGTTGGAAATCTGTCACCACCTTGTTAGTATGTTTTGGCAGTTTATCATCTTAGAACACATCGTCATTTAATAGTAGATAACAATGTGGTAAATCACTAACCCTACAAAATATTAAAAAAAAAATACACCACTCTAATAATAAAACAACCTTCACAAATTATATACATAAATCTTTTTCATGAAACACTTTATCTCTTTGTGAAAGCGCATAAAAATCCGGTCATTAATTTTTGAGCTTATAACAGACAGACAGGCAAACGCTGTAGGGTACTTTGTAATAATGATATAGACTATTTGAAATTAAAAATTCAAGAAATGTAGCTTTTGTGTTCGACTCTAATTTTCAGCAACACACTTGTGACTGACTCCCCCGGTGTTGCTAGTGTCTATGGACGGTTGATCACTTGTCATCAGGTGACACGTCTGTTCATTTGTCTCCTATAATATAAAAAAAAAATTGAAATCACTGCATATTACAATTTTGTCTGTGATCGTTATTTAGTTATACTTCACTTTTATTAGTTAAAATACCTAGCTATCAAAAGCGTAACATCTTTTCTTCTACTCTGAAGATAAAGGTTTCCTAAAGTTGGTATTTTGGTATTTGATATTATCAAAAAGAGTCATTGGGTTGAGCTCCTAACCACTCTATTTATTGTAATCGCAAACACAGAATTGTGATCGAATTAGCTTTTTTTGAAAAGGTCGGATATTAATCCACTTCTATTTACTATTTTTGGAGTGAAATTCGAAATCAAAATTCGAAAAACCAGCACCAGTGACTCGATTTAATACTTCGCTTTCCTGTATAACCGAGTGTACATTCAGCCACTAATGTTTAGCTTAATTTATAGTTTCTTCAGAGCACGTCGTACGTTTAAAAGAAGCACACCCTCTAATTTGTCTCAATTTAAATTACACGAACAACAGTCTAAAAGCCGCGTCTACGTTGTCTATAATAAACCAATAAAAAAGAAGACTCGCCAAAGACTGTGTCACGCTTCGCCGAAACCGGCGTTTTTCTTGAGAAAATAGCAAACCGACAAATTACAAATGGAAACAAAACCGGTACGTCTCGCGACAAAGGGAAAAAAATCGAACTCCGTGAAAATTTGAATAAGGAATCATTTCTTTATTCTTTTTTTTCCACTGTCAATCATTTGTCTGTGGCAAGGGAAATCGCTATTTTCTTTGTTGATGGATGGGATTATTTTTGAGAAAGGGAGTCTTTTGTCTACTGTATGTCGGGTGTAGTGTTACGTAGTTCATTTTTCATTACTTTTATCGTCAGTGATTCTTACTATTCGAATGTACTTCAAAGTGAACGTGAGAGACGTTCATTAGAAGCATTTGTTTTAAATGTTTTAGAAGCATAGAATTTCTTTAAGCATTTCAATTTTGATAACACACAATTAATTATAACTTATAGAAATATTGATGCATTTTCAAATACCAATGGTCGAAATCCGCCTATAATAAGTGATTCATAGTTTTACCTATTAATCTAAAATCTTTCTAAGTTCTCGAAATTATATCGATTATTGCACACGCATTGTAAATTTTAGACTTAAATAACGTGAAATATAATGATTAAAACTAATTAATAAACATTACGACTCGTCAACCATATGTAAGACAACTAATTATTTCCTAACTTTTTTTTAATAACACTATAAAGGTTGCAAAAAATACTATTTGTTAAGCTATTTGTTAAGTTAAAAAAGCAGGGTGAATAGAGCTACTTCTCGTCCGCTACTTTGATTACCTATCGGATTCAACCAATTCTTTACCAGTATACAATGTTCCAATCAAAAACGTAATACATAATCAATACTTGTCTTTATATGAAAATTATTGGGAAAATATATCCGAGCCGCTAGACATGTAGATTGGCGCTCGACTCGCATGGTAATTCAATGTTTCCTTTACCTACCGCATTACCTATTCTACGCCGTCCTTTGTATTTGGTTAAGGGTGTATTTACATCGCGGGACGTTTAAGTCATCCGACACGATATATCGTATCGTGGAAGATAATCGCTAATAATAATGAAATTATTATAAATTTATAAGTGGAAGAAGTTACTATTTGAGATCTCAAAGATAAATAGAAGTTTCCACGGAGAACACAAACATTTATTAATATTTGAGTTTCATTTCATTCAGAGCCAAGTTCAATATAAACCGTTCATAAAATTTTAAAGTAGTTGTAAAAAAAATGTTTGAATGGCAAAATTTGGAATTCGGTGTAGAAATTAAAAAAAAAATAAAGATGTTATAAAACTATTACATTTACACTTGGTGCAGCATTATGAAATATTATTTTAACAATCTACATTAATAATTTAATGATGCCTTGGAAATAATATATACTCTTTTTTTCATGGCATAGGAAGCAAGCAAGCTGTAGGTGGTAGAGCCTCACTGAAGCTATTTTTGGTTTCAGCATGAATGGGTCGGCTCCTCCGGGGTAGTACCACCCCTCTCACAGATAACCGGCGTGAAATAACAGTGCTTTCATTGTTGTGTTTCGTTCGGTCAGTGAGAGAGCCGGAGGCCCACATCCCTTCCTCTTTCCTTCTTTCCCTTTCCTTCCCCTCCCCCTTCTCCCATATACAGGCTGGCAACGCACTTGCGACGTCCCTGATGTCGCTAGTGTCTATGGACGGTGGTGATCACTTAACATCACGTGACCCACCAGTTCGTTTGCCTCCTTTGATATAAAAAAAAAGCAAAGGAACAGGCGGGTCACCGGATGTTAAGTGATTACCGCTGTCCACAGACACTAGAAACACCAGGGGGGTCGCAAGTGCGTTACTGTCGGTTTTTTGTGAGAGGTTGGTTCTACCTCGTGCGAGCTAACTCATTCATACTGAAACCAGTAATAGCTTCAGCGTGGCTTTACCATCTCCAAAACTTTATGTAGATAGCTTATAGAATTTTCTTTTAAGTGATATGTGATGCACACTCTTTTTTTAATTAACGTTGGGAAATGTCTCTGTAAATATTAGATTTCGTAGGTTGTAAATCGCATCTCGTTCTGTGGACGGCGCGACGTCTACTGAATCGTGAGTTTTCGCGTCTGCCTCGTCAACCCTCGGAAGACTTCGTAGAACTTTGAGATCGTTCGTGCGTATATTTGGTCTGTTAACAAACGGCCGCGGTTTTGGGATGATAAAATTTTTTCTGGGTCACGACGTATTTTATGTCCTCAAGTGTTTTTCCAGCCAATCAAGTGTGGATTATAATCCAATTAATTATTTGAATACTTTTACCACTATAGTGTCCAGTAGACATAGGCCAAGACATAAGCCCTTTTAAACCAAATTCTATATGCAGGTAGAAGAGATACTTTTAGCAAAAGTTTTTAATAAAATCAAACTACAGTCGTGACTCTCGTTAATTCGAGAGACTCTTTAAAATATTACGAATTATGAGTGTTCGAAATATCAAATGATTCGAAATTTTTGAGAGTTCAAAATAAATAAAACTTCGCGTTATTAAATGCCAATCAATTATTATTTATTAACTACTATTCTTTAGGAATAACAAAAGTTTAGAGGTACATTCGTGTACATATTCATAAAGTGAATTAATTAATATTTTGAAATAACTCTGTTATACTGCTTTGCTTTAAAGCACATTTCTGCTGCTCAGACTAATCAATAATTTTTTTTAAGAGAAAAAGTGCCTGAAATGCTTTTTCATCACTTCGTACATGTACATACTAGCCTCAGGATTCGCTGCTCTGAGGTACATACTTACTATCTTTCTGTTTCTTTCTCTCTGCAACTTTGAATTCTCGAGTGTTTGGTGCCGATGAGTTTGAATTAACGCGTAGTTTTGTTACTTAACTTTGTAGTCCGGTGAAGCTGTTAACACCTTGTTGGCTACATAGAGAAGTCAGATCGAAAAAAAAAAAACTGAGTTTTCGTTTGAATTACCAAGTGTACCAATGTATATTGATTTATTTCGAAATATAAAGAGATTAATTTATGTCGTATTTTTATATGTCCTTTACATACGATGTATTATATATTTGTTAGAAAAAAAATCGACAATTATTTTAATACATACGTATCGAGAAAAATTTAACATATATAAAACCTGCCCCCAAACAAACATCTCAACAGACCTAAGACTTTCATTTAATAACTTGGGGTATTAAAAAATTTCGAAAATATTTTTTGAATTAATTCCTTAAATAAAAAGTAATTATGGACGAAAAAGGGTGAACAACATAGCTTATGTTATTAAAGGTAATTAAGCCGTCACGGAACACCTGGCAGATGTGAAACATCGAAATTTTTCGAATCGAACGAATCTCAAATTCTCGAATTCTCAAATTACACTATTATAGGTATGTGAACTCAGTGCCGCAAGAGATATTACGCACAGTCGTTTGCGTATGCCATCGTGGTGTCGTCGCCACGCCAAACATCAGGTTTACCCGCGCCTATAGATGTTTCATATCAAAAATGTCAATAAAAGAAATTTCAGATAGCTTATACGAAATACATGTATAATTAATACTTTACATTGTTTCCTTACAAAGCAATAATGCTAATCATAAGAAGCTAAGTACATTATGGCCACACGGTAGAAATGAAAACTTTTAAACACAGTGTTACGTACTAACTGTATATTCATAATATATACATTTGAAATACTATACTAATTATATACGAAACTATCTGTCTGTGTCCGAAATGTCTGTTTGACGTTTTTTTTTTAAAAATGGTTGCTGACGGCCGGAGCCGAGTATACACGTAATGTGTCACCGATTCGAGTGCGTTTGATGTCGGGTGGAGCCGAGTAAACCCGATTCGACGTTACCGATCCGAACGTGATGTCTCATTTTCCAACGTCAACTTTCCATATAACTGTTTCCAACTGGACACTACACTAGGTATTAAATCGGTTATAGTGGTAAGCTTACACATATCTTGTAGGTATCGGGGAACAACAACTGTATATACAGTATCAACAGAATGTTTGCCTATACGTGAGTGATTGATAATCACTAATTCTCTGATTGTATTGTAATTAACTGAGATTACGCACTGTAAGAACACTATTAAAAGAAAAACTATGTAAACATCTTAGTGTAGCTATCTCCCTTACTCGATAATAGAACGAGATTAGTACGAGCAGTACTACTCGAATTTTTGCATTACGGCCAACATTTCGCAGTTGTGATCTAAGTTTTTGTGCTTACATGTTAGATATATATAAAACTTGTTGTTATACTATGGATAAACAGATTGACAGGTAGACACAATCCGAATGATGACACCTCTGCTTATTGAATGCAAACACCCTATTTAAACGTTCTGTAAATAATATATTCATATAATATTACATCAGCCACTCAAAAGGCCTAGAAATGAATCATGCATGCCATAACACCTCATCGCGAATCGTGACGCGTACATACCCTGTTAGTTTAAGAGCTGCGATGTTGTGATACACAGAATCTTTTAATAAAATAATTGTCTTTTTAACCATCTACCATATATAACGTAAAACCTGCGATAACATTTTCGAGTTGAATTATTTTTGGATAATGTTTTTTTTTAAATATAAGATAGTTAATTATGTGTCGTAAAAATACAAAGATGGTGTAGCATAAAGATTGACAGCTCCTAACCGCATGTACTTGAGAACATAATACATGCTTAGTTACATGAGCACGTAAATAAGCCGCTTCAGACTCAAACCACGTTAATTCTATAATAGTACAGCTTGTCTGAACTAGATGGCGGTGTCACGTACCGCGGGCGCCGCCGTATCACGCGTTCGGAATTCGAAATCGAAGGGAGTTTTTAAACCTGCAGCAATAAGTAGGTGGATTCCGTCTTTTTAGCAAATATAACTCGATTGTGACTTGAATATGAGCCAATTGTAGCGGGAGCGGGTGCAGCCGAACGTAAATCGTGACGTTCGATTTTTAAAAATGTAGAGTTACGTACGTTCAGGATTTTTATTACAACCTTATTTACATTGAACCTCTATGTATTTCTTAATGATTTTTTTAAAATTATATAATACAGCATAGGCGATTCTGATTATTAGCTTTAAATACTTAAATCCGATTTACAAGAGGTATTTTAACGGATTTTAGATTCATTTATCCATTACAAGTAATGACCGACTAAAATCTCAGTCTTCTAGTAAACTTAGATATTTTAAATAACTGATAGAAGAACGGATGTTTGGAATAAATATATGTATGGTTATTTTATCTCTCAAGTGTATAATTATAAAATACTAGCAATAATCCAGAAGAGGGTAATTAGGATATGACATTAAGATATGGTTAACACTACCAAATGGTAAGCTTCCATAAAATAGATACCATATTGGCTTTTTATTAAAGAAACACTAAGATGTAGCAACTTTCACTGCCATTACTGTTTGGTTTTATTGATCTCAGATATATGTGTAATATCCATTTTTGGATGTATGAATCATTACGGGCAATAAAATGATTCTTATCTTAAGGTCAGTAATGAAAAATAAACAACGTAAAGGCGTATAGTAAAAAAAATTTAATGATATTGTTTATATAATTAAAAATTTAAAAAATATTTAGTAAAGTATTAAGTTATATAAAATTAATTATGAAAGTAAACATAATTGAATAACTAATTTCATATCTAAAACTCGAGTATTATAAATAGTCCGTCGTGGAAAGATGATCAGTTAAAATGTGTTTTACTTCTTTAAAATTGTCAGTGTTGTTAATGAGCTAGCTATATTATGGTGATGATAAAATAAAATAAATTATGTGTTGACAAGCGACAGATAAAAATTTATTTTAATGTCAGTGGCTTCTTACTTTGAGTTATAATTGCATTTGAAATTCAAAGGTAATAGTCAGAAATGAATCGGTATGATGGATATTTTTGAATTAGGAACATGATCGTGCACAGATTAAAAACAATCTTTAGTTTTATCAATACTTTATTGAAATGTATACTGCCTTTGAATTTAGAATAAGAGGAAATACATTTTTTATGTCACTGGCGGCTGATAAACAAAAAAATATTCTAATCCTACGTCGTTGGTGAATTTCATAACGTGTCATACCGCACTCGAAAATAGAACAAGAAAAATCATAACATGGCTGAGTACGCGATACATTTCTTCATATCCTGCCAGTGTTCGAATGAAAAATGCGCAAAGAGTTGACTGTTTGAAACGGCTCCTTCTTCACTTAGGGTTGTCATTGTTTTATTTTTAAAATACTGTTTTTAAATAACTTTTTAATTGTTAAAATGATTTTTTATATATAACTAGCTACCCACCTTGGCTTTGAACGGACATACTAAGGAAGACAATGAGACTAAATCTTCCCTTTACATTACGACAATGCAATGATATGAAATTGTAAAATGATATGAAATTGGCAACTGAATCAGTAAATTTTTTTTAGGGTAAACTTGATTGTTTGCGTTGCGAGACGTGGCGACGCGATACCATGCACAAGCGACTATGCGCCATCTATCTTACCGCACTGAGCTCGCATACCTATACTATATATAGTGTTGTTTACTACGTTACACTTGTGTTTCACATCTGCAAGTCGACCCGTGACGGTTCAATTTTTTTTTTATAATCAATATTTTTTAACATATTCGTACAGTGTTCACTCACTCATTTTTTATATGGGGATATTTTAATCTAAAATTTACATTTTTCCAAACAAATTTTCTATCATATTCTCTTGTATAACCCTTGTTCGAAGAATTAAACGAATAAAAAAGAACAATTATAGGTGTAGCCGATTTGAAGTGATGCTCTTGTATTTTTTTAGTATTGTTAGAAGTCCTTAATATTTAGTTTTTTTTAAAGCAAAAATTTTGCAAGCAACAAAACGATTTATGTTGAGAAATCATGAAACATCGCTGAAGACAGCCCCAAGGATGACTTCCGAAAATACACGGACCGATGACAACCCTACCCCATCCCACATGGGGGGAACTACAAATCCGCCGGAACGAGACAAGACCGTGCGTTAGAGCGCGACGGAGAGCTAAACCCGAAAAGATGGATGGTATACAATGTCACTGGAGCTATGCTGAAATTGTATATTTTATATTCCGTATAAAAAAAAGGCCTGGCACAACATACGATATTAAAATGCGAGCGTATGCGAACATTTTCAGGGTAGTAGTTATATTGTCGCGGGAATTTAATCTTGCGGCGGGAGGACGGGTACCTACCAAAGTAAAGGATTATTGGAATGTCTCTCAGCATTATGGATTCTCTCGTATATCAAAAAATATATAGCTACGTAAAGGGTTGATTTATTACTGAAGATTGTATATAGCTTAGTGTTTTTATTATCACATACTTGGCGGGGTGGTAGGGTTTTTTGCGGGGTGGTAGGGTTTTACAGCCCGACTGGGTAACAACCACCATGCATATGGCGAAAAAGCCCGTAATAGTGATTCGCTTCTACGGGTCGCGTTTCGGGATCAGCCTGTGCATATCCAGCTTATTACAGGCCGGCATGATAGTGGCGACCAGCGCTGGACAGTGTGTCAATCGGTGGTCGCTATTATTTTTGGATTGTACTGTGCTTACAATCAGGCATAGTGCAGTCACTTTGCCATGCTACAATAAAAAAAAAATACTCTTAAAACTTTGACTGCCATCTCATATTCACATGTTTCTTTTAGGGTGGCACAGATGATACACGATAACCCCCACACACGTGCACGCTTACATATAAAAGTGGAAGGGTTTTATTTTTTCCCTTATCAAACTGAAATAGTTTGGAAAAATTATCTTACACAAAATACATATAAGAGGTATGTATACCTGGTACACATATATGTTTTAATAACTCATATAAGTATGAATATGTAGCTTAGCTTAGTTTAGCTCAGATAGGTCGCGAATTGCATGTATCAGGCAACAGCCGAGGTGTGCCGTGCACCCTTGAGCTAGTTGCCCAAATAAAATCGGCTGAGTGCCGCAAGCGCTCGCCTTATTAGTCCGGTGAAGCTGTTAAGAGGGTTCAATAGCGTAGTCAGTTCGAAAAAAAACGGCACAGATGAATTTTTATAATTGTTTTATTTCAAACTGACTACGCTGTTGGCCTGATGGGCTTAACAGCTTCACGAAATTTCTAAGGCGAACACCTAAGGCACTTCACTAGTTAATAACAAGCTCAAGGGTTGGTGATTCTTAAAATCGTAAATACCCGATTAGGCCTCCCACGGCAGCGGCTCAAGCCTAGTTTCGATCCCTCGGTAGGGAGCCCTTGAGTGCGTTGCTTGCGCGATACGGTGACACACAAATATACATCAATGCTACAACACTACACGATCACCCCCACACAAGTGCACGCCTACACGCTGACACATCAAAGTGGAAGGGTCTACTTTTTTCCCTTATCGAACTGAAAAACTCTCAATTTTCCGATAATAAATATATGGAGGAGTTGTTGAGGCGTGTATGCTTGGTACACATATACGTTTCAACAACTTATACATATATGAATAGTTAGCTAGGTTAGCTAAGGTAGGTCGCGATTTTGCATGCAACAGGCAACAGCCAAGCCGAGGTGTGCTGTGCACCCTTGAACTGGTTGCCAATATAAAATCGGCTGAGTGCCTTAAGTGCTCGCCTTAGTAGTCCGGTGAAGCTGTTAAGACCTTGCTGGGTCAATAGCGTAGTCATTTTGAAAAAAAAAAAACAATCGTAAAAATATATATCGCTATAGAAATCGTTATTGGTTTTATATGACCAGCGTGGCAGTGAAAGTGTTAGAAACAATTTGTTAAAGAGTTCTGTAACTACAATAGATGTCTTATTGATTATCTAACCTATGCCTGTGATGACATTACGATTCGATTTTGGTCACTACTTATAATAAATATACATATAAATAGTACATCATCAGTTTGTACTCTGAAATATAGTTAACAGCCATACATGACAAGATATAGGTATGATCTAACGATTCCAATTTTACGAACGTCGTATGACGTCATCTTACCATGAAATGTCAGGAAATTGTTCACTTAAAGGCTTATCTTGGTTTCTGAGGTCTTAAGGGTTATAAGTTTACATGTGTGGCAATATTCTATGTTTATGTTTTCGTACTTGTTGACGTGGCGTCGTTTCTACATCTGCCAGTGTCAATGTTTTTGACAGTTCATAAACATCTTACAATTTGCTTTATTTTTATTGTTTGTCGTATGTTAGTTAGTAAACCTTCTCTGAGTATGATTTAGTAAATTGACGGCTTATTAATTATTATTCAAGAAAGTTTTTGTGATTACTGGAAATTCATAATTTGCAATAATAATGCAAAATAAGCAAATTATACAATTCCAGATTCAGGAAACCCATGTAGTGAATCGATAGATGATGTTCTAGACGTTACTAAGAATTCTATGTCTCTGGACCAGGATTTTGGGCCCAATGAGAAAATTTGTATTACTATATGGTACAAGAGTTACAAACTATTGGAGAGTGCATAACAACTTCTATAGGGAAAGTTAGTTATAGTAAAAGGAGAGGATATGAAATAATGATACGAACTTTTGTGCCATGAATATGATCTCTAAATCTATAAATAATGCTTAGTTTTCTCTCGTGCGTTACTATATAGGCGATTTACACCGAAAAAGAACAGGATGTGTCGTAACGACACACGATAGAAGTGAAGCTTTTGTATTATAGGAAAACATTTTCATCATTCACAATCACTTTTAAATATGACGCATCGTTAGTCTGACGCTAGCCGCTCAGGCGTAATATTTTCAGTCACGTTTACTGGCATGTCATAACAAACTAAAATAGTTTAGAAAATCATCCGATACGAAATATATATAAGAGTTGTTGAGGTATTTATGCTTGGTACACATATATGTTCCAACAACTCATATATGTATGAATAGTTAGTTTAGCTTAGGTTAGCTCTCCTCCAGCAGTGGGAGGTGTATCCATGACGGATTTTCTCCTGTATAAAGAAAAAAAAGGTAGGTAGCGCCCAAGCCGAGGTGTGCCGTGCACCCTTAAGCTAGTTGTCAAATAAAATCGGCTGAGTGCCGCAAGCGCTCGCCTCAGTAGTCCGTTCCTAGTCCGGTCCTTGCTCGGTCAATAACGTAGTCAGATCGGGGAAAAAAGGCATGTCATAACGCGAAACTATAAAATATCTCTTACCAAAACTACCGCTTAACGCGTCTAAAGAGGTTTTAACTTAAAAAAGTATATAAAGAAATAGAGATATTAATTACAGAATAGAGGAATTAATTTGTAAAGACAAACCTCTGTACCTCCTACTGAACTTGTACTGGACGACCACTAATAATATTAAATTAACGATATTCATTGTCTATCTCTGCCTGTCGCTTTAGAGCAACAGCGTAATGTTAAAGGGCATATTAATCCCACGTACCTATGCAGAGAGTTGGGTTATTCTGATGCAAATAAACTCCAATTAGTAGCGAGCTTGATGCGCGATCGCTTGGTTATGTTCACATCTGCTTGCTAATTTGCTTAACAATGGCTTCATATTCAAATACTTACACACCTTTGTTTGGCGCGTTCGTACACTGCTTGTTTAGGGTCTACGAACATGTATGTATACACACGATTCAAACTGAGTTATTACGTTGAGTTATTATTCTGGATGGTACTTATTAAACTAGCTGATGCTTGCGAATTCGTCTGCGTTATCATGCGCAAGTATACTATAGTTTAATGGTACTTTTCTCGCCTCTACTCTTCGGGCGAATGCAAATTAGGTACATTTATTTAATTTTTGTTTATATTTACTATTAATTAAAGTCGGTGATCAAGATCCAGGGCATTGTGTATTTTATTTTTTGACAAATATTCAATCCAACGTATTTATTCATTTTCATAATTAGGGTTTGGATGAATACATAATTAAGTACGTAAAACATATTCGGTAGTCCGGTAAAGCCGTTAAGACCTTACTAGGTCAATAGCGTAGTCAGTTCGAGAAATTAGTACAAAAAAGTTATTTTATACGTCTTAAATACTTGCTTGACAAAGGTTTCGTGCTAAATGCACCGCGCTTGGCCGAGGCAAGTTCGGGTTATCCTTTTTTGGCAAGTCTAACCTAACTTAACCAAAGCGAGACAAAAGAGCAAGATGGCGAACATTTAGCGAGCGCGGTGTATTTAAAACGTAACATTTTTAAAGCAAGTATTCAATACGTATTTACATTTTTTGCAAAAACACCGATTATTATTACATCGAATGCGTTGCCGATAGATAACGCAATTTACGCGCGAGTGTGGGGGTCGTAACTTACACGTTGAAAAACACTGTAATAGAGCATACATGTTATTTGTAATTTGAAAAGGTTATTTAGCTTATCTGTATATTGTGTCACATTTGAAAGCATTATATGCTTAGATTATTATATTGTCTTGATAATGTAGAACGTAGAGTACATAATTAACATCTTGAATGCAACCTTTATAAACCGCTACAAGAACTGAGTGTCTAGGTTTACAGCGCTTTCATTAGCTTGAAGCGCTCTATCATTAGGTAGGTATACCTATCTATATATCTAATGTAATACCTTTAAACGAGCAATTCTTGTATATTTGTCGATTGTTTGTTACATATTCAGCATCTCTAGGGGGTGTAAGGGGTGTCGAGTAACATCTTAAGACTTGAGACACCCAAGCCAACCTCACCTGCACGTGGTGCACCCTGCTGATCAACGAACGAGGCAATGGCGATAGCGGGGTGGTAGGGTTATACAGCCCGACTGGGTTGCAACCACCATGTACATGGCGAAAAAGCCCGTCATAGTGACTCGCTTTTGCGCGTCGGGTTTCGGGATCAGCCTGTGCATATCCAGTACCGGGTGACTTTCGTCATTATGGCCGGCATGACAGCGGCGACCGACGATGGATAATCTGTCTCTCGGTGGTCGCCACTGTTCTTGGATTGTACTATGCTTACCATCAGGCATAGTGCAGTCACTTTGTCGTGCTTCAATAAAAAAAAATCTCGGAAACGGCGTCAAGGATTTCCGTGAAACTTAATATGTTTCGGGGACGATAAATCGATCTAGCTAGATTTCGTTTATAGAATATTTCTTTTGTCTGAGTTTTCAGGCAATGAAAAAATATAGTTCAAATATACCTAAATGTAAATTTCGTCGCTGACGTCAAAACAAAAATAGCTCAGATGGAAATCGGCTGCTTCGAAAACCCCATTTCAAATCCGAGTGACAGAAAAACAGGTATATATATTTTTTTTTGTAATAAAATACAAATTTTGTGAAGCAAACCTAACAGTTTATTTTAATTAATAGAGTAACTGTATTATTATAATTATAAGAGAGATATCTTTTTTATATATTTTTTTTTTTTGATGAAAAATACAAATTTTTTGAGGCAAACCTAACAGTTTATTTTGATTTGAAAATGTTTTTTGAAACACCGAGCTAAGCTTGGTCGTCCGGGTACTATTGTAATATGAAATAAATAAAAGCATGCAAGTATTGCGCGATTTATGAGTTATATTTTACCAACATTATGGAGTAGGGGGCATTTATAATCCCTCCACGAGGTTGTCAAACGCACTCCTTTTGCCTTACCCCGCGTTAGAAGTGTGAAAACATGAAGGTGTATATTGTGTAATTTTTAGTTCATTTTGAGCAGTCCACTAGTGGGAGTGGGTTTGTGAACACTTTAAATTACTCGAGCGTGTTTATTTCATTCTTTAAGAAGTGTTTGCTTAGCAAATTAACACAAATATCTATACATATAATACAGCAGCTGACACCCCACGCTTCGTAGGGAATTTAAAAAAAAAAGATAGTCGTAAAACTACCGATGGAAGTGGAAACTCAAACAGTGGAATAAATGTTTTTTTTTGAAGTTTTAAATCTATTATAGCCTGAAACATTTAAACACATGAAATGATTAACATTAGGCTGGTTTACATACCTATTGGGATTGAAAGATATAAACATAAAAGAATCGCGCTTTTATATTGTTACTAGCTTCTACCCGCGACTTCGTTCGCGTGGAATAGTAACTTTGGGCTAACGCTAACACGCAGCGAGAGTTCTGAAAGAAAACCGATTTGGAACGTTCTTCATTGGTGCTCCGCTCCTGTCGGATAGAGTGATGATATATAGCCTATAACCATCCTCGATAAATGAGCTATCTTCCACTGAAATGATTTTTCTAATCGGGCCAGTAATACTTGAGATTAGCGCGTTCAATCAGACAAACAAACAAATCCTCCAGCTTTATAATATTACTATGGATGATTCGCCCACATATTTTAAGAATACAATAATCTATATAAACTTCTCATAAACTTTCAGTAATGTTTTTTAATGGACTGGACAATCACTCGACTCTTTATGAAAACTACATCTAACTTACGATCTCTGCTTCACCAACCTTCAGTATTCAAATGGAAACGGAAATGCCACATTTTCCACACCACACGCCGTGAAAATATATTCTCTGGCAGCGGTCCACATCGAGTGCGAGAGGGACGGTAGATAGTTTTGCGCATAAAATAAAGATCAATCAGAGCGGGATGACAACTCGTTTATTGGTTCCACCACGTACTTGCGGCGACCGGCAACTTTGATGCCGTTTTCTTGACGGAGTAATTTTTGATTTTTTTATGTTACTCTGTGATTTAATACTTACATGTAGTCTTTTTAATGATAATAAGCATCAAATATCAATAAAAATTATACAAAAATATGTTTTTAATATAAATATTTTTCTTTTTATTCAGTAAATTAATCTTGATCACTTACAATCAAGTGACCCGCATATTCCTTTGCCGCCAATGGTATAAAAAAGCATATATCTTATCACTTCTATAGATATATATAACATTTTATTTATTGTTTGTTCGGGCTCAGAAATGGCTGAACCAATTCTGACGCGACTTTTACTAGCAAATAGAGAAGTTTTCAGATTATTATCAATACTAAATAATCTCACTTTTCCTTAATGGCTATGTAGCAAAGATTTAGATATTTATGAGAGGTAACTTAAAGTCTGCAAAACAATCATAGGATAGCTAACTACGAGATTTAGGGGTGATATTGAAACTCGCAGCATAGGCATTTATAGTTCGGCCTTTTACGAAAATGCGTGATGCGCGTTGTGTCGCCAATTCGCCATCGACTGATGACTCCGGCACCCCGTTTACAATACGTTCTGAATGACATTTCGTATGTTACTAACTTGCTCCTAATGGAAATAGCGTTATGATAGATACACAACAAAGATAATGGGGAATAAAAAAATTAAATGTAGTGCAGAGGATTAGCGCTTTTAGAGAAACAAATAACATTCTTTCGAGCTTTATGTTAACTAGCGGGCACGGCTTGATAATGAGAATATCCGTGACAAATGATATACCGAAACCTTCTTCATGAATTCCTTTATCGTCTGGTGAAAACCGGATTAAAATTCGTTCAGTGTTTTTTGAGTTAATTGCGAACATACAAACGTGGCAGAGCACTTTCTTTTAAAATGTGTAACTATATATAAAATATTTGTAAACATATGAATTGAAATCTTTAAGAGCCTTGTATATTATCTTGAGAATATAAAATTTTATAAACAGTTGATTCTCAATTCATATACCCATCAGGAAGGATAAACGAAACACATATAATGTTACAGAGAAAAGTAGAAAGCATTAGATCAATACTTCGCTTTATGCCGCACATGTGTCATATGGAGTTTCCAAGAACAGCGAAATACGTGGAGCCGATAATTCATATATATTTAATTAATAATTGATATCTGTAAACCAGCTTACTAATATTTCCCTGCTATCTGTAATTCGGTTACTGGATATAACGAGTTATTTCTTTATAATTTTTTTAAATTCACAGCTGCTTCATTGCATTATATTAAGTGTGTAAATGTACGTGAGTATAAATAATGTATTGTTTATAAAAAAAAAAACTAATAAAAATTCTCATTCAAGGGCAAGCGTTTCAATTAAGAAGGTAATTGTCATTCAGCCATCTTGTATTACATTTCACATGTAAAGTGTGCGTGCTAATACCACGTTATGTACCGGCCATAAATGTATGAAATATAAAGACGTCTACTTTTATCAAAGTTTTATTATTGTTCAGAAGCGTCTATAGTGGTACAATAAATTATAATTGAAACAGGTAGGGCTGCTCCGTTGAAGCTGTTAAGATCTTGCTATGTCAATAGCGTAGTCAGTTCGAGAAAAAAAAGAAACAGGAAGGCTGTCGCATGTTAATAGTACTTACTGTAAACATATACAATTCAGTTAAATTGTTTTGTTTTACTTCTTACATACTTAGTCCTAATTAAAAAATATATCACGATATCTTCATGCAATATGAAGTTATTACAGTTTAAAAAAAAAACGATTTTATAAGCATTACAAAAGATTAAAGAAATTTTGTAATTAAAGTAAGATTTTGATTTGATTTTTCACCAGATTAGGTCCCCCTCGGTAGCGGCTCAAACCTAGGTCTGTTCCCTCGGCGTGGAGCCCTTGAGCAAGCTGCTCACGCGCTACAGTGACACAAAACCTTACATTACTGCTACAACATCACACACATTACCTATACACCCGTGCACGCCTACACGCTTACACGCTGTTCTTCCTTTTCCGAGAAATAAACGACAAGGAGTTCTACCCTTATTTTTCCTTATCCCATCCTATTCTATATAGTATCGGACACAAAAGTACAAATAGGAGTTGTTGAGGCACGCATGCTTGGTACACATGCATGTTTCAATAACTCATATACGTATACCTAGATAGCTTAGCTTAGGTTAGCTCAGATAGGTCGTGATTCTTGCACAAAACAGGTAACAGCCCAAGTCGAGGTGTGCCGTGCACCCTTGAGTTAGTTACTCAAACATCCCAAATCGGCTGAGTGCCTTCAGCGCTCGCGTCAATAGTTCGGTGAAGCTGTAAAGACTATTCCAGGTCAACAGCATTACCATTTCGAAAAAAAAAAAAAGATTTTTTTTTAAATTTTTTCTTCTGTAAAATATATTATTAAATTAATAAACAAGTCGCGGAGCAGACTATCAGTTAGTCTAACATCAAATAATTCAATAGATTTTGATTACTCTATAAATACCCTTTTGTTGTGGGTGGGTCGTAGTCCAGTGAAACTGTTAAGACCTTGCTAGCTCAATAGTGTAGTCATTTCGAAGAAAAAAATAAAATGTAGACGGTAAAATTTAAACGAATGGTGAGTAAAGTTGACACTTTTTTTTTTCGAAATGACTACGCTATTGACCCAGCAAGGTCTTAACAGCTTTACCGGACTACTAAGGCGAGCGCTTAAGGCACTTAGCCGATTTTATTTTGCCAACCAGCTCAAGGGTGCACGGCACACCTCGGCTTGGCTGTTGCCTGTTGCATGCAAAATCGCGACCTATCTTAGCTAACCTAGCTAATTATTCATATATGTATGAGTTGTTGAAACGTATATGTGTACCAAGCATACACGCCTCAACAACTCCTCCATATATTTATTATCGGAAAATTGAGAGTTTTTCAGTTCGACAAGGGAAAAAAGTAAACCCTTCCACTTTAATGTGTAAGCGTGTAGGCGCGCACGCGTGTGGGGGTGATCGTGTGGTGTTGTAGCAGTGATGTATATTTGTGTGTCACCGTATCGCGCAAACAACGCACTCAAAGGCTCCCTACCGATCGAAACTAGGCTTGAGCCGCTGCCGTGGGAGGCCTAATCGGGTGTTGACACTTATGTGGTTATCTACTCATTTAGAACGTACGTCATTCATGTGTAAAGTGTGTAATAAATAATGTTGCTATTTCGTAAAAAATATACTGTCTAAGGCCTCTCCGATACCAAAAATGGGTATTCCGCGTTAGATAATATGTTACTCGCATATGCCGCGAGGGCACGGAGGGGAGGGTTGTTTTGTCAAACGCCACCCAAAGAAAAGTGGGAAACTCGCCCGAATCCTCCAATACGTTTTATTTTCTTACTATTCTCCGGGGTATATTTGTTACAGTTTTTTCTACGTTACCTAACGTCATTTGCACAAAGGAATATTCTCGCTTCTCTACTCGTAATTTTGCTCGCTCTATGTGAATTAAAATTGTAACGCGTTTTAAGTATGTCTAAGTAGACCCTGACTTTCAAGTACATCAATAAAAAAACACACATGTAGAGACTTGCACTATGATATTGTTTTTTATTACGTTTTCTTTCACCGAAAATGGTACTAAATTCTGAAGCAATTTGTTCTGTTAGTCAATTTCAACCTGACTTTTTTTTATATCATATAAGGCAAACGAAGAGACGGGTCACCTGATGGTAAATAATCACCACCGTCCATAGATACCAGCAACATCAGGAGAGACGCCGCCGCCGCTGGCTTCATCTCGCGCCCTCGCTCCCCCGCAGGGAGACGGCATCAGGGTTGCCCCTCTGGCCGTAGTCTCATGCGGCTCCCGTGACGACGGGAGCATCTTTCTATCTTCTAGCCCGCTGTTGAGTGGGCATTGGGCTTCATGGATCGTTGTGAGTTTGGAGACTTTGGCTTTCTTCCTCTAACTCTGGGCTGTCCTTTGAGCTTCCCGGCTCTCCAGTTTATGGAGGGCTTACAGGGCTAGGTATCTTTCAACGGCTTCTAGGGTGTCTGCTTCTGCCAAGGTCTTCAAGAAGGCGTTGCGGACGATCTGAGTAGACCTCTCTGTCCCCTTCGGCTGCTGGGAGGCTTCTGGGACTTCGCAGGTCGTCTTAGGGTGGTGTTATCGTTTTTGGTGGCCTCTCGGGATGGGATTGTTGGCGGGGGCCATAAAGCTCACGCCCGCCGACTATTCAACCATCAGGAGAGACGCAAGTGCGTTGTCACCCTTTATACGAGGGAGGAGGGAGGGGAAGGGAAAGGACAGGTAGAAGAGGGAAGGGAGGTGGTTCTGTGGCGTTCTCACTGACCGAATTAAACGCAACAATGCAAACATTGTTACTTCACGTCGGTTTTCTGTGAGAAGGGTGGTACTGCCACGGATGAACCGACCCATTCATGCTAAAACCAGCAATAGCTTCAGCATGACTCTACCACTTACTAAATGTACATCTTAACTGTTTTCAAGTTTTAGCATATGATATGAACAAGCGAAAAATAAAATACATTTATAAACAACATTATCAAGGTTCTCGAGATATGAATATGAAGAGAAATAGGTCTGTTCACAAGCAAACAAGTGAGTGGAAGAAACGATATATTCAAAGTAAAACTTGGGAGTAAAAGCGAAGTTATCTATTTGTGTTATATATTTTTATATGTGGGTTAGAATTGATTGCGAATTAGATTGTTGTGATAAGCGTCAGCGATTTGGTTACGATACTGCTTTGTGCTTTTATTTTTTAACTAATTGAGACCCGCGAATTCAACTGCGTTCTGTATCATCTTAACAACATATTTTGTGTTCAGAAGAAAAAACGTAACAAAATTGAAAGCAAAAGTATACTTTGCTTACAATATTGCTATGTAAAAAACATTATCTATTTATATCCCCTCTGGTTCATCATCCTGGGTATGCTTATCAAACCGTATGCCCCACTTCCCAACGGTAAGAAAATAACACAACGCGTAGTGCTTTAAAATAATAAGTAGATACTAGTTTTTTTATTTCATTACTATATCTAGATTTATGTTTAGGTAAGGTCCAAGTATCTTAGATTTAAAACTAAAAAAAAAGTAAGTAAAATCTTTGTTGTACTTTTTTCGTAATGCACACACAAGGACAGATATCTATAACTTTATATACATAGAAGGCGATACTAAACCAAAAATTTTAACAGTTTTGGGTTAATATAGACCCATATGGTTAAGGCGCATTAGTATCCATTGCATCTACTGCTAGAGAGGGCCTAAAGTCTTTCCTTTTAAGACCACAAGTCGGGGTTGCTAAAAGGCCAACACTTGCCGGATCGGGTAGAGATATTGTAGAGGCACTTTTTACTTATCTGGCTAAATGGTGGCAAAAGAACACTGCTGCTATGCTGCACGTATGTTACCCAGGGTACGAATGTAAGAAGACTCTCCCGCGATTAAAAAAAAGGTGAGACCAAACCGCTTCGCTTAATCACTATGCCACACAGTTTTACGGCACACGGCTGGAGAACAGACAAACGTATTGTTGTACAAAACTTGCGTCGACTTCTCCGAGTGGTTTCGGAACTTTATGCCTCGAGATGCGCATCCGACGGCCGTGTATGTCATATTTTTATTTATATTCTGCGGGAAAGTTTGCTCTTAGCTATAAGGCTTCCCGTGTTCAAACTTTTTACTAACTTTTTGTACGTATCTCAGTGTTAAAACGTATGTTGTGAGTGTCAAACAGGTCTATAGAAATCAACAATATATATGTTTTTAGTTCCTATTTGTTAAATCATACATTACCGGTTCTCATGCTAAAGGTAATCAGTATACGTTTGAATTAAATATCAATTCATGGTAAACTAGCTTGCAACTTTGTCCACGAGGAATAGTTACTGTAGACTAATACATGCACACTCATTCATCACTTCAAGCACACTCATCAAATTTATAATATCAATATAGATATAGAAGTATAGATTAAACATTTACAATTATTATCATAATAAACAAACTATAAAGAAATTAAATAATAAGAACACAAATTTAAAATATACTAAATAATGAGAACACAATTTTAAAATATCGTAAGCCAATAAAACATGACAGAAAAAAAATGTAGAACAGTTCTAACCGGTGTACTGTGACAATAAATTACAAAGACACAATGAGGACAAACGGTGGCATCCCTTTAAGCTTCGAGAGCCACTCAAAGGATTAAAAAAGTTCGATACGCGTTCGATATTCAAAAATCTTTACAATTGATTGGTTTATTTAAATAGGGCTTTATTGCCTGTGAATGACAAAATTAATGATCTGTGACTTTGGATTTAAAATTGTAAGTACGTATCTTGGTTTAATAAAAATGTTCTATTTCTAAATTTAATGTCATATTTAACGTATTTTCTAAATGTTTAAAAAGTTTTCTCAAACTCTTTTAGAACAGTGAAATTTGCGAACTCCTTTGTAAAAGAAACTGTGAAAAAAAAATTGCCAGTTTTAAAATCATCTACAAAAGGAGCTACCGAGCGAAAGTGCATTAAAAATGAGCACGCGAAAGCGAGACACCGCGCTGCAAGCTAAATAAGACTATCTCTTTCTGCAGGCTGTAAGAAAATGGTTTTATGAATGAAAATTACTTTTTTGCTCACTCCATTTACCGAGTTCAGGAACGTTAGTTTCGTGGATCGTTTTCTTACGGAAAATAGGTAAGTGAAAGTCGTACACTTGTACAGTGACTACGTCAACAATTCGATAAAGATTTTTTTGTAAGGAGAAACAAAAATACGTCATTATTTTTTTTATACAGGAGCTATTCGTGTACGAATTTTATAAAACGTTCTCTTGGGACATCATATGGGCTACGTTTTATAATTAATCTAATCTAGAGAAGAAAATGAAACAAAATCTTCCCTTTACTGTACAAATATGCAACTAGATGAAATGTTGAGGTTTTGGCGGGATCTTGGTATGCCATGTAGTGTTCTTTATGTTTTATCCATAATCTTGTGTTATTGTGTAATGTTGGTGGTGCTAATCACGTGATATAGCGTTCAGATATGCCATCTCCATATATTTTTCCGTTTTCTATTTGTGTTAGTGATTGTAGATAAGCCAACTTGGCTGGGCCCCCTGAGTTGCGAGGCTTTGTTTTTTTACAAGTTTTGTTTTTGATAGCATTAGATTTAACCTATACTTGGGACAGTATAGACACTCACATCATATATGAATTTTTTTAAGTGATCGAAAGTAATTAATTCGGAAAAGCCTAACAAAGATAATTACTTTCGTATTTATGATATTATTAAGGATTTATTGGATTGTACTAATCCTGGTATTTTCCGATAAAAAATATATGGAGGGGTTGTTGAGGCGTGCATGCTTGGTACACATATGCGTCTCAACAACTCAAACATATATGAATAGTTAGCTAGGTTAACTAAGATAGGTCGCGAGTTGCATGTAACAGGCAACAGCCAAGCCGAGGTGTGCCGTGAACCCTTGAGCTAGTTGCCCAGGTAAAGTCGGCTGAGTTCCTTAAGCGCTTACCTTAGTAGTTCGGTGAAGCTGTTAAGACCTTGCTAGGTCAATAGCGTAGTCAGTTTCGAAAAAAAAAAAAAAAAATCCTGACGTAGTAACATTGCTACCGGGCTTTCGAATCAAAGATTCATAACTAAAAATTCAAATATTTAATGTTCCTATAATTTTATAGTTACGAGAAGTTAAATATTTTAATCCGTAAAACATAAAATATCTTTTAATGTATGATATTTTTATTCCAATAAAAAAAACGTCAGTGCCTTGTCACGAATAAAAAATGACGTTCCCAAAGGCAGATAATTTCTTAGATTATAACATGGTGCCACCGCACCATGTTGAGTGTTAACAAAAACCTTTTAATGGTGGTTATATTTCAATGTTTTGTGAACAGAAATATGTTCGGGGACAGGACGCTATTAAAGAGTTGAATAACCTTTATAATCCGATATATTTTAACGGTTTTAGAGGGCATTAGAGAAATTAATCGTTTATATATTTTTAGTTTTAATATTATTGATACTAAGTGTAGACAGTTCATTGCAATTTATGTTTAAAAAAATATAGAAAGTTTTAAGTGCAAACATTTTTTATACTTTCTTTTTAAATATATCTTTGGAAGGCAATCTTCTATTTGATTATTATTGCCATTGTCGTGTAGATGATATTACAAGTTCTTGCGATCATTACAATGAATTTAAAAGATGGTGGCCGTCTTGTTATAACTTTTAGGTGGTAGAGCCACGCTAAAGCTATTACTGGTTTGAGCATGAATTAGTCGGCTAGCCCGGTGTACTACCACCCGACCCACAGAAAACCGTCGTGAAGTAACAGTGCTTGCATTGTTGTGTTTCGTTCGGTCAGTGAAAGCGCCGGAGGACCTCCTTCCCTCCTCTCCGCCTCCCCATTCTCACATTCCTCCCAAACACAGGCTGGCAACACACTGGTGTTGCTAGGAAGTCCAGGGAGTTTTTGTGACAAGTCAGATTCCATTCATACAAAAAAATTGAAATATCGGAAAATTTGGGATCATATATATTTATGTCAAAAAAATATATACCTACCACCACACATCTAAGCATTTTACACAGGAGTAATGATTTTAAGTTAAATTTAAATTTTAGCATTACTGTATATACAGCATAGATAATACTTTTAAAAAATCCTTTATCTATTAGTAAAAGTCTCGTCAAAATCGATTCAGTAGTTTCACAGTTTAGACCCGAGAAACAATAGGCGCTATAATTTGATTTATACTCAAGTATAGATTAATCGAAGGACGACAGATTTTTTAATATCACGCACTATAACAGACGCATAAGTTCCCGCCAAAAACTTTTTTGTCTATGCCACAGATAAAATATAACCGACATTTTTTTAACAACGGCAATAATACGCATAAATTTATCTATCCATACATTAATAGAAAGGGTTTAATAGCCTATAAATCAGTATTTTAAACAATGGTTAGTCAAATTCAGCACAATGGGAAGCCCTTATTGTGCATAGAGTAGAGGTGTATTCTTTTTTGTTGTCATAAACCCGTGAAATGTTTGTTTTGTTGGTCGCGTGTAGTGGTTGTTTTTTTGCAACGCATTTTTTTTTGTTGTCGAACTTTCGATCAATACCCTCGATGATTGGGTTTAATAGAGGTGCTCTGAGAGATATGTATGTATGTATTGCCGGTGTTTGTATAAATATTTTAACAAATATTTTCAAATCTGTAACTAAGCATCTTCGATTCTAAAACTTTTCACTAGCAGGATATTTATGATCTCCTTGTTCGTAAAAGACAAAAAAATTGTTATTCATTAAAGTATTAAATATCGAAAAAGTACACATAGTACAATATAGCCAGAAAAAAGTACTGTTCCCGATCTATAGGGCTTTCGTATCTTTGGTATTTTTTAGGCTTTAGTCTGATATGACTAGATCTACTGGTATTCAATGAACTGCAACACAATGTATGCAGTATAGAATAAGGGATCTGATGATATCTTGAGATAAATTACGTTAACGTGAACAAAGTCACAGACAAATGCTAGTTGTAACATCAAATATCATTACCCACGCTATCAATGTTGGCAAACATAATGCTGCAATGTAGGGCATGGCCATAGACCAAACCCTACACCAATAATGACACGGTTAGTTTGCACTTTGCAGTGACGATTATAAAACACCGATAGCTCGTTGATTGTTGATATTATGTTAACCCACAAATGAATAACACAATGATTAATATTCAAGATTACTTAATATACAATTTAATCACAGCAACATTTCTAATTCAAATTTTTATTAATTCGTACCATCTCAAACAAAATTCTGGTGAGGACTGCTAAACTATAAATTTTTTTTTAATTTATTTGATGTAAAACCACAAATTCAAATTGTTTTCTATAAATTTATTATAACAATAAACACCACAGGTTGTACATAATGATATCATATACTTCTTTAACCACAGATAAATTAATTAATATAAAATAAATGGCACATTTTCTTTACATATACATTAGCGGTGTGCGAATATCGTTCGAATCGAATCGAATTTAATATACAATTTGAAAATCGAATCGATTAATTCGAATTATTCGAAATTCACAAATAAATGAATAATTCGAATAATTTAGATTTTTTTTGGAATTAATTATATTATTTGCATTTTTTTTAGTATTAATCGAAATTTTTGGAATTATTCAATTTTTTCGATTTATTCGTTAATTTCGAATATTGGAATTACTCGATTTGATTTTCGAATCGAATATTAAAATTCGAATAAATCGAAAAAAATTGAATAATTCAAAAAATTTCGACTAATACTACAAAATTTGCGAATAATATAATAATTCCGAAAAATTCGAAATTATTTGCACACCCATAATAACATGACATAAATATAACAATTATAGAGATAATGGTCTTAATTTCTTCGTTAATACGTCCGTGTAAAGCCAGGGCGGGCTGTTAGTATGTCACAAAAAATCCCTAGATCCGATTAATTCAAAGACATAGTCGAGATGGAAATATAGGGATCATTTTGAACGAACCCCAAAATGGCCCCAAAGATATTGAATCACCGGAAGGGTTTGAGCGTCTATTACAAAAGATACCGACTTCCGGTCCATCGGGCGCATTGTGGTTACGAATATTAATAAATATACATAATATGAAACGTGATCGTATCTATTTTTATTATTAATATACAGGTTTGTTCGTGAGAGCAGTGAGAAGAACATCTGCTTTGTGCGTCGGTAGCTAGTTCAATTATCGGCTGAAGTCAAATATTATGAACATTATAAGATATCATGAATTCCGTAATTAATCCCGTTATTTTTTTTTTTAATATTTAAGGTTAATAAAACGTAATAACTCATGAACTATGCAATGTTAGGGCATAACATGTGATTGTCCAAAAATTACAAATTTAATATTCCTGCTAAGCTTCCGAGATCTAATAAATATGTCCCATTTTACATTTTTCATTCACGTACTAATTTAGGCTTTTACGCTCCGGTCAACAGAATATCTAGGTCATATAACTCATTCCATAAAACGAGCGACATTTTCTCTACTAAACGAAATCATTTTAAAACAGCGATAGAGGCATATCAGTCTATTCACAAAACACAGCTTTAATTGGTTCAGTATTTCTTTTTATTTTTTTCTGCCTCTCTCTTTCTGTTACTTTGTTATATTCCTAATATTTTAAAGTATGATTTAAGAGTATCAGTTAATTTCAGTATTTTATTACTTTTTCTGTTTCAATATCTTTGTTTTTGTATTATTATGTTTAATCTTTAAATATGTAAAATAGTTTAATATTTACTTTTATGAATATTTAATTAAGTGTTGGAGCATGCCGTGATTATCTATAAACATGACTTCATTTATAATAATTCATAATAGTCCTACTTTTTATATATTTACTAGTGTATTGTCATGCTGACGACCCTAAAATAAATAAATAGCTGTCAGTAGCTAAGATCCTCGGCTGAGTGCCTTAAGCGCTCTCATTAGTAGTACGGAGAAGCTGTTAAGACCTTGCTGGATCAATAGCGTAGCCAGTTCGAGAAAAAAAAGTCCGTAGCTAAATCAACTTTTGAAAATTGATACGAAAAATCCATATTTATCGAAAATAAAAAAATGTTTTTTAAACCCATACATTCCTTTTGACATCACAAGCCAACGTCATACGCTTAAAAGCAATACATCACAACCTGAAAAACGTTAGCGCATACAAAAGGTGTTCCCCTTTTTAGAAACAAAATAATAAACTAAGAATTATATGCAAATTCACGAACCATAAGTTGCTATAGAATATTTTTAACCCTTTGAAAGTCGAGGGGGACAAAATGTGTAATAATTTATTCAATTTTGAAAGATACCCGAGGTCACGGGGACATGTTCCATTGCATTATAAATTGTACAACATTGGTGCTCAGACGTGTTTTGTGATTTAGTTTGATTTTATCAAGTTTATTTAATTCAAGTTACGCGTTATGAGGTGTAGTTATACAATATTGATGTGAGTATGGTTTGAAGATTTTAGAATTATTTATTTTTCTTGGCCTAACTTTTGGTTTACATCTATAGGTGAGTATAACAGTGACCACTAACAGTCACCGCCATTTTAACGAACAGGATTTACACAAGTTATTCGTAAATACGACACGTCATAACATGAACATTCTTCATTGGTGCTCCGCTCCTATTAGCCTTAGCGTGATGATATATAGCCTAAAGCTTTTCTCGATAAATAAGCTACCTAACTCTGAAATAATTTTCCAAATAGGACCAGTAAGTAGTTCCTGAGGTTAGCGCGTTCAACTAAACAAACAATCCCTCCAGATTTATTATATTAGTATAGGTTACTTTATTACTCATTTTATTACAAGTAAATAAAAGGGAATAAATGTTAGTTCGGGACTTAATCAAAATAATTCAAAGTGTATTAATTGTTAAACACAACCGATGTCATGTCACTATCTAAAGAAATTTGGTGAACACCTTGAAAAGGGGACTTGATCTCGCGTGTAGTTACCAGAATTTGCTAATGGGTATTTAGAAAAACATGTCAATGATAGAGGAGTATAGCTATCCAAATAATTACTAGAGCATGACTTCCTTGCTATGGTTTAACCACGGTGTTTTTTTTGCCGAAGGTTGAGTCTGTTTCCAGAATTCTAATCTTTGTTAATTAACGTGTCTTATGGAGTTTACCTACTGAAGTATAATCTCTACAAGTCTCACAGCTGATTTCTAGAAGAGAGTGTTTTGAAGTCGACCATAAAGTGTCACTCAAATTGGATTGAACAACATGTAAATTTCCAATTAAATTATAATTTTACGGTAATCTCCTTAATTCTCATTCTAATTGAATCCAATAGAAGATGTATTCTTTATGTTTTGTTGGTCTTCCTATTTATTTCTTCCAACCGATTGACACTTACTAATAAAAATAATAAAAAGCTCGTTTGTTCCAAAAACCAAAGAAGTACATTAGTTACAATAAACAAGTTATAAAATAAGCTAAGTTATATTAGATTGTAAATTATTTTGGTTTGGACCCCTCACGTGTAAAGGCCTCCTCCAGCTCCTGCCATGTATCTCTGTTTTTTGCTGCGCTGAACCAATTCATACTTATGCTAGTTTAATTTCAAATACTTCCAAAATTATACCACGTAATTATAGGTGAAGAGGAAGAAAGCTTGAAAATTCTGATAAATTGTTAAAATAATTGTATTCTTTTTATCCTTTTAAAGCATTATATGAAAAACTTTTGCATCATGCAAGTGTATTAAAAATATTGAAGACTGTAAGCGTTCTCACTCATAACATGTACTGACACAATCGAGATAGATTCAAATACCAAAAATAAGCCTGGACTTTTGGTAAAGAAAGACTTTGGGCTGAGACCATAACATGGTGACTGGATCATGTGGCTATGACAGCTAATCTCTGTTTGACTAGCTCTCTAACTGGAAATATTTCAGAATGATGTCACTGCAATTGACAGCCACTTCTTTCTAGGCTTAAAATGACGACTTTGTGTCACATAATCATTTAATGTAAGACGAGATTGTTATGAAACGTTGGAACTAAAGATAACAAAAATATTCCATCAAGAAGAGGTGCTCTAATCTCTTAAAAAATAGATTTGTTCACGTTAATTTAGATTGGACATATCCAGTCAGTGCTTTTTATGTATCTTTGTCAATTGTATGCAAAATTCGATGATGATTAGTTGAATAATTACGGAATGAAAATGTAACAAACAAATATCAAAAGCCGAGTTTTTACAAGTAACACTTAAAGTCAAGTTTAGTAATGTATGCGATGTTTTAATTTTATTTAACGTTAAATATCTTTCATTAAGCTATATATCAATCAATTATCTGGTTTTTATCGTTTCTAGATCGCAATGTTCGAAATACTTTAACGATTGCTATACTCCCTATCTCTGTATTTTATCTAGTTTACAAAAGCCTTCATTATAACCGGTTTACCAGATAGAGATCTAAGCTATGTGCATTGTCGTATAGTTTATACGGGTACTGTATATTGCATGCGGCTTTACGTAGAATTTTTGCGTCTTACTGTTTAAATTTAAGCTTTTACTGTCTGGTCAATAGAATATCTAGGTCGTATAATAAATTGCATAAAACATGCGAGATTGTCTCACATAATCAGAATAAATTCAAAACAGTAGTTAAGACCTTATTATTCTTGTTTTATTTATTATTTCATTTAGGGGCTCTTGACTCTAGTGATATTAGCCCCATCATTTCTATAAAATCATCTTTCACTCATTTCAAATAGCATTTTAGAAACCTCACTCAAAGGTTTTGCTAAAATACTATGGAACATGCCGACATCCAGTTTATTTAAATTACATTTTTTAATTCAATCTCTTCTAAAATTTTTGTTCTTGCTACATTCCGTCAGAAAATGGTGAAAAATAGAATATTAATTGGCTTTAGTATTTATTTCTGTCTTTATGTTAGTTTTTTGTATTATTTAAAAATATGGTTTTACAGTAATAATTCGTCTTAGTATTTTTTTGTCTTTATGTTACAATTACTTTCATATTATTTATGTTAAATCTTTTAATCTCTGAAGAAATATTTACTTTTATTGAAATTTAATTTAATAATAAAAACATGCCGTGCCTTATGCGCTCACCTTAGTAGTCCGGTGAAGCTGTTAAGACCTTGCTGGGTCAATAGCGTAGTCAGATCGAAAAAAAAAATTAATTACAAAAGTGTTACTATTAGTATATTTACAAATGTATTGTCATGTTGATGACCCATAAAAATAAATAAATAAATGGCTTCTTGCACAAGGATTGATAAAATGAAGGAACAATTTTAGACGCATCAACAGTTTAGAAACATTAGTACCTAAATATTTTTAAAGTCACCAGATCTAGAACTTGACGTTGGGACTTACGACTTTTTATAAATGAATCAAAACAAGCCATAGACAGTTCGATTTTATAAGAATAGATTATACGAATACAGTAATATTTTTTTCCACATTTAGTATTAAATTACCTTGTTTGAACCAAGTCTCAATTTAATAAGTAATGTATTGGATTATTTCTGCAGTTTTATAAGTAATGCGAATAATTAAGTTTTAAGTTTATAGTACCTGGTCGACCGAGCCTAGCTCGGTTCTTTGAAAAACATTTTTTAAGTAGTTACGTCACAAAATTATCATTTTTTTAAGAAATAAAAAGTAGTAAAAAAAAGATCTTTTGCTGTCACTCGGATTTAAACTGGGGTTACACATATTTTCGAAGCAGGCGATTTCCACCTGAGCTATTTTTATTTTGACAGCGGCAGCGAAATTTACCTTCATATTCTTGCTATATTTTTGAATTTCCTGAAAACTCAGTTATAAAAATCTATGAATGAAATCTAGCTAGATCGATTTATCGTCCCCGAAACTACCTACATACTAAGTTTCACGGAAATAGATGACGCCGTTACCGAGATCCTGAATAATAGAAAAATATACAAGAATGACACGTTTAAAGGTGTTAGATAAAGCACAACAGCTTTGATGCAATTTCAAATACAGTGAAACGTGGATAAAACTAAACCAACATAACAATCCTTATGCAGTAAATTAGATGTTTATAAACGTAATTGATGAGCACAGACCTTCTCAAAGGAAGTCGAAAGCTTAATCATTAGCTCCTTCCTTAATACTTGATATTTTTAATTGATTGCTGATTAATATAAAAACACTTCAAATGTTTTAAAATTATTTAACATTATTAATATTAAAGTAAACAAAGTACCCACACAAAAACGAATATTGACAGATTTGTTTTTAAGTCGCGTGAATCTGTATCCTTTAAGTCTAACTTTATTTTCAAATGCCGCTCAAACTTTTTTTTTTTTTCGAAATGTCTACGCTATTGACCCAGCAAGGTCTTAACAGCTTCACCGGACTACTAAGGCGAGCGCTTAAGGCACTCAGCCGATTTCATTATGGCAACTAGCTCAAGGGTGCACGGCACACCTCGGCTTGGCTGTTGCTTGTTGCATGCAAAATCGCGACCTATCTCAGCTAACCTAGCTAACTATTCACATGTGTATGAGTTGTTGAAACGTATATGTGTACCAAGCATACACGCCTCAACAACTCCTCCATATATTTATTATCGGAAAATTGAGAGTTTTTCAGTTCGATAAGGGAAAAAGTAAACCCTTCCACTTTCATGTGTAAGCGTGTAGGCGTGCACGTGTGTGGGGGTGATCGTGTAGTGTTGTAGCAGTATATTATATTATATTATATATATTTGTGTGTCACCGTATCGCACAAACAGCGCACTCAAAGGCTCCCTACCGAGGGATCGAACCTAGGCTTGAGCCGCTGCCGTGGGAGGCCTAATCGGGTGTGCGGGAGCGAAATTAACCCCCAGACCAAGGCGGCGTGATCTGTGGTTACGCGGGCGTGGGCGTGAGCCCGCTCTGTTTCGAGGGACAGGCTGGTACTGATCGTTGGCTGACGTGATTAAATCAGGAGGGTCGGTAAAATGCCGCTCTAACAAGATGGTGGCTTCGTTGTTAGAACAGTCTAAATATTCTTTGTGCCTACTAAAAATTCATGTTAACTAAGTTTTTGTAAAAGCTTCTCTCGCTTTATTGTAGAGTTATAAAATAAACTTGTTACGCGCTGAAAATGTAGCTTTCTATATGTGAGAAGTTTTTAAAATCAGTTTTGTATTTTTTTAATTTATTCATTACAAACAAAATAATTTTTTTATTTATAGATTATCATTAATTACATGTCATTTATATTATGTAGGGTCAATTACCATAAACCTGTGAATCATAATAAGAACCCTGTCTATCAGCCACGGTATCGTAAAGATATGCGAATATTTACCAATATATTTTATGAGTCACAGAGTCTTATAAGAAACGTTAAGTTAAACATAGCCGGCACTTCATAAATTGGAACAAACAATATCCTAATGGAAACTGTAACTTGATATATTTGTCAATACATTTTCCAACGTTCCTATGACTCCTATGTACAAGAGAAATATGTCCAAATTGCAAACGCACGACGCGAAAACGTTCTCTTTGAATATGTCCGTTATACGAAAATATGCTTAAAGCTTACTAGTGTAGGGTTATTTTTCGTTGTGTTACCGTTTGGAGCTTACGTCATATCGGTAGCAGGCAAAACCCTATACTGTTTGAACATGTTTGATCGATTGACAACGTTCGGGGGTGGGGTCTCTAATAATATTACCCCCGAATCCTACACGGTACACCCCGAGTTAGTTCATTTTACATGTGTAGGAAATGGATAGACAACTATTATGCGTTCAAAAAATTACTCATTGGTATGTTTGATAGGTGTCCCAGTTTAATAAAATGTGTGTCATCGAGTTGATGTTGCTAATAAATTACCCATTTTTTTTTAATGTTAATGTGTCTACTAGCCTAACTAATATTATAAATACGAGTGTGAATTTGTTTGTTACGATTTTACACTTACACTAGCTGACCCGCCCACTTCTTTGGGCGGTAAATATTTATCAAAAAGTACTTTTTATGACTTAAATATAAAAGTTAGATATATGCTGTCATTGACGTTTTTGTATGAATTATCAAGCTCTACAACCTTTCTCTAGAACTCAATCTTATATCTGTCATTGTTAAGACAGCGTTCATAAGGAACATTTTCGTTGACCGTTTTTTCTCCGACTTACTTTGGAAATCCAACAACCACAAAAAGCCTTTTGATTTTTCAAGTTAATATATAGCCTATGGCGCTTACAAATAACGTGGCTTTCTAATAAAAAAGGAACAAAATGGGTTTAGTAGTTCCTGAGATTTCCCTTTACAACCTCACAAACTTTACCTCTTTATAATATTAATATAAACTATGCAACTAATGATGAAGTTTTGCAAACGCGTTGCTAAAATTGTAGAAAAACACAGGTTATCTTCAATTGTGAAAGAAGATGAAAACACGAGTAAAAACTAGCAATATATATTCATGTACAGCCAATTTGAAAAAGTCATTATACGAAACTATTTAAGCGCTGTTAACTTACTTCTGAAATTAGTACGGCAATAATTTTCGAACAGTCTTACTTTACAAATGGACAGCCGGTATGTATATAAATACCTATAAGTAGTGCCTATAAGAGTCGCCTTTCACCCAACATGTACCCTTTTTCCAACGATATCGACTTCTTTAACCCATTAAGGTGTATGTCTTCATGTTCTTGTAACAGCGATAATGTTCGTTGTTATTTGTCACTGATGGTTGCCCTTGTTTCAAAACCGTACTTTCCATCAGTCACTGTGTCATATTTTTGGTAAGCTAGTAAAAGAAACTAAGCATCGGCCAGCTATTTTTCTATTCCATATTTCCGAAATAATATATGTTGCTATATTTCAACACATAAAAACTATATATGTGTATGCTATGTGTATTTTTTGTTGTTTTGGCTTATTTTGTTTTGTTAATTTTATATCTTTCGTTTTTTTATTACATTTGTTATGTGTTACATAGGCGATATAGTTAGGTAAGTGACTTAGCCTTCAAATGAGATAAAAAATTGATTCGTGCGGAATAATTTTTGAAGAGACTGAAAAATTGGCTTGGCTTGGCTTGATGGCTTGACGAAATTTTTACTGACAGAGAACTGTTCTGAGTATTTTATTTGAGCTACAAATTATTACTCTTTTCAACAGTGACTAAACAGTAATGTTATAATTTAACTCAAACTCGATGTGGTTTGTACATAGTAATCATATAATACGTAACGAAATAATGGACAGTATAAATTTAATTCAGATAAAGTATTGTATAAAATTGATCGCTGAATATGTTACTAAGTGCAAATGTCGAGAACAGCTGAACCGATTTCGCTAAGTCTTTTTTTGTTGTTTTTTATATTGTCAGGAGAAGATTTTTATACAAAAAAAAACGTATACTTTAGGCGGAACGGAGTTGGCGGGCATGGCTAGTTTTCCATAAAACAACAAAGCTGTTTTTACGGGAGTGAAATTGCGGGCATCAATTAATATTACAATGAGTGTGATTTTTTTTTTAACTTTATTTTTGGCAATCAATCTTTCCGATTATTACTGCCATTCTCACGTAGTCAATAATATCACAAACTTCGTGTGATCATTCCAATATTAAGCATCGTGTGAAACCATATTCTAACAAGATGGTGGATCTCTTGTTAGAACCTTCCAGGGAGTTTTTGTGGCATCTCAGAATTTCATGCGCCGTGTTATTATTTTCCATTCACTTCACTTATGCATAATAAACTAACTATATTACGTAAAACACCACCAAATTTACACAATATATAGTCAAATAACACAAGATTATGAATAAAATATAAAATCCACTACATGACAGACTAAAATCCCGCCAAAAACTCCAAAGTGTGATTTAAATAAGAGTTCTTTGAACTAAATAAAAATTAATTAGTGTTAACATACTGCATGAAAAATAATGTATGTATACGAACAAACGATAGAATATGTTATTCAATAGTAAATATAAAATAACTTTGGTAATAAATAACCGTTTTAAATTAAAACATAAATAACTTTACAGTTAATTGACAAGTTCGTTCGACGTCGATGTAACAATGGGACAAATCGTTAAATGAAATTGATCAAGCCATTTAACAAATGGATATTCTGTTTACAGTTCTTATAATAACAGTAAAACCGTACATAGCGTGTTTCCTTAATGGAACGTTTTCGAAGGGATGTCTTAAAAAATATATTATTATAATTAAAAGTCTTTATATTATATATACACGACCTGTAGCCACGTAATGATGTTTGATAAAGTATCTTTCTTTTGTAAAAATATTTTTTTCGTGCCTAATTCTAAATGGAGTTATTTTAAAATTGAAATAAGCAGTGTTCCGTATATAATGTCAACCTTTTTGACCGCTCTGAAAATAGCCGTAAGCGTGGGCTTGAATATACAGTAGTTAAAGATTTATTAAAAAAGCGAGGTAAAATTTATATACAGATCAAAAATTTGCATATATTTACCCTTAAATGTTCTGAATATTAAACATAATGAGCCGTTACATTTCAAAATAAGCTAAATGCAATTTTAGCCGTTTCTAATATTATACCCTATTTTTCAAGATCTTTAATTTTTTTACAAATAAAAAAATTAACACCTTATGAACAACAAAATTGGATTTTCGTTCTCAAAAGGATTTTTTTTTAATTAATCATGTTATGTAATAAACAATGTAATGTAATAAACTCAAAATTAATATGAACGATTATAATTGCGTTTACTTCAATTTGAAATGTAACGTCTAATCTACTTACACAAAAAATTGTGTTCTACACATCTATACTCAATAGGTTAAAAAGATTAGCAAGAACTGTAATTGTTAATTTTGAAGGAAAATAAATATAGTCCTTTTATCTGTTATACCAGGTGAAAGGTTAAATACTGCCAGTATTCTAGTACACGACACTTCATGGTCACATTTAACACACACAATAATAATATCAAAACAAACACTAATAAATAACCAAGAAAACCTAAGTTAAAGTTTGTCATAATAGCAATAAACCTAGATGCAATGACAGGTACCATATGCAACAATGGACGACCTGGAGTTAATATCTTTCGATAAAAAATGGACAATAAACGCTTTTGTTTTGTTTCTGACATTCCCACGTTCACTCTCAAGTGAAAGTGAAATCACACGCCAGTACTTGACATTGTGCTTTAACATAGACGCGTAAAGCATCGTGTATAATTTTTATTTTTTTCTAGATAATTAGATGAAATACTAAAAACCTATTTTTTTAAATTGATTTATAACGAGAATCGAGTGTAGAGTACCCTCCATAAATATTGTTACTGTCTAAACATTCAGCCTGTATATCGTTATCGGTTAAACTAGATTGTGAAATTTATTAAAAATTCCAATTACAATTATTTATAAGAAAGCCGATCCTTCATAAGTCCTAAGGCTAAAGTTTTGCATACCCTAAGATATTATACATGAATACTTCACTGGTTTATTCTTGAAAATTCAGACTCATTAAAAATTAAACTTTAAACCAATACACGAAGTGTCCGGCTTATGTTATTACGATTGACTAATAAGATTTACAACCATTTGTAAGTTATGATATTTATAACGTTGCTATTTTTCAGTTTCTGTGTGATTTCTACTTTATATTAAGCTAGTATAAGTCTATCAGCAGGTAGGAGTTGGGATACGCATAATTTTCGTAATCTCAAAATCATATAGTAAGATAGAAGCTTAACTTTCTTATTGGAAAATCAATCCAATACTGTTATTGAATGTTGTCATTTTAAACACGAATTTCGTTTAAGATAAAAAGCAATGCATACGCATTTCATTTAAAGTCCTTTAAGAATATATCTCGAATTAAAACCAGAACAAGCAAATACGCAACAACTTTAAAATTAAATATTTGTGTAATGGAACAAAGTACCATATACATAGATTATTATTCTTTGCTCTCAGAACATTCAAAATCAAAATATACTTTATTCATGAGACTTTAGATTTGACAATGCATTGCAGCTTTTGGTAAAGAAAATCATCGGGATGAAACCATACATTGGTGATAAATATTTCAAAGTCGCCCAGTTAAATACCATATTCAAATTGAAAATCTGACGACTAAGACTACATTATTTTGTAAAATTAAACAAAATTATGGTCCAACGCGAAAGTATATATAATATCACTACATATTATAAAACAAAGTCATCTGTTACATCTGTCTGTTTGTCTGTTTGTTCGGGATAAACTCAAAAACTACTGAACGAATTTTCATGCAGGATTCACCATTACATAAAGTGATTCATTGAGGAAGGGGTCGGTATATAATTTATCAAGGTTTTTTTTATTATTAGGGCGGGACAAAGTCCGCCGGGCTTACTAGTAGATAATAAATAGGGTATAATAGAAGGTATTTAAATTGACAAATACGTGTTTTTTTTTTAAACTAATTTTATAAAAGTTGAACCTTCAGATATCGCCCGTGGATTTGTAATACGGCCTGCTGGACTCTAGACGACTCGTAAACAGTAGCGTTCATAGTTAAAAGCAGGTTCTTTATTAGTCCGGCTTTTAAATATAAACAACAAAATAAAATTTAACGATCCAACCTAAAAACTGCCACTTAAATAAATAACTACGCGTTCGATTCCTGGTTTGGTAATGCTATAAATTAAATGGGACTTGTAAAAAATATTGACATCGAGATCGTTTAAGATAATTAAAGTATTTTATCTCTTGTTATCGGTCTCTTTTGTTTTTATTCTTTTCAACAACTATTATCATTTGTTTTTATAAAGTGTACGACTAATATTATACAACTAGTTTGAGCTTGCGGTGGTTGTCGTCTTTAATAGTAATCTCTTTTTTATTTTGTTTTATTTTTGGAATCCAATCTATTAATCTATTAGCGACTAGGTAATGGTATTACAAGTTTCTTGAGATCGTTTCTATGAATTAACAAAATGGTGGCCGTCTTGTTAGGACTTTCCAGTGCGTTTTTGTGGCGAGACAGAAACCATACTCCGTGGTTATTATTTTCTATCTTCACTTGTGCATAATAACCAAACTTTATTACGTATAACACCGCGATTATTACAATATATAAAGCGAAATATGATAAGACACTCATAAGTTGTTACATTTCAAAATTTTATTCGTTGAAATAACATGTTTATTTTTTTATTTCCATCTTCTATACACCGAACGAAGTTCAAATTTTGCTGTCCATAAGATTTTTTGTATTTTTGTATGATCTTCATATTTAAATGTGCAAAATTTGAAAATCGTTAGAAGTAACGAAAAATATTAAGAACCACTAATATTCGATTTAGGTTAGTTTGAAACGTAGCGACACATATATATGAGAAACGTAAAAAAAATTTGACAGTTCAAAAATCGTCGTACCCCGGTGTTACAAAGGAGTTAGCCCTATCGATTTTGTCCCCTGCCCTACGCTGCATACATGTACTCCGTGTATATACGCACGGAGGGTTGTAAGGCACGAGGGTGGAACCAAACTATCTCATACGTAGGTATATAAATTATGTGTCGTTCACCCCATCAATCTAATGTATGAAGGTTCGATAATATTTTACGATAAGTAGTTTGCTTTTTATAGAAAAAAAAAATGCAAAAACTTTTAGCTAGATTAAACGGATTATGGAGCATTTTTTATGCGTACACCTTGAATTTTACAAAGATTACAGATTGAAGACATTATTTTCTGGAACTATTTGTTGTTACGTTTTATAGATTATTTATTATGGAATGTTATAAGCTGTTGGACATTACGCTATGACTGTTGGAAATGGAGCAATTACCATACAAAATGTAGATCAGGAAATACATTAAGTGACGATTAAGTTATAGTGCAGGCGGGTGCAGTGTATCGGGGGCCGAAGGCGTATTGGTCGCTTGATGACAATCGAGCATTACCGAGAAAGACCGAACTGTGAACGCCTATATCTTGCACATGTTTTGTATACCTAATAATAATATGCGAGCATTGTTAACTGACTTCAAAGAGGAGGATGTACTCTATTAGATTGAATTTTAAATGTTTGTTGCCTTAGAACTTTGTTATTTATCAACCTATTTCGATAATTCTCTTTTTATTAGAAAGGGGATCAACGCACCTTAGATTTCGAAGATACACTAGAAAACGCCTCAGAATCCAATAAGAAATATATAGCGCTCGGGATATTCATAGGGTTTTGACAGTTTAAGAATACAGGTATCTAACTGCGTTCAAGGGTGTTCCGGTGAATTGTTTTAGAGTACATTTTATTGAAGACGATGTTATGTATTATATAATAAAATAGTTATGTATTATAATAATACTTATTATTTACATTTTTCTCGATTTAATAAGTAATATTAACTGGATCCTATAAAGGAAAGTTATTTCAATCAAATAACAATCATTTGCTAGTGAAAGAGTTTCAAGTATCACAGATACAATTAACATACTTATATTTTTCTATTACTCTAACGCAAAGCCACTTATTTTAGTTTTCAAGGTGTGGTACATGGACCTTAAAGGGGTATTAAAGATAATAACGTATAGAGTGTCGTATCTACATTTGTAGCTACAAATTATTACGTACATATGGTTCTACACTACTTATTCTTTGGTTTTGATTAACCTTTTGTTATTTTTTTTATGTCCAACGTAGCGGGCGAGAATCAGCTGATAGGACGGAATATTTCATCATCATCATCATTACCCTTATCCCACTTAAGTAGGGTCGGCACAACATGTTTTCTTTTTCCATTCTCTCCTGTCAGATGTCATCTCAGTATTCACACCTTTTACAGACACATCGTTTTTCACACAGTCCATCCATACCTTTTTCGGTCTTCCTCTACTCGTATATCCGTCCACTATCATACTCAACACTGTTCTAGTTACATGGTTTTCATCTCTCCTCAAGACATGCCCATACCATATTAACCGATTACTCCTCAACTTCTCTGTCACTGGTGCTATTTTCAAACTGCCTCTAATATACTCATTCTTAGGACGGAATATTTCAAAGTCAAAATGAAGACTATTCAATTTATACCATAAAAATACTATCACTGGTTTAGAATAAGTAGTTTACTTAAGAAGCAAGACACTCAACGGGTTTTATCTTTGTGTAATTTGTATTGTTCACAGTTTTTTTTATTTTCCAGACATCGTTATCACTGACGTAATAAGTCACCCGATAATAACTTTTGACATTAAAACCGGCTTGACATGGTGTTTGAATTCAATAATATAAATTAGGACCTTGCACACCCGATTAGGCCTCCCACGGCAGCGGCTCAAGCCTAGGTTCGATCCCTCGGTAAGGAGCCTTTGAGTGCGCTGCTTGTGCGATACGGTGACACACAAATATATATAATATAATATACTGCTACAACACTACACGATCACCCCACACACGTGCACGCCTACACGCTTACACATGAAAGTGGAAGGGTTTACTTTTTTCCCTTATCGAACTGAAAAACTCTCAATTTTCCAATAATAAATATATGGAGGAGTTCTTGAGCCGTGTATGCTTGGTACACATATACGTTTCAACAACTCATACATATATGAATAGTTAGCTAGGTTAGCTAAGATAGATTGCGATTTTGCCGATTTGATGGTTGCCAAAATAAAATCGGCTGAGTGTCTTAAGCGCTCGCCTTAGTAGTCCGGTGAAGCTGTTAAGACCGTGCTGGGTCAATAGCGTAGTCATTTCGAAAAAAGAATTAGGACCTTTTTTGAAATCTGAAATCAAATTTGCTTTAATCAAATTAGACTCCGAGGTATTATGAAAGTCAAAACTACCATCGCTTCGGGAGACTACAAAACCGACATAAACTTGTGTTTCGATTTTCATCTATCTATATCTTTACTTCTATACCAATATTATAAAGAGGTAAAGTTTGTGAGTTTGTGAGTTTGTGGTGTTGTGAGTTTCTGAGTGTGTGACGTAGTGAGTTTCTGAGTTTGTGACGTTGTAAGGGGTAATCTCAGGAACTACTGGTCCGATTTAAAAATTCTTTCAGTGCTATATAGTTTATTTATCGAGGAAGGTTATAGGCTATATATAATCACGCTAAGACTAATAGGAGCGGAGTACCGATGAAGAATATTTCAAAATCGGATTTTTTTTCCTCTTGAGAGCTTCCGCTGCATGTTAGCGTTAGCCCAAGGTAACTACGCAGATGAAGTCGCGGGCAGATTTTTGGTCGATGCACAAAGAGGAATGTTATTTCCAAACATCACCATCGTTTACAACCACACTATAATACCCCTAACACATCAAACCTATATACCTATAAAAAAAGTGATTTGTCCTATTGAATCTAAAATAGTTATAGCTCATAGTAAATAGGTATTCATAACAGTGGTGCTGAGATACGTTAATCCGTTGAATGTTATCAATATTTTTTTATTGTAATTTATTAGATATCCTGTAAAGTGCTGTCAATTTACTAAGCTTTTATAGAAACGTTCATTCCTTCCTATCCAGTTTCCAGAGCTCATTATTTTAAGCAGTAATATAGTTTGAGGAAGTCATTTCTAAACACTAAACGCCGTAACCAGTCAAGTTACAATCGTAATAGTTAATTGAAAACATTAAACTTAAACGGTGCCTTCATTTTCTATTGTTATTTAGTTGTTCGCCTACATACTGCTTTGTTATATACAGTATCTTACTTTTTGTGACAAGCATAATTTTCTTTAAGATATATACAATATTTAATAAGAATTTTGGAAAGTAAATTAACGATATTATATAAAACTTGATAGATAAATAAATCATACATCACTATGCTTTAAATATAAAGCTAAGTATCTTTGTAAAGTTATTATAATAAAATATTACGCAGGATTGGAATTAAAATGTGTGACAAAATACTTCTGCCTTTTCATTAACCACCTATCAAATCCACATTTGCAGCCAAAATTTGAAGAAACTGAAATCTGTGTAAAAGAAGAATAAACATGAACTAGTGCTTTAGATAAGTCAAATAAAAAATTAGAGGTTTTGATTATTAAAACACGATTAAAATTGCCGCATTTGAATTGATATCGACATTAATACGTTTTTACCCCGAAAGTACTTGAAGTATATTTTATGACTGCCCTTGTTTGTTTATAAATGATTAGTCTCTGCCTGCGACTTCGTTCGCGTGGAATAGATACACTAACACTCAGCAGTTCTCAAAAGGAAAAAACATCCCGATTTTGAAATATTTTTCATCTGTGCTCCACTCCTATTGATTTTAGCGTGATAATATATAACCAATAACCATTCTCGATGAATGAGCTATATAGTATTGAAAGAATTATTCAAATCGGACCAGTAGTTCTTGAGATTACCCCCTACAACGCCACAACATCACAACGTCACAAACTCACAAATTTTACCTCTTTATAATATTAGTATATATAGTATAGATAAGATCACATATTATATTCTTGTAACACAACACGTTGAGATACCTCTCAAATGGCAAAACCTTTTGTAACTTACTTATCACTTACGGATTACTTAAATGTATTAGCTATATTACCACAAAGTCTCATCAAAATTCCATCAGCAGTTTTTGCGTGAAAGTTTAACAAACATATATCTGTTCTCTCAAATTTTCTCGTTCCAAATATTGCCATAATACGGTCATAAGACAATTATAGAACACGCTGTATATCGGTTGTCATTCGGCTGTCATAATGACAGCTGTCATGCTTGTTTTGAAAGATCAATTAATCGAAACGGGTTTTAAACTAGTTAACGTGTTCGGATCGTTCTGGTGTTTTGATCGGCATTTATCTATAGAATATATCTACAAACAACAATTTATATCAAATGAAAGTTTTTTTGAAGTCTCTAAGTAGTAAAACTTAAAAAAAAATAGGAATGTTGCTAGTAGCTGTTGCTTTTTTTATTTTTTATTTTTATTTTGTATTTCTATTGTATCTATTGACGAGTTTTTGTGTTAACGAAAATTTAAAAAGTTCTTTTCTCTATGGTCCAAGTTTGACGACCAGAGAATTACTCGTTTATATAGGTCAGCAGATGTGAAGACTCATGAATTATAACGAATATAGACTTACAGATAATAATTTTAACTGAACCATAGAGACGGAAAAAACTATAACCACTTTCTTTTATTGGTTACACTAAAACCTATCAGTATGAATTAAACAAAAGAAAAAAAATGGGTTAATAAACAGGGGAGAGAAAAATACTAAAGATGGGCCGATTATGACTTTGACCGACTAGCCAGCTGAATGGTCGGTGATAAAAATACATATAAAAGAAATTGAAGTGCCTGTTATTTATTATCCTAGCTGAAATAAAAAAAATAATCATTACGGATTTTGACGAGACATATATTTAATGTTCAAAGAAAACCATTTTCATATCACATATTCGATATGAGATAAGCAATAAGATAATAACAAAAATGAATAGATCCAATCCAAAATCCGTTAAAGGATTTTGATACAAATCACAAGATCAAAACTAATAAATATGTTGCTCCCGTGAAATAGTAAAACCGATTTAATAAACGAAGTCACGGGTAACGGCTAGTCATAAACATAATAGGAATGTAAATAAATCGTATATCGCTAAGAAACATAGCCGTAAAGTTAAAAATAAACAAGAATATTTTATTGATTTTTAATATAACAAAAAAAAAAATTAACATCGCAATAAAACTGATTAAAATAATCTATGAGATTTAAAAGCTAAATAACCAATCTCTTCGCTGATTTATTATACGTTTCCTATAGTCATCATAATAAAAATATAATTAATGGTGAATGACAAACTCACGGACACAACGATCCGTCATATTTCACAATATACTCGTTTGGATTCTTACGTGGGTGACGGAAATTATATTACGATATCGGAAAAAAATCTTTGAGTATAAAAATATATGTGTATCTTTATTGTATGGAACATTTTTATACCTACTTTATATAAAACAAATAATATACGATATATAGATCTTGATTGGTTAATAAATGTAAATAGATAAATTAGTAACTAATTCACTCTTATAACTGTTATTTTTGCTTTTGTTTTAGGTATAACAGATAGTATTAGTGTTGATCATCTTTTTTTTGTTGTGTATTTTATTTTTAAGGTAAATTATTTTTTAATTTTTATTAATTTATATTTCTTTAATACGCACCGTTTTAATAATGCAAGTTGTGTTTACGTCCAGAAGTGTTTAGTTTTAAGTATATTTTTTAGAAATTGTAATAACAGATTGTAAGATTAAACACAGTTTCGTAGACCTAATAAAAAAAAAAAATAATTTGAATTAACAGTAAAAACTTACCTTCACGTAGAACAGCGATGTCTTGAATTAAAATAAATCGCGACGCGAATTAAAAATAATATGCATACCGAAGACAGTTTTACAAATCGAATCACTCGAATTTCGAACACCGGTAAAAAAAACGAAATTAAAATTTGGAGACGAGTCCCGAAGGAAATTCGAGAAAATCGTCGTCTCGATGCGGCGTACGTTGAGCGAATGTCCCGTTCAAACTACGCTACAATTTCCTCCGCGAAAACCGATTCGACTGCGTTGTGTAAGTATAGGGAAGGGTGGTTTTTCCTTCGAATTTCATAAGTATCTACCTTTCTTTATATCTGAGCGCAAGAACTACGCTCACCCCTTGAGAATACCTCGTGAGACTCGATCGTAATTCAATGGTAACTCGCATTAACAGCCATTGCTTCTATACTCAAAACTGAACTCTTTAGTCTACGAAATAAGGTTGTATTTTGAAACTGAGGAATAAAGTTATATGGCATTCCACTCGTTTAGTTATTTCTAGTAAGGCAACGGTAACATAGATAAAATGTATTGGGCGGTGAACAGAATAATATATATACGTATGTAGATATATGTTCAAATGTAAGATATGGTGTGGGCTTCGTTTCTTGTGTGACTGTGGATCGTTATTTGCAAGTAGAAAGGTGTTCTGCGTACTTATAATGTGAATTTTGATATATACCTCTCCCAAATTTGTGACAAAACGTGTTATTGTGTAACCTTAATAATATCGCCGAGATGATATTTTTTCTTTAGATAAAATGGTTGATTAAACATTATATATTTTGATAAGAATATTTATATTAATAAAACGAAGGAGTTCAATAGAACTAATGAGTGGAAAATTATGATCCAACGGACGTGTTAATTTTTACACCGACCGTTGACCGTTCGAGTGTAAAGTTATACGGTGAAATTAGTTTTACGGTAAACCGGTTATCGGGATAGGAAAATTTGGTTCAAAGGGACACGTATTCCATCGGGTAGCTATCGGTTTATGGTCCAACGCTTCCATATAAGCGCATATTTACCACTTATATTGTTCTGTGATAAGCAAAAGGTGGTGTCGAAAAAGATGTAACCAAAATTAATAACTATGACCTCATAATTCTCAATTTAAATAATTGGGTCAATCAAATTTCGAACTTCTTAAAATAAATGCGAAATGAGTCGGCGAGCAACAAGTTTCATTCATTCACGGGCAAGAGAGAAAGCAATCCAATTAGAAAGGGAAAGAGAGGAATTTAAAAAGTGAACGCCCGGAAAGTTAGGCGGGAAAGGTTCGTGCTAATAACCTGTTGCTTCCGCGGGCTAAATTAAATACGAGAGCGTGCCATGTCCAACAGAAAACATCGATTATCGATAATTTATTTTTTTCGTTACACTAGCGACTTTGCTTCACTTCCAAATAGTAAATCATAAAGTTCGTCTCACTCCTATCGATTCTGCGCACCGAATAAATATTGATATTGAGAAGTCTATACTCCGAAATTGCGTACATTTATCTTTTTACTATTTATAAGCTCGCCCGCCTCCCCATCGCGGTGGAGGTTCGAGTATTATAATATGAAATATCGATAAAGAAATGCTGATGTGGTTGACACCCCTACGTTTGCTCCTTGGCGTATAGTGCGAAAAGGACATGTGTATGACATAACTGAAGAGGGAACAAGATAGACGTATCCGCGACGAGATAAGTGTTCTAATTTATACTCAAATTGCGAACGTCGTCGCGAAAACCACGTGCTAAATAACTCATTTATTATCGAAACGGCTTAAGTAAGTAGCTTTTACTTCGATAAAATCAAACTTAATCTTATCACTCGAAGGTCGAAAATGAGACCAGAGTTCCGTTTAAAAATATTATCTAACAATTTTCCATTTTTGAAAACGAAACTCACCATTCCCGTTCCAGTTTAAATTACTTTATGGCTTATACGAAGGTTGTAAAGTTGAATTTTGCTTGCCTTATGACAAACAAATTAATACATGAGATTTTAAAAGAAAGCCCGTGCATACTAAGTAGGGCTATGTCAAGGTTAAATGTACTTAGGTACTTTATTAGCGAGTCGGTTAGTGGGTTACTTTTACGTTCGGGGTGATTTCGCGTTTTAATTTCTAGGTTACAATTCCATTGGGATTAGTAGATTAAGATATTTAAATTTACTGAAATAACTCTGGAGCCGATTGTCGGTAGTGCATTTTGCGGTGATTCATTTTTGTTTTGTTTAATTTCGCGGACGTACAATTTTCAAGTTAATTTATATTGCGGGAATACTACGAATAGCTTGGTCAATAAGGACGTACTTGTATGTATACGTATGTGTGTGTACACACATAGTGACGGGAAACAAAAAATCTCAATTGTCATATTGATATACAATTTCCAGCGACAATTTTAATGGAAATGCCATAATTTATACTATCTACAAGATAATGATTTGATGTAATTTATCATACAAAGCAGCGAACCTTTTCATAATGTCACTAACAATTGTAGATTAGATGGATTTGTTGTAAAAATGGCAGACTTTTTTTAAATCAGTAGTTCTCTATCTTCTTTTATACATATAATAAAAATGAAGTATCTGTATGTAATATCAAAATAAAAAAAAACACTGATTGGGTATGAAAGTATACATGCTTCTAATAACAAAAATGCAATTTTTCTGTTTCTCTGTCAATCTGTTTGTTCCGGGTAATCTCTGAAACGGCTGGACCGATTTTGACAGAAATTTCACTGGCAGATAGCTAATATTACAGCAGCTTACTTAGCCTACTCTAAATAAGACTAAGTATTAACTGCGGCATCGTCTGCAATGCTATCTCCAAAACGGCTAAACCAATTTTCACAGAACTTTCACCAATAGATAGCGGATATTCTAAGAAATAATTCAAGTAATATTAATTTAGAGTAGCTATTAACCATGGCTCCGCTCGCAGTAGTATCTTCAAAACGGTTAGACCGATCTTGACGAAACTTTCATTGTCAGATAACTGACTTTACAAAAAGTAATTTAAGCAATTATAGTTTATACTAGCTGTTAACTAAGGCTTCGTCCGCAGTACTATCTCGAAAATAGTTCGGCAGATCTTCACGAGACCTTCACTGACAAATAGCTAACCTTATAAAAAGTAATTTAAGCAATTTTAATTTATACTAGCGTTTAACCGTGGCTTCACCCACAGTGCTTTTTCTAAAACGGTTAGACCGATTTTAACAGATCTTTCACTGGTAGACAGCGAACCTTACAAAAATAATTAAGGTTATTCAATTTTAGACTAGCTGCTACCTACGACTTTGTCTGTATGAGATTTAGCAAAATTTCAACTAATTATTTATTTTTAATTAGAGAAATAATTACCAGCTCATTGTTTACAATTCGAAATCATAATTAGTAGTAACTTTGAAGATAGAAGAGGTCTTCCTAATAAGATTAGACCATAAACGTACTACGTAGAGGTTCATAATACAATTTCTTGCGGAATAGACAAGCGTTTATTTTTTGTATAGTCACATAATCGTAATTATAATGACAATGTAAATTAAATGTAATGCAAATGTAAATCTTTATAATAATATTCTAAGTTATTATTTCATTAGTTCCTGACAAAGTGTAAGTGAGCTATATGGCGAGTTAAAACACCAAATATGCAGTAGTCCGGTGAAGCTGTTAAGACCTTGTTAGGTCAATAGCGTAGTCAGTTCGAGAAAAAAAAAAACAAATATGTTGCTGATGGTAAACCTCAGTAGGCACACTGTTAGTATTTATATATCTAATGTATACATTACATTACTATAAGTGGCGTGCGTGTCGTGTTTACAATTGTTTTTAAAGAGCATTTCTATAATTGTACATAGTCTCACAATTTTTTAATTTTTTAATACAATTTAAAAAAACGCGAGCGGATTTGCTGTTAGAGCTAGTCGTAAATAAATGTTATGATAATTATTATTAACCACTCAACCACCGCAATCAGATATTGGAAATATTTTTAGGACAACTATTTACTAACCTCCCATTAAGTATCCATTAATGTATCAAACAAGCAGTTTACTATGTAGAAAAGATAAAATTCCACAACGTAGGCCGTCATAGTACGTCCGGAGATGCCTTGGATTTGTTAGTGAATTTCTGACAGGTGTCATGCCAGTAGCATCACAATGAGGCGGGGGTGGGCACCCCTTACACTTACCCCTTGCGTTTAGATTTATCTTTTTTATTATATCGTGATGCCGTCGGCACCTCATATATACGAGGATGGAAAATATATTTTCCACTGTTGAAGCCACTCGCTTAATAATGATAACTTATAGAATTGTTCTGTAATGGTAGAGCTTTTTTTTTCCGATCTGACTGCACTATTGACCCAGCAAGGTCTTAACAGCTTCACCGGACCACTGTGGTAGAGCCACGCTGAAGCTATTACTGGTTTCAGCATGAATGGGTCGGTTCGTCCGGGATAGTACCACCCTCTCGCAGAAAACCGACGTGAAGTAACAGTGCCGGCATTGTTGCTTTTCGTTCGGTTAGTGAGAGCGCCGGAGGCCCACCTCTCCTCACCATCCCCCTCTCCTTTTCCCTGCCTTCCCCCCACTGCCACGCTACCCTAACACAGATTGGCTTGCGACTCCCCTAGTATTGCAAGTGTCTATGGACGGTGGTGATCACTTAACATCAGGTGACCCACCTGTTCGTTTGCCTCCTATGATATGAAAAAACTACATTTCTTTCAGAATAAACAGTCACTTATCAGATATAGGTCTAAGAGTAGGTCTAGGTCCAGTCCTAGGACCAGTGGTTCAAATAATGATAAATCTAATTTGTTTTTACTATTTTCTCCAACAAAACTTTGCTGGAAGATTAGACAGAACTAGATACACTTTTTATACTTTTTTTCCAATTGACTACGCTATTGACCTAGCAAGATCTTCACAGCTTCACTGGACTACTAAGGCGAGAGCTTAAGGCACTCAGCCAATTTTATTTGGGCAACTAGCTCAAGGGTGCATGGCACACCTCGGCTTGGGCTTTTGCCTGATTCATGCAATTCGCGACCTATCTGAGCTAACTGAAGCTGAGCTACATATTTAAACTTCTATGGGTTGTTGAAACATATATGTGTACCATGTATAACATACCTCCACAACTCTTATGTTTTTTTGCGTTGGATAATTTTTCTAAACTGTTTCAGTTCAATAAGAGAAAAACAAAAATAAAAACCCTTCCACTTTCATGTGTAAGCATGTGTGCGTGCACCTATGTGGAGGTGATATGTGTAATGTTGCAGTTCTGTGAAATTTTGTGTCACTGTATCGCGCGAGCTGCGTACTCGAGGGCTCCACGCCGAGGAAACGGACCTAGGCTTGAGCCGCTGCCGAACTTTTTAATACTATAATTAAGAAAGATAATAGACAACAAAGTTAGTGTATAAACAACACACTGTAAATTTAGTAGTGTGCCGCAGTTTTTATTTCATCCGCATGGAGTCTAACGTAAAAAACAGTGCCTAATAAAATCATCTGAATGTATTAAGTAATCGATTGAAGGAATGTATGTATGGAATGTATTAGTAACTCTCGTACTTAAGTCGTATAGTCATTAAAAGTACAATAACAATTAAAAATATAATCTAAAATGTACAGACAAGTTACATTTACATTTATATTATATGTATAGCTACTTTCTGAAATACTTTTTGTAGTAATTACTCGGCTTCAAAGAATCATAGCGTGATGTTATATATAGTAAAAGTATAATCGATAGAGAGATGACAAAATGTAAAAAGAATGGATCAAACCCTACTCATAATTTCGAAGACTACAAAGCTCAAATAAACAAAATAATTTGCTGATCTGTATAGTATTATTAAGTAGTATTAGATTATTATTTCTCAAATATTAATTGATCTTAATCATTCGATTACCACAGGAGATATAATTACCATTCAGAAATCGCATGTGTGTATTAATCATTTAATATGTAAGATATGATCTCTGCCTGCTCCATTCGGAACGCAGCGTGATTATTAGAATAGAAAACAGTAGCACCTTATAATATTTCAAATATTCCGCGGGTGTATAATTCAGGTACCCGCACAGGATCTGCGCTTGTGAATTGTCGTCTAACAAGCAACCCTTGAGATATGGGGGAATTTTAACCTCAGGAATAACGGTGCAACTGAATATTTTATTTTCAATATTCATCGCTTGCCTCATCTTGAAATTAAAATATCTTTAGGCGGTATATGTTTTGTTGTAGATTAATTTATATAATATAATTATATAATATAATTCCGCGTCATGACATGATAGTAAGCGTGACCGACAATATTGCGCTCGCGCGGCTTGCGTCAGACTAGCGATGCTTTATATAAGAGCCAGAACCTATATATATTGATATTTTATATTGTTATCGGTTGATTGAAAAAAAAACAGTTTTAAATATCGCTCATACTATATTTTTACTTTTTTGAAAATTTGACCATCATAAATGTCAGAAGTCCTTTGTTTTGCCCATCTCAAGCGTATAATTTGAAACACTTTTAGCGAACATTCATCAGCCTTTTGGTAGTTTTACAAAGCTAATTAGTTATTTTTGTCTAAGCTTAACAACCAATAATAATCTTCATAGATTTACTATATAGGTGTCTAAGTATGGTCACAATTTAATGCGATTTTAAATAACAATGTGATGACATCACACTAAACCTAGAAGAGGTCTGGTTGTATGTGTAGCTGCCGAAACTATGTATTTGGCAATAGAGTATCAACTTGAGAGTGAGAATAACCAGGCGAACATTAAAAAGCCCAAAACCAATTCTATTCTTTCATTGGAAACTTCGGTTAATTATTTTATATTTTTATACAAACCAATAACATAACAATAAACCACTTTAGATGGTAAAGCCACGCTGAAGCTCTTACTGACCGGTTTCAGTTTGAATGAGTCAGCTCGCCCGAGGTGGTACCACTCGAACTGACGTGAAGTAACAGTACTTGCATTGTTTTCCTGATCAAACATTTCGTTTGATGAGTGAGAGCGCCGGTAGACCATCCCTTCCTCCGAACCCTTCCCTCCCCCACCCCATATCCAAAGGCTAGCAAGGCACTTGTGACTCCTCTGGTGTTGCTACTGTATATGGACGACAGCAATCACTTAAAATCAGGTCACCCATTTATTCGTTTGCCTCCTATAAAATAAAACAAAAAAAAGGTAATCATAAAATTTGCCATCACGTCCTTATGCATTAGAACCGTGCCGCTTGTCAAAACGAATGGGAAATATACGAGAAAGACTGACTGGATAACATGCACACACACGAACACATATGTGGCACGGGCGGCCATCTTGTAAATCGTTCACTATCGGGAAAATTTAGTTTTATTCAATGAGACTGGGCGAATACGAAAAAGATTTGAATCGGTGGACGGTGAAATTCAATGCAGACGACAGGGAATGTCTACGAGTATTTCAAGTCTCACTGACTAAATGCATATATGCATCTTTGATTTACGTCAATATAAATTTCAATGGATAAGTACCTAAATATTATAAAACTCCGCGGATTATTTATTATATCTTTCTTTGTCTATATATTCTGGAAGTTATTTTATCATCACGCTTTGGCCCTTAGGAGTTAAGCAATTACCAAACAAAATGGGGGTCAGAGTATACTTACAGTAAGAAATATGTGAGAATGTATAATGTCGGCGTGTAGTTCTTCGGGGACAGGATTCTGGGACTAAGAGCGGGAAAAATTAAACCCAAGTGAAACCGTATGATATAGCTAGTCATTTATACAATCTATACTAATATTATAAAAAGGTTAAGCGTGTAAGTTTGGATGTTCGGGGTAATCTCCGGCACTACTTGTCCAAATTTAAAAATGCTTTCATTGTTAGAAAAGCATATTATTCTTAATTACTATAGACTGATACAGGATTTTAATTTTGATAAATATATATCTTCAATAATTAATCACAATGAATTGCCAAAAAATTTATAATAGGGTGCTATGTGAGCTGCCTAAACGGTTTGAAATAAAGGAATAAAATTTATAGCAAAAATAAAGTAGTCCGGTGAAGCTGTAAAGACCTTGCCAGGTCAATAGCGTAGTCAGTTCGAGCAAAAAAAAAAAAGCCAAAAATATTTATTACTTTAAGTTGTAGAGAAAAGTTCACGATAATAACACATACAAAATAAATAACGTGTCACGTTTTTTTTTCTCGAACTGAAAGGTTTTAACAACTTCACCGAACTACACGTGTTTATCTGCACATCTATACTAATATTATAAAGAGGTAAAGTTTGTGACTTTGTGACGTGTAGGGGGTAATCTCAGGAACTACTGGTTCGATTTAAAAATTATTTCAGTGATATATAGCTCAGTTATCGACGAAGGATATAGCTATATATCATCACACTAAGATCAATAGGAGAGGAGCACCGTTAAAAAATATTTCAAAATCGAGATTATTTCTTCTTGAGAGCTTATCCTGCGTGTTAGCGTTAGCCCACAATATCTACGAGTATTCCACGCGGACGGAGTCGCTGGCAGAGGCTAGTATATTTATATATTAACATGTAATTTTGTCAATAGGTTGTTAAAAGATATAACATGTTAAACAAAAATATTTTAATAATTACATGTAAGTACGTGTATTTTGTACTTTTTTTATAAAGTACTATATTTTTAGTTTCAAAAAACAATTATAGTCAATTGAAAATGGCGGCAACCCTAATTATAACTAACAATAAACACTGTCGGATTAAGCGTAGATTAACATTTATTGTTATTGCATTCTCTGTGATCCAATTTCTTGAACTGGTTAAAACTTGTTAAAACTCGATTTTCTTGTGGAAACATGTTCTTGACGTATACATAACAATAAATATGTGATAACTATAAAACACCTATATAAATTAAAATACATAGTTCGACATACTTATGGAGTTACAAACAAAAGCTAGTGTAATGGAGAAACTAAGAGAAGTAATGTGTCTTCCGCATGATGGAGTCCCAGACGGGTTAGTAAGGGAAAAGTAATTTGTTAGTCGATTTAGCAGAACGCTTATTTTCGGGTATCCCGCCATAAGGAGTGAAATCGAGTCGCGACTGAAACAAATGTCTTATATCCATACTCATTCTAGGGACGGGTTATCGGAACATCGACAACATATTCTATCGAACAAAAAAATTTACTAACTAGCCCCTACCTGCGACTTCGTCCGCGTAGTAATAATTACTCTGCGCTAACGCTAACACGCAGTGGTAGTTCTCAAGAGCTAAATCCAATTTTAATCGTTCATATTGTATGTTTTTTTTAAACTTTCCAGTTCTTATACACCGAAAACGAAGCTCAAATTTTGCTTTTCATAATATTTTTAGTTTTCTTTTCTATAACCTCATACTTTACATGTACAAAATTTGAAGATCTTGAAAAATTACGTAAAATATTAGGAACGGGTATAATGTATTTAGCTTATTTTGAAACGTAATATATTTAACAAGTCTACCCATAAATTTAGATAAAATTTGTACTCTATTGAATATAGGCCTCATCCAAAAAGATACATAATAACTGATCTTACAAGAATTTATCGAGTTCTTCGAGAAAAGTCTCCAGTCCATCTTGTCGCGGGTTTATCTGCGCTGCATTTTCTGTTATTTAATCATCGTTCTAGTATTTGTTATGCGTCTGTTCTACATAGAGTTATGACCAGCATAATAACCCTAAGTCTAGTATAGTCTGAGATTATAGTCAGTTCGCACATTTCCAGTCCTTCTTATTTCTGATTCATCTACGCCGAGAAACTCCGATAGTCCTCTCCGTTATTTTTTCAGTAATCTGGAATTTTCTTGTGAGACCTGTAATAGGTTTATAAGATATAAATGAAGGGATTATACTTTTTAATTTAGATCATACCTCATTGCTTTAGTAATAAAACTTTGAGTTGAGAAAGCATTCATTTAATACACGTATAGAATATATATATATATATATATATGAATAGACAAACTCCTAAATTCTTTTAGCATCAACATGCAGATTTCGAATTCACATCGTACTTATAATGCAGCGGATAATTAATAAAGTTATGTTAATTACTTTATTCAAAATTAAATATTACACAAACGTAAATATCCGTTATGTATCGCATATGGAAACAATAAACGTGCCACGGGAAAAGGGAGGCATAGCCATAAATTACATTATTTGCATTGCTTGGCTTTCCTTTGATAATACTTGGAATACTAATAAATGCAATGTGTGAATTAGTAAATATGCAGTTACTACCGTTTGCTTTATTTTATTAACAAGCGTTTGCCTGTTGTTTTGCTTCACTGCCTTACCTAATCCGATTTTAATTAAATCAAATAATACTCGATATGTTTTATGTCTTTCTTGGTTACCTTTTATCGTGAACGGAGTACTTTAGCATAGATGTGTGTTCAAACAAATGGACAGACCGACATGTGGAAAAATAATTAAAATCTATTTGATTACTTATTCCAAGACACCTGAACATTTTTTTTCACAAGCTTCGTTACATCATATTCTTTTAGTTCTATTTCGAAGCGTGTAGGTAATATGGCAGATAATTGTAATTATTATCATTAGTATGGCTTTACATCTACGCACACGGAGCTATAGTTATATACATTCTTATAAAGTTTATTAACCATTCAAACCCATGATGAGCTGCAAGATATCAATATGACAAGTACACAAGTCGCTAGTTTCAAGAAAGCCGCGCATGCGCAATACGGACGGTCACGCCTACTAGTGTGTCATGACGCGAAATCATAAGTTTGTCTCCTGCCAGAAAAATACCGCTCGAAGTGCCTAGATACTTTTTCACTTCAAATATACAATGTACAAACGAATTCATCGATAAATATTCGTATGTGTAAAGAATACCAATTCCTATGATGCCAGACTAGACGAAGACATACGCGTGTTAAAAATTAAATTCATTACTCGACTTCGCTATGGAATACTTATTAACGTACTATGTCTAACTTGCAAATGATTTTAGGTCTCGTCAATAAAAGTTCATTCACCTACGTCGTTTCTATGCGCGTCATGTTTGTGATCCATCTACACTGTTGTCTCTAGTAATATTATATTTATGACTAGCCTCTGCCCGCGACTTCGTTTGTGTGGAATAAATACACTTATGCTCGTTTTCACCAACGCTCCCTTAATTTACCCCTAACTAAGGGTTCCTTAAGCTAAAATGTCCTCTAAATCAGCTACCTAACTTATTTCATTTACACCATGCTAAGGGACACTTATTAAGGAAGCACTTAGTTAAGCGTCAGTTTTATCGTTAAGCCTTTATTGAACCAGGCGGAACATGTGCTAGAAACAATTTCAAAGCAATAGTTTTATGAAATTCTTATGAAAACAATACAAATACTACTTTAAAATAAAATGAGTGACCAAAGAATGTTTTTTTTTATAGCTTTGTTAATTATTGTGTTGGTTCAGGGTTGACCGTTTAGTTTTATTGGGGGTTCGCTTTAAATATGTACCTACCGAATGTTTCGGTTCGGTCAGTGCATGTTGAGTAAATTTTGATGTAATGAAATTATATTATTTTGATTACTTATTGTGTAGCAGAAAAAGTAAAGATAAGATAAAAATAGTAAGTTAATTAAAACCTTAAGGTACCATGTGCGCGATTTTTTTTCTTTATTTAAAAAAATAATGATTAAAAAAAATTCCAAAACAAAAATAATATAAGTTTATTGTTGGATATGTTAAAATTTGCGTAAATTAGCCCAGAGATTCCAATGTGGACCATGGAAGAAATTAATATTAATTATATTTTTACAAACACAAAATATGGAACAATAATTAAAAAATAAATAAGGCAAAAAAATAATACAAGGATAAAATTAACAGCTGTATACAAATCCATCGTCATAATAAGGAATTTTTGACGTTTTAATGATTTCCCGGTTTCTTTATATTACAAAAGTTTCAAAAACTCAAATATTTCTTCAATTTACGATATATAAACGAAATAACTTCAAATTCAATGTGACATGTTCGTAAAATAAACATCACTTAGCACTAAGGGATCGAATTTCCATCCCTTAAAATTTAGGTAGCCCTTAGAGTCCTAGCTAACACTTAAACGGTGATGAAAACGAAATCTCCCAAAGTGGTCACGTAAGCGAGTTTTAAGCATCTCTTAAATTTAGGGAACGTTGGTGAAAACGGGCATTACACTAACACGCAGCAGTTCTCAAAAGGAAAAAACATACCGATTTTGAAACCCTTTTCATCTGTGCTCCGCTCCTATTGGTCTTAGCGTGATGGTATATAGCCTATAACCATTCTCGATGAATGAACTATATAACACTGAAATAATTATTCAAATCGGACCAGTAGTTCCTGAGATTACCCCCTACAACGTCACAACGTCACAAACTCACAAAATTTACCTCTTTATAATATTAGTATAGATAATTGCCTTAGACCAAATAATTTTGCCTTTTTTATTTTTGATTATATTAAAATGTTTATATTAAAGAAAATACAAATATTTAAGGATATCAGCAATAACTATTGCCATGATACAACAAGCAATACTTTTTATCTTTCTTAGGTAATATTGAAGCTAATGATCCTGTATCTCGTATGCCAATTATGAATTTTACATTGGTAAAATTATATATGGGTTTAAAATGACGAATTCAGTTAATGTACTACATAGCCAATGCTTAAGCAAAGCGTGAGTGGTAACTTTAAGAACCGCTTTTTTTAACGTCTTCTAATTTGGTTTTTTATTTTTATATTTTATAATCTATCAATTTAATAACGTTATTGGTTATGTAATATTACCCAATACTACTTAATATTCGATTTTTTGAGATAGCTTGCGTTTCTTATTGATTAATCCGCCTCGGCTTGCCATAATTGCATAGTTACTATGCTTGAACCCAGTTGTTAGACTACACGATCACCATCACACACGTGCACATACACACGCTTACACATGTAAGTGGAAAGGTTTACTTTTTTCCCTTATCGAACTGAAAAACTCTCAATTTTCCGATAATAAATATATGGAGGAGTTGTAGAGGCGTGAATGCTTGGTACACATATACGTTTCAACAACTCATACATATATGAATAGTTAGCTAGGTTAGCTAAGATAGGTCGCGATTTTACATGCAACAGGCAACAGCCAACAGCCAAGCCGAGCTGTGCCGTGCACCCTTGAGCTGGTTGCCAAAATAAAATCGGCTGAGTGCCTTAAGCTCTCACCTTAGTAGTGCGTTGTCAATAGCGTAGTCATTTTGAAAAAAAAAAACCAGTTGTAGGTTGTGGGAAGTACCGCAAGCCAAGGAGGATTAATAAATAAGAAACGCTAGTTATCTCAAAAAGTCCAACTGTGAATGCCTATGTATATTGATAAGGTTAGCTAGCCGCGCAGTTTAGTCGCGTTTTCAAACACCTACGTAGCATTCGTACTCTAAATAAATTTCTTAAGGTTATGTTAACAGCGTTAACAGTAACTCCGAATTTAAATTATTGAACGTGAGTTAAACCTATCCTATCCTATCTCCCTATCCTATACAGTTTAGAGGAATATTTCGAACACAAAATACACATAGGAGTTGTTGAGGCACGCATGCTTGGTACACATGCATGTTTCAATAACTCATATACGTATATCTAGATGGCTTAGTTTAGGTTAGCTTAGATAGGTCGCGATTTTTGCACAAATCAGGCGACAGCCCAAGCCGAGGTGTACCGTGCACTCTTGAGTTAGTCGCCCAAACATTCCAAATCGTCTGAGTGCCTTCAGCGCTCGCCTCAGTAGTTCGGTAAAGCTGTAAAGACCTTTCCAAGTCAACAGCGTTTTCATTTCGAAAAAAAAAAGTTAAATTATAACAACACTACAATTTTATGAAATTTTCTATATTTTCTATACATATAATAAGAATGTACACTAACGTGTCTGTACTTTTTAAATTTTTGTAAAAAAAGTTGTTAAATAAAATACATTTCAATCATTTTTTAGCAATATTTGTTTCTTTATATGATTACGCATCACTGCTAAATTACTATTTCATGATAAAAACTTTTCAAGAAAATAATAAAGAATGCCATCAAGTTTCTTTCATTTCATTTTCATTTCTTTATTTCATTAAAATCGGTTCAGTCTATCAGAAGTTATTGTAATTTTAATGACGACACGACTTAAGTACAAGATAAAAGTAGTTAGTAATTAGACTTGATACATTCCGATAACTTTACTGTTTTTTCAGGTTTCACACGAATGAAGTCTAGGGCATAGCTAGTGTTTAAATAAAATTAGTAGATAAATCTATCGATATTACAGTGTCACAGCACTAGTCCCATACGGAAGCGGCTAGCGTTGAAGCGTACAATTTCAGGGCCACTAAAAATGTGTACAGTTTTGTTTCTGACGTTTTTCCATCAATTACATTTTCCTAAAGCAACACTCGCTTACGGCACAGCCCATTTGCCTTTATTTATTACCTTCACTTAGGATAGGGTTTTACTATCGTTTCAATCTAAAAAAAGTCAATTTATCATTAAGTTTTATATTTTATGTCGTAAGCAAATATACAATTGGGTAGCGGTCATTTATTTCATCTTTAATGTATATAACCTTAAAATGTATAATTAATCATAACTAATATTACAAAGATGTAGAAAAATTTGTTTATTTGTTACGCAACTACCCAACTGGTCGTCATGAAATTTTTAAATAAAAGAATGTGGTGTCGTGGGACACCAGGTAGGAACGAAGTTCCTTCGGCTAATGTAGAATCGTAACAATTTCCAAAAAATATTATCGTGCTCAATTTTATGTAATCGTAATTCAAATTATCAATTAAAATAACAAAATATGTCTCTTTATTTTTGTTTGACAACATAAAATTACATAGAAATAGAAATAATTACAAAAAAGGAGAAAGAGAAAGGTATTATACACTACTCGCTTGTGTATACGACTGTCGCGCCTGCGCACGTCTCATTTAACGGTTTTATTCCACGCACTTTTCGTTACGGTTTTACTACCACATTTTTTTCAGTTCGGTCGCGCAGCAAAATCCCTATCTCCTCCATGCCTGACGTAAAGAACTTCGTTCCAATAAATGTTGTGGAGGGTACAGAAAGTACATATGGTACATTTTATCCAAAAAAAATATACTATTACCAAGGTATAGAACGAATGTACCTGAATGCAAGCGAAGCCGCAACCAAAAGCTAGTAATAAATAAGCAAGAACGTTACATTTTTTCATTATTTTAGTTCTTTATATATTTTTGGTATCGTTGAAAACTTCAGTAATGAAACCAAAGAAGGAAATAATATTACCTACCCTCTAGAATCTATTTTTTATATTTTAAAAAACCCTTATTAATAAAAAAACACAAAGGAAATATTGTTACCTACCCTCTGGAAAATAATAGCTTTTGATAGCGAGAATATGTTTAAGATTCTAATAGAATAATGTACTCATACGTGCAGTGAGAAGAAATTAACTTCATACAAATTTTAAGGAAGATAGATCTTATTGGGATTTTAATACACAAAACGAAAATATTAAGGTTTTCAGTAAGATGTATAACATATCGGACTAACATATATATGTGTAGTTACGCAAAAAGGGATTAGCGACGGTTTCTTTCAGGAGTCTTAATTTTGTGGTCTTTGTTTTGGTTTAATCAGTTTTTGAGTGGCGGTAGAGCCCCGCTGAAGCTATTTTTGGTTTCAGCATGAATGGGTCGGCTCCTCCGGGGTAGTACCACCCCTCTCACAGATAACCGACGTGAAATAACAGTGCTTGCATTGTTGTGTTTCGTTCGATCAGTGAGAGAGCCGGAGGCCTACGTCCCTTCCTCTTTCCTTGTTTCCCTTTCCTTCCCCTCCCCCTTCTCCCATATACAGGCTGGCAACGCACTTTCGACGTCCCTGATGTCGCTAGTGTCTATGGACGGTGGTGATCACTTAACGTCACGTGACCCACCAGTTCGTTTGCCTCCTTTGATATAAAAAAAATAAAAACAGAATATTTTTAGGTGCCGTAGTTTTTTATTGATTTTTTACTGAGCCTAGGCAGTTTTGGAAAAATTTCAGGTTAGACACAGCGCAAGCTAGTTTGTGTGATGTTAGGTAAGTTTCTACAGTCAATGTTTAGTTTTTTAGTTGTTTTTTTTTCGTAGTCCGGTGAAGCTGTTAAGACCTTGTTAGGTCAATAGCGTAGTCAGTTCGAAAAAAAAAGTTGTTTTTTAGGTTATCTCTAGTACTGGCGAAGTACTGACCCCCGCGCTCGAATTGAAAGTCATTTCGACTCAAAATTTTAGTGATATTTACTAGAAACCAATTATTTTTCCGTGAACTTTTTGCGTAATCACTCACATATTAATTTAACCAAAGAAATCTATAGTTTATTTCTTTTATAAAAACTAAACATGGCAGTGACACTGAAAAGAATGTCCAAAAGAATATAAATCTAATAGCATTTAGATACAGCTTATTTCTCCTCCTTCAACGCTAATACGCGTATGACATTATGTGAGTATCATTCCTCAATATCGTTTAGAACTATATAATTATTAAAGTAAGCCGTATTTTCTGAAATATAAGGTTTATTATTACGCGAAATTTCTTCAAATTTAAAGCATCGCGTGGGTGAATTAAACAATCGCGTTCGAACGGGGTTGTTGTATCCAGTCGACTGCGCATCGGTTCTGCGCATTTGAAATATGGCGGACTGTCGACTGTCAGATGTTCGTGCCATTTTGATTATTACGCGAGTTTTTCACCAAACTGTTCGTATTTATGTAAGTGGTTTATGATTCAGAACAAGAATATTATCGTTATCAGTTACTAGGCAATAAAACAGGTACGGTTATCTCATAAAAGTACAGAATTGTTATGTGTTATTGCGAAACAAGGTTACGAAAAATAGGCTTATATACTAGAGAACGTTAGGTATGTTATAAAAATATGAACAATATATTTTTAATCTTTATAAATCATTAATAATTCGCTCACTAAGACGTTCTTTACCAATTTATCACAAGAATGGGAATTAGATGATAAATATAATTGAATAGTTTCATATCTATATAGGAAATTATTAAACTTCTGCGGCTTTGTTACATGTAAACTGTTTTCGTACAATTATTACTAACCGCCTAGGATTACGTTAAATTGGAACTGAAATATGAAACCCGATAACTATAATAGTATAGTCACATTTGTAAATATATATATATATATTCAGTAGTGGTAGAGCCACGCTGAAGCTATTATTGGTTTCAGCCTGAATACATCGGCTCGTCCGGGGTAGCACCACCCTCTCACAAAAAACCGACGTGAAGTAACAGTGCTTACATTGTTGCGTTTCGTTCGGTCAGTGAGAGCACCGGTGACCCATCTCCCCTCCCCTCCCTTCTCTTCATTTTCCTCACTTCTCCTCTTCCTTCCCCTCCCGTCCCTTCTCCTCTTCCTTCCCCTCCCCCTTTCTCTCCATTACCACAAACACAGGCTGGCAACGCTCTTGCGACTCATCTGGGGTTGCTAGTGTCTATGGACGGCGGTGATCGCTTAACAACAGGTGACCCGCATCTTCGTTTGCCTCCTATATGACATAAAATATATATATATATAATAATTTATTTAATTTATGTAATAATACAATAAGTAACCGATTTGTAGGAATTAGGAATATAATATCTAATTTTACTCGTACTTCGGTAGTTATTTAATGAACGCTAAGAATAAATTATTGTCACAATGTCTATTGTTATTGCATTTGGTTTTACTATATATAATATATTTTGAAAGTAAAACTTCTTATTGTAAGGATTTCAAACTCTGATCCGCAACTTGTTTGTGTGACAAAGACTGGTAAACAAACACTGTGTCGTGTAAAATGTCTGCCTGCCTTTCAGGTATAGGAGAACAGTGAGACATACACTCTCTTTCTATTTGAAGGTTTCGCTTCTACTGTGTGTGTACTGCACAAAATTATTCTTTATTATTTCTATTCCGGTTATTTATTTCGCTTAAATTATATAGATTTTGAGTGTTAATATTTTTTTAAACCTTAATAGTTAAAGATAAAACTAATAATAAAAACCTATAGTTTTTGTGTTTGACTACAATTTTAGCTATTGCTAATTGAAATATCTAAAATAAGTAGAATTTATTGGCAACGCATTTACCTTAACGATGATAGGTAGCGAAGTAGGCACTTCCATGTAAAAAATCCCTACCAATATGCAAAAAATATCTAATATCTACACTATTTTAATATATATATTATTTTGTTTCAGGAGTCACACGGAGACATACGACTAACTATCCAATTTTCATCATGAAGATTTTCAAAAGAAAATAATAAACATAGAATCGTACAAATATTTATACACAAAAGACACAACTAATTGTTGCTTATAATTTGATGGTTCATTAAAAAATCTCGAGAAATTCAGCATAATCTTATCTTCACCACAATAAAATTTACAAGTTGGAATATAACAAAAAGGAACGGGTTACTAATAAACAACCATTACGTGTGAACCGACCGGAAGGGAACATAATGAAATTAATAGAAGTTACGAACGTTCTTTTGTTGTTGTAAATTTGTATAAATTATAATCATACAATGCAATATTCAAATGTTCCCATGTATTCATACGGGAGTTATATTAGTCGTCGGCAAGTGACAATGCACAGGGAAACGGGTAAATAATTATGAGAATATTTTTGGCGCGCTAAGATGTCATTTTGGTGTTTTTAAACTCAAACAGTAAAGCCACAGACAACACCGTAGACTATACAAATTATATGTCTGTAATGGTGGTCGCTATAATGGCCGTTTTGATAATTCGCTCTTGAAGCTGCACGTGTATAATTAACTAAATTTAAAAGAGATTTTATTTATCTAACTCACTACGTTATTGGCCTAGCAAGAGCCCTTAACAGTTTCATCGGACTGTTTTTAAAGAGCAAATTGCTGTTCTTTATTGACAACAGTGCATTTAGTTTTTAAATTTATTGAATGTATAATTTTATGGCTCACAATTAATTCAGTACACTGATGTAAACTGTGATGTACAGTTATAACTATATATTATATTTTATTTAAGTATTATTATATCTAATTATATAATATGGTAAACAATTTTCTCACGTTTTTACTAACATAAAACATCGGCCCTTGATAGAATCCTTAATGAATTATAATTATTAGTGTAGTTATTTACATCACAACTCGGAATTTATATTTTCCAAAAGTCGGAATTATATATTTATATTCTGTGTATAGGGACACTAGCGAGATCAGCTAAGACCTCCTTGAAATTTGCGTCAATGCCTAATATTGTACAAAGCAGTCTTTTATTATATTTTTTTACATTATTTTATATTTCTACATTTACTATTTTAATGTGTCAAAGCGGCCATCATAGCGTGCCGCTATTACAATGCTTATTAATGCTAGATAAAATAATTGAACGAACGGAGAATGAAATTCGTAAATGAACGAATAGAACGATTATTTGACAGATCGCATGAATCTACAACTGGAGGCCTAACCAAGTTAGTTAAAATCACGTGATATAGCGTTCAGATATGTCATCTCCATGCATTTTTCCGTTTTCTATTTGCGTTAGTGATTGTCGATAAGCAACTTGGTTAGGCCCCCTTATTAGTTGATCGAATGCATAATTGAATCAAATAAACATTATTACATACGAATGATTGGATAAACGAAGAAATGGAAAGGTAGATGTGTGAATAGGTAAATTAATTATTAATGAGTGTATGAATATATGATTGTTTGAACGAACAAATTAATTTATAAGAGAATTAACGGTTTAGGTGGTTAAATAAAGGGTAAGTCTTTTTCTAATCTCATCTATCCAGTTAATTCTCTTAAGATGACAATCTCTCTTCAAATTCTTATAGGTTTATCCCAGTAGCTATACCTGAGGGTCAGTCCTCTTTAGGTTTAGCAAGTAGTCATGTTGGATCACATCGTAATACGAGATAAGATATTATAGGTAGATGAATGTAGGATATTTGTACGTGGTAGAACGACACTGATGTTATAACTAGTTTCAGCATGAATTCATCGGCTCGTCCGGGGTTGTACCACCCTCTCACAGGAGACCGACGTGAACTAACAGTGCTTGCATTGTTGCGTTTCGTTCGGTCATTGAGGGCGTCGGAGGTCTACCTCTCTCCCTCTCCCTTCCCTCTCTTTCCTTTCCTATCCCCCCATCCCGAACAACACAGGGTGGCAACGCAATTACGACTCCTCTGGTGTTGCTGGTGTCTATGGACGGTGGTGGTCAATCAACATCAGGTTACCCAAATGTTCATTTGTCTTCCATGATATAAAGAAGTTGCGACTCCGGGGCCAGAACATAGGAAGGAAAAATATCAAGTCAAGAAATGGTTGCTCCTAGCCAGAAAACAAGCTGAAAAGTTTATTTATTTGCTGGAAGGCAAGAATCTTATACATAAAATGGCTAATATGAAAACTACGTATTGCAGACGCCACAGTACTGCATTTATGCAACGTAAATAACCTATCAAACCATCCGATACGAAATATATATAAGAGTTATTGAGATATGTATGTTTGGTACACATATACTCGTATGTTCTAACAACTCATATATGTATGAATAGTTAGCTTAGGTCAGTTCAGATAGGTCGCGCATTGCATGTATCAGGCAACAGCCCAAGCCGAGGTGTGTGCCGCCAGTTGCCCAAATAAAATTCGGTTGAGTGCCGCAGGCGCTCGCCTTAGTAGTCCGCTGAAGCTGTCAAGACCTTGCTGGGCCAATAGCGTAGTCAGTTCGAAAAAAAAAACCTATCTAACCATAACCGACTCTAACTATATTCTGTTTTTTTTTTTTTTTAATAATTTAGCCCTCAACTTTCGATCTCGGGTCCGCTTTTTTCACTTCCTGCCGCGATGCGTGTGACAAAAAATGATGTACAACAAAGCGTAATTCTAATTATGCATAGACACACGAGGGTTTGAAAGGAAAAAAAAAGCATAAAAAACCTAGTAAAGGGGTTAACTTTTTACTCGACGAATGAAAGCGAATACTTTATATTATGCAAATGGCGACGTCATTTGCATACGTTTTGTGTTGTTAAAGAAAAAATCGTGGACATCTGCCGTTTGGTTCCGTTTCCTGGTTTTTTTTCGCTTTCTATGGAGTTACTGACGTAGATAATAATAGTGATAGGTTTTTATAAAACGCATGATGAACATAATTTTGTAGACAGAAAAACTCGTTGCCTTTTTATTAAATCAAAAAATACTTTATTTTATTCAGGCCCTCAGAAAGGGCTTATGATCGTCAAAGCTACCATCGATTCAGAAAACAACCCAGTTATCGAGAAGAACCGGCAAGAAACTTGATCTGGTTTATCTCTTCATCTATACTAATATTATAAAGAGGTAAAGTTTGTGACGTAAATTTAAGAGCTTGTATTTAGTAGTTGTAGGGGATTTTCTCAGGAACTACGGGTCCGATTTGAAAAATTTTTTCAGTGTTATATAGCTCATTTATCGAGAAAGGTTATATGCTATATATAATTACGTCAAGATTAATAGGAGCGGAGCACCAATGAAAAATGTTTCAAAATAGGGAATTTTCTTCCTCTCGAGGGCTTCCGTTGCGTGTTAACGTTAGCCCAAAGTAAATATACCCGGCAGCCAAAGACAGAGGCTAGTGTTATGTATTTTTACAAAACATAAATAGTTACATACGTTTTTAGTGGATTCACAGAGAAGGGCATCATTTCCAGACAACACAATTATTCAATTTTTTTTTTCGAAATAAAAACGCTGTTGATCTGGAAAGGTCTTTACAGCTTCACCAAACTACTGAGGCGAGCACTGAAGGCACTCAGCCGATTTGAGATGTTTGGGCGACTAACTCAAAGGTACACGGCACACCGCGGCTTGGGCTGTCGCCTGATTTGTGCAAAAATCGCGACCTATCTGAGCTAACCTAAGCTAAGCCATCTAGATATACGTATATGAGTTATTGACACATGCATGTGTACCAAGCATGCGTGCCTCAACAACTCCTATATGTATTTTGTGTCGGAAAAATTCCTCTAAACTCTGAAAAAGATCAAACATCGTGTAAGCCCGTAGGCGTGCACGTGTGTACACCTGTGTGTGTGCGTGCACCAGATCAATATTGATTAACTTTATATATATTCAAGTATTTTAATATATAGAAGGATTATGTCAGATTTCTGCATTTTTTTCTGGAGAAACATGTTTTACTATTAACTTGTTTTCTCAGACTTTTACACTATTTTATTGGTTAAAAAAAATTTGATATTTACCGAAATCCCCACTCTCTCTCTCCCACGTAACATTTAGTAAGATTCAGCTCAAGCCCCTCCCTCAACGTCTCACGAAATTAATGGACGTCCCCTAAGAACTTGATCAGATCCACGTAATATCACATAATTAATAGAGTAAAAGCCCGTGAGTGCCAGACCTTCGGATTTCAATAAAAGCTGAAAGTTCTTCTATGTATGTCTCTAGTACAGGTAAGAATGATCCCCATGACGCTGAGGCAGCGGTGGTTTTGGCAGGCTCACTGCTCTGTCAATGCGTCTGGCAATATGAGAGAACCATCGAAACTGTCCGGCTACTATGCAAACATAGTTTAAAAGGCCCCCAAAAATTTATATATAGCATATAGGTAAGCATAATTAAAAGTTATAATAGTTTACGGATATCCGGCAGAGGGTTGTAACCATACTAACTGTCTGGCAATGAGCAACGCGAGTTTTTATATAATTGCGAATGAAATATAAAAAAAAAAAAAACAGTTTTATTTTATGATCAATTTGAGATGGAATTTTGTACACTTTTGTGGACTATTTCATGCCTGAGCTTCATGGGTGGGGATCATTCTTATCTGTACTAGGGACAGACATAGAAGAACTGTCAGCTTTTATTAAAATACGAAGGTCTGGCTCTCACGGGCTCTTGGACGATAACCCCGTAATTATATGAAAACGATGGAGAGTCTGTAAATGACTACGCTTAAAATGGACGCTAGCTTGTAAATCGACTATCGGATAAATAACACGCCCTTTTCAACTTTTTTTTTTTATTATATCACGGCAAAATGACTGCACTGTGCCTGATGGTAAGCACAGTGAAATTCAAAAATAATAGCGACCACCGATTGACACACTATCCATCGCCGGTCGCCACTATCATGCCGGCCTGCAAAAAAGCTGGATATGCACAGGCTGATCCCGAAACGCGACCCGCAGAAGCGAATCACTTGAATCACAACTTGAGATTTTTAGGAAGTTATGACATCCAATCTATAAGGTATCATTAATACCAATGAATTTGTTCTAACTCATTTTTCCATCCATTTGGTATTGACTTTAGCAGTGTACTAAATTAGGTTATGTAACCTGTCGACTCGTCATTATTCAAATGAATAAAATCTTTACAAAAAATTGATATGAAGTTTAATTTACTATGTATTAATTATACTATTTGGTAATTAAAGGCATAAAAAGCGTTGGTGACAATAATTGACTTTGGGTCAAGTTTTTTCTATACACCATAGTTTGAACTGCAAACAAGATAATGGTGCTCTTGTTAGACCCTCAAGGGAGTGTATGTACAAGTAATAAAAGTGACTGTGTATGTGTAAGTATGTATTACTTCCATACCACATGTGGACAATATACTTAGGTAAGATGCCATAAATATTAAAAAACATAAGGTCATAATATAATAAAAGCCACCACATAATAGACTAAGATACCGCCTAAAACTCTATACTTGGTCATTATTTCTTTTTTCGCATTGACTACGCTATTGACCCAGCAAGGTCTTAACAGCTTCACCGGACTACACTTGATAATAATTTATAGACTGGGTACTCTATTTCAAAGGATAAGTAAATGTTGCGATGTCATACAAATATCTACTAAATGGTATTTTTATTCATTTTTTCTACATAATTTACTTGATATAAACTGACAAGTTATACTTAAACGAAAGGTGTTTCTAATTTGTTAGCATATTTCTAAATTGATTGTACGTATATTTATAATTCCAACGTTAACTTTTCTTATTTCATTTTGACATTAAATACAAAATTAATGGTTCTGCTATAAGGTCAACCATTAATCATGGTATTTTACAACCAACTGTTTGATTTGAAACTAACCATAGTTTTTATCATGATGAATACTATTCGATACTTATTCACATATATTATACAAAACATCACTTAATCACTACATAATCCGAAGACCATTTAGCTTATCCTTATAATTGTTATTGCACTCTTATAATTATAGTACAATCATGAAACTTATACAAATGTACATATATATGTGGGTACATGAATATGTACCCAGTACCTGGGCGACCGGGTCTAGTTCAGTTCTTTAAAAAACTTTTTAAATTAAAATAAACTGTTAGGTTAAGCTCATAAATTTATCATTCTCTATCAATAAATTTATTTAAAAAAATATCTTTCTTAAAATTATAATAATAAAATTATTTTTTCATTAAAATAAAATATTGGCATGCCTTGCAAGATTAGCATTATTTTACAAAAAAATATTAAAAAATGATATATATCCCTTTTGCTATCACTCAGATTCGAACTGGGGTTACACGAATTTTCTAAGCAGCTGATTTCCATCTGAGCTATTTTTGTTTTGACAGCGCCGGCGAAATTTACCTTTCACATTGCCTGAAAACTCGGTTAAGAAAAGTTTACTATGAATAAAGTCTAGCTAGATCGATTTATCGTTCCCGAAATCACCTACATACTATATTTCACGGAAATAGCTGCCGCCATTTCCGAGATCCTGAATATATAACAATATGAAAATATACAAGAATTGCTCATTTAAAGGTATTAGATATCGTATTAATTTTAAAAAATTCAAAAGAGAACACAGTTATTTAATTGTTTCGAGTTTTCATCTTTGTGGGTAGTCCTTATGATTGCCTAGACTTTTTTTAATGTATGAATTAGAAGACAGCTCTCTCTAGCTCTTTAATTCACCCGAAAATCGGTAATTATTTTGAAGCCAGTCAATAATTAATAACTACTGTTAAATAGACTAGAACAGTTAGTATATATCCATACGAGTTGCCAACTACATCCTTTATTGCAAAAATATGTATAAGAGAAGTTCTCTCATAGCAGTAATCTCTTTTATTATCTAATACTTTGCCGTCATAGAATTATAATAAACAAGCTGTGTTCGCGGTTCCGCACGCATTCAGTGTTTATATTTTTCGTAGTATATTCTCCGTCCAATTATCTCGAAGTACTAATATTTATAGCGATTTGCTGAACAGTATAGAAGTTAACGTACGCCAATATCCTTTAAAAAATCTAATGATGGTAAAATAAATACTACAGAAACATTCTTCATAGATAAAATACTTCAATCTATGTATATGCGTGATAATCGGACGAGCAATGTTTAAGATTTAAGTTTATCAATCTCAGATATAAACACTAACATATATTTTTTGTATATTATGTAGATAGTAGTGATAATTATTTTAAAAATGAGTGTATTTTTTTTTTCTAAACATCTCAAAGACTGGTGATAAAATAATTTTATATCTAAAGATATTAAATGTTACTGTTTATTACAAAATAAAATTATTTGAAATTAATTTTGTTGTTTTTTTTAATGTCACTCTATTATAGGATTATGTAATGTAATATGTTACAAACATCGATACTTTATAGTCCGGTGAAGCTGTTAATAGGCTAGGTTAATAGCGGAGTCAGTTCGAAAAAAAAAATCGATACAGGAATCAAGACCGCTATAGTAAACAAAGGATTTAAACGGCATAGATAAACATAGCGCCTTTAAGCTAGGAGATTTTAGTAAAATCGAATAGTCGGTCCAGACTAATCGATTTTGGATCGTGGCAAATATACATATTAATGTTCAATAAGTTTCTATTACAAAAAGTAGGTTTCAATAGTCATTAGCCAGCAACGTATTTTAATTGTTAGCTCTAAAAATATAATTAGTTATAATCTATATGAGGAAAATAAGACATTGAAAAATTACCCGGAGTTTTTTGCGGGCCGTGTTGTGATCTTTATAATTTATTCGTAATTTTATATTATTTGACTCTATATTGAGTTATGTTGGTGGTGTTTTACGTAATATAAACTATATTACTTTACTTATTGTGTAGAAGTGAAGTGAATCGGAAATAATACCACGGAGCATGGATTCTGACTTGCCATATAAACTCACAGGAATGTTCTAACAAGACGCCCACCATCTTGTTTGTTCATTGAAATTATATCAAGAAACTTGTAATATCGTTTTTTTTTTTCGAAATGACTACGCTATTGACCCAGCAAGTTCTTAACAGCTTCACCGGACTACTAAGGCGAGCGCTTAAGGCACTCAGCCGATTTTATTTTGGCAACCAGCTCAAAGGTGCACAGCACACCTCGGCTTGGCTGTTGCCTGTTGCATGCAAAAACGCGACCTATCTTAGCTAACCTAGCTAACTTTTCATATATGTATGAGTTGTTGAAACGTATATGTGTACCAAGCATACACGCCTCAACAACTCCTCCATATATTTATTATCGGAAAATTGAAAGTTTTTCAGTTCGAGAAAAAAAAGTAAACCCTTCCACTTTCATATGTAAGCGTGTAGGCGTGCACGTGTGTGGGGGTGATCGTGTAGTGTTGTAGCGGTGATGTATGATTTGTGTGTCACCGTATCGCGCAAGCAACGCACTCAAGGGCTCCCTACCGAGTGATCGAATCTAGGCTTGAGCCGCTGCCGTGGGAGGCCTAATCGGGTTGTAATATCGTCACTCACTTGACAATGGCAGTAATAGTCTACTAGAAGACTGGTTCCCAAACCTATTATAACGTTACGTAAAATATAGATAGCGTTATTTAGATGATTAAATTACTGGCTTCAGCATGAATGGGTCGGCTCGCCCGGGGTGGTATCACGCTCTCACAAAAAACCGACTTGAAGTAACAGTGTTTGCATTGTTGTGTTTCGTTTGGTCAGTGAGAGCGCCGGAGGCCCACTTCTTCTTATCTTCACCTTCTCCTCTTCCCTTCCTTCCGCACCCCCAACACAGGTTGGCAACGCACTTGCGACTCCTCTGGTGTTGCAAGTGCCAATGGCCGGCGGTGATCACTTAACATCAGGTGACCCACCTGCTCGTTTGCCTACTATGATATAAAAAAAAAAGTTTATCACAATCTAATAGTCGTATAGGAAAATAATCTCATAGAAACTTTAAATATTATTCTAAACGTGCAAAGTTTTGTTTTTATTTCTAATAAAAAAGGATACAATAACTTCTCACATGAACACAGTTACCTAGTTATATTAAACAAGTTGGATGACAAGGTTGAATATTTTTCTCTCTTTCACGCAAACACTACACAACGAATTTTGATGAAACTTTACAGTAATATAGCGTACTAGTCTCTGCCTACGACTTCGTTCGCGTGGAACAGTTGCTTTGGGCTATAGACAACGCAGCGGAAGCTCTCATGGAAAAAACCCTGATTTTGAAACGTTCTACATGGGTGCTCTGCTCCTATTAGTCTTAGCGTGATAATATATAGCCTATAACCATCCTCGATAAATGAGCTATATAACATTGAAATAATTTTTCTAAACTAGAATTTGTAAAGATATTGCATAAATTGGTTAAAATATAACGATAAGTATCAAGTTAGTCTGAAAAAATACTAGCATCTGGGAATTATCTCAACGTGTGCTGTATAAACTCTTAAGAGTTACAGGAAAATAATGTATAGTGTCAACATTTATCTATACTAATATTATAAAGAGGTAAAGTTTGTGAGTTTGTGACGTTGTGGTGTTGTGACACTGTAGGGGGTAATCTCAGGAAATACTAGTCCGATTTCAATAATTATTTCAGTGTTATATAGGTCATTCATCGAGAATGGTTATAGGCTATATATCATCACGCTAAGATCAATAGGAGTGGAGCACAGATAAAAATGTTTCAAAATCGGGATGTTTTTCCTTTTGAGAACGCAAACGAAGTCGCGGGCAGAGGCTAGTAAATATACAAAAGCAAACGAAGTCGCAGGAAACTGCTAGTACAAGTACAATGAGGTAAAACTTTTAAATGATTGATAAAGTATTAATAATTAATACTTTTTCAGTGATTGATCAGATTTTAGGATTTTTTTCTCTGATAGATAAATTGTGTTTAGTTTATACGCCATATATATACCAAATCTCTTCATAGCAAAAAATTGTTCTGGTTTCTTTTTTTTCCTTTTTAAAGAAAAAGTAATCGTTCCTAGACCGTGTAGCCGAATCAGACCTTCATTTCATAATTGCCAATTCTTGAGTCATTTTCTTGTTACAGCTCTCTTGTTAGAAGTTTCCATGGATATTTTGTGACATATTAAAATTCACGTTCCGTGATATTATTTTCCATCAACTTCACTCGTGAACAATAACCTAATTATATCACTTAAAACACCCGATTAGGCCTCCCACCGCAGCGGCTCAAGCCTAGGTTCGATCCCTCGGTAGGGAGCCCTTGAGTGCGTTGCTTGCGCGATACAGTGACACACAAATATACATCACCGCTACAACACTACACGATCAACCCCACACACGTGCACGCTACACGCTTACACATGAAAGTGGAAGGGTTTACTTTTTTTTCCCTTATCGAACTGAAAAACTCTCAATTTTCCGATAATAAATATATGTAGGAGTTGTTGAGGCGTGTATGCTTGGTACACATATACGTTTCAACAACTCATACAGATATGAATAGTTAGCTAGGTTAGCTAAGATAGGTCGCGATTTTGCATGCAACAGGCAACAGCCAAACCGAGGTGTACCGTGCACCCTTGAGCTGGTTGCCAAAATAAAGTCGGCTGAGTGCCTTAAACGCTCGCCTTAGTAGTCCGGTGAAGCTGTTAAGACCTTGCTGGGTCAATAGCGTAGTCATTTCGAAAAAAAAAAATCAATTAAAACACCACCAATGTTACAAAATATAAAGTCACATAACACAGGATTGTGAATAAAATATAAAATCCATTGCATGGCGGAATAAAATATCGCTTGGTGTATATTCATTATTTACATTAAAAGCTTATTGTATCAGATATCGGTAAAAGGAATCATCGCAAAGAATCTTCGGAACAACTGGAATGCTGTATTAGTACTGCCATCTAGTGAGCAAAGAAACAAAATTAACGAACGTTACTAGTTCTTCAAATGCACTTTTATAATAAAAACTAATAAGGAGTTTTTGGCGGGATTTCAGTCTGTCATGTAGTGGATTTTATATTTTATTCATAATCTTGTGTTACTTGACTCTATATTGTGTAAAGTTGGTGGTGTTTTATGTAATATGGTTAGTTTAAGGTGCATAAGTGAAGTGAATGGGAAATAATATCACGGAGCATGAAATTCTGAGGTGCCACAAAAACTCCCTGGAGGGTTCTAACAAGAGATCCACCATCTTGTTAGAATATTGATTGACACGACGCTTGAGATTGTAATGATCGTGCGATGCTTGTAATATTATTGATTACTCGACAATGGCAGTAATAATCTGAAAGATTGATTGCCAAAAATAAAGTTAAAAAAAAAAGTTTAGTGCCTGAGTTTTTGGCGGGGTTTCAGTCTGTCATGTAGTGGATTTTATATTTTATTCATAATCTTGTGTTATTTGACTATATATTGTGTAAATTTGGTGGTGTTTTACGTAATATAGTTAGTTTATTATGCATAAGTGAAGTGAATGGAAAATAATAACACGGAGCATGAAATTCTGAGATGCCACAAAAATTCCCTGGAAGGTTCTAGCAAGGGATCCACCATCTTGTTAGAATATGATTTCACACGATGCTTAATATTGGAATGATCACACGAAGTTTGTGATATTATTGACTACGTGACAATGGCAGTAATAATCGGAAAGATTGATTGCCAAAAATAAAGTTAAAAAAAAAAACTAATAAACTTTCGACCATCAATGTACTCGCTTATAAAATGTAAATAGATGATGAAGCAACCCATTGGAGGAAATCGAAATTAATAATGGGAAAGTGTATTCAAATAAAAAAATACATCAATCATCTAACAGTGTTACTAATGCATTTTAGACATGAACAGTGTAATTATAAAAAGTCCTTTTTTTGCAAGCCTAAATTAACAAAACCAAAGCGAGACCAAACTGCAAGATGGCGAACATTCAACGAGTGTGGTGCATTTAACCTTTTTAAAGCAAGTATTCAATACATATTTAACTTAATATTAGTTCACAATATAACAATCTTTGCGGTCCTATGAAATGCTAAGGCAAGCCTATAAACGCTTTTGTTAAAATCTTTTTCTATACTTTATAAGCTATTTGGCCAAAATGTCATTTGATTGTTAATAAATAAGTGATCTAAGTTAAATTAAAAAACCACGCTAAATCTAGAGAGAACTGACTCTCATGTGCAACCACCAGAACACATCAACCGGTGCTTGCCGACAGATTCTTCTCCTTTCTTCTTCTATTTTCAACTTGAAGGTAGAAGCTAACCAGACTTCAAACAAGCCCTACCATCATGCTATATGAAAATGTTATGTTCAATACGAAAATACAGTATATCCAGAAAGCCTCAATGAATCTTATATAAAGAAATGTAATCTAAAGCATCAATTGAATGTTTACAAACGAATATATTGATTAACGTTTGTTTTAATATTAGTAATAACTGGCAATTTTTTGTATTAAATCCTTGATTATTCCCATGTGGTGATTATTCATAAAATGATCAAAGAAGTGCCGTATAAAGAAAACTTATTAGTATTCTATTAAAGAGATTCTAATAAGAAGTACTTTTAAAGAGGTCGTTTAAAATTTCAGAATATTTACTATTATAAAATCAATAAGGAATAGTGTTGCTCTCGAGAGGGTTAATCTTATTGAGTTATTATATACATGTGAATGTATTTCTTAATTATTACACGGAGTTTCGTCATATTTTAGTTATAAACTCTCTAATAAATTATGTACATTAAAAATAAACATATGTCCTCTCAGAGGAATCTATAAAATATTAAAGAAAAATGGTTGGAAGTAAAATTTTAAATGATAAACTTGTACTGTCGTTTCTATGTTTATAGGTGGGTATTTATGTAATTTAGCATAGTTTTATGTAATTTATCATGCAATAAATAAACTTTTAATGATTACAGAGCAACACATAAAGTTTTATTCTTTGTTCCAATATTAATCTTATATACATATAAACTATACGTATCGGAACACAAACGGTTTGTACAATTCATAACGTAAAAAAATAACAGTTAAGTATTTACTAAAAAGACGTCACGTAATTATTATACATAGTATTGTATCAATTGACAATCTACATAGAAACCTATAAAATATACCAGAATTTAATTAATACGTGTGGCACTAAAGCATATAAAATGCTTATTTTTAGAAAGCGTATAGAGACATCTGTTGAAAGTATAATAAAATGATTTTCAATAAAAAATCTAATTGTGCAACTAGCACCATCTCTGAGAGGGTTGTAGATTACTATAAATTCCAATTGGATTGTAACTAAATAATATAAAAACATTATAACCTGTTACGTTTATATAATATTCTGACCACATTTAGAAATATTTTACCAATATACATTATTATAAACCATGTAATTAAAAGTAAAATTAAAATTATAAAATTTTTTTTAACATTGATAAATATTTACTGTACGTATTTGTTATGTTTGTATATTACTTTTCATGCTACAAATATGTAAATAAAATTGGCTCTGACAAATTATTTAAAGTTCAATGAAAAACTGAACAAGTTTAATGATTAAATAGATTAGTTAAATTATAATTACATTTTATTGTTGTATGAAATTTTACAATTGTGAAATGTATCTTACCGCCATCTATTATCCGATAGTACAATTAAATTTGCGTATAAAACTGTGTGTCGTTAAAACAGTTCACCGAATGCTTCGGGACGTCAGCGAAGTACGGAAATTTAAGTTTGGTTATGAAGTTCTTTATAACTCTTGGACGCTACTTTTCTTAAACAATTTAAGCATAATTTTCTTTTTTCTTCACAATAAATGTAATTAGTTTCAATTGTCTACAGTTTAATTCAATCATAGCATGGTTTTATTTAAATATTAAATGGTGATTCAAGATGTTTCATGATAATCGTAAACATAAAAAATTAAATATATACTTAAATAAATTAAATATATACTTTATTATAGTTATAAGAAATTGTGTAAACTTAACCTAGTTTTCATTTAATAATTAGGTTGGTATCAGTAAAGTCTAATATTAAATAATATCTGTACAGTTTTGTCTCTTGATATAGTTTGTTTTTTCGTGTTACTAAGTAAGCATTTCCGTTTATTTTTGCAGTTTTTAATTTAAAAGTATATTATGATATAAATGTAAAATGTTTTTGTAGTATAATTTTTGCCTCCGTCAAAACATTATCGATATCTTCCTTTTTTGAATTAGTGACGTATATATGAAAATATGTATTTTTAAGGTAAATAAAAGCTGCATATTACTTTAACTTTTGTCCGGTACTGTAAATATTTTTTTAATTTACTTTTATAAAAATTTTTCAGTAGAAAATAATACTTCTTATTAATGCAGAGGGTTAAAGTAGCATAAATACAATTTTGTTTTTAATAATTTTATGAACAATGTTGAATATGGTTAAAGATACATGGTCGTAGAATCCTTTAAAAAGAATTATGTAAACATTTAATGTAGTGAGTTTTTGATACATACTAGTGTACAGATAAACCGTTACCAAAGTATTTAAAGAAATTGTTTTCCCATTGTGTTGTACATAAGATGATTTGTATATACAATAAATTATAATACACATATACTGTAATAACTCTATTTATTTATTTTTACTACTACCAATAATAAAATAATTACATAGACTATACATTTTATTTATATCCCAATGAAGTCCTGTAAAAATATCATATTACAGTATAATTATGAATAAATTAATTAGAGTTAATAAATGTCCTTTTCAGTCTTTGAAATTACATATAAAATTAACAGTTATTAGGAATTATTTTACAATAATTAATAGGAATACGAAGAAACTACTTTAACGATAGTTAATTACGCTTTTACTGTTGTATTAATAAGCTGTAGAAGGTAGTTAAAGAACTTATTGTTTATTCTCTGTTTATAGATTTTTTTATTTCAGTTCGAAGTGATCGTAAACTATTTGTTCATCAAAATATTTATGTTCTAACGCTGGGTTATATTTAATTAAGTTATGAAACAACTATATCAATCTAAAATTCTAAACCAAAACTTCAACAATAAGTGGGGAAAGAGTTTTTGATTTACAGGATTTCTTTTTTCATAGAAACAAATATTAAAGTATGGCTTTATTTCAATAAGCTACACTTCTCTCTAGTTTTATTTTTGGGAACTAATTTTATAATTATTTATCTATTATATACGCTGAAGCTATTATTGGTCTCGGCTCGTCCGGGCTAGCACCACCCTCTCACCGAAAACCGACGTTAAGTAACAATGCTTGAATTGTTGCGTTTCGTTCGGTCAGCGAGATCGCCGGACACCCATCTCCCCTACCCTTCCCTCTCCTCTCCCATCCCCTTTTCCTTTCTCTCCATTACCCCAAACGCAGACTGGCAACGCACTTGCGACTCCTTTGGGGTTGCTAGTGTCTATGGACGGCGGTGATCGCTTAACAACAGGTGACCCGCATGTTCGTTTGCCTCCTATATGATAAAAAAAAAACATTACAAGTATCTTAGGATGATTTCAATGTTCTAACAAGACGGTGGCTCCCTTGTTAGAAATTTCCAGGGAGTTTTTGTGGCATATCAAATTTCATGCTCCGTGGTACTATTTCCACTTCACTTGTCCGTAATAACCAAATTATATTACGTAAATTACCAATATTATAAAATATACAGTCTAATTACACAAGACTATCTATAAAATATAAAATTCACTACATGACGGACTAAGATCCCACCAAAAACTCCAAAGGCTACACTTATAATATTACAAGTTTGGTATTTTTTCTGAAATTATCGCGAGTACATTTTGAATATTGGACATTAATACTAATAACATAGTTCTAGTTAATATTCATGATAGAAACGTGTATCATGATGCATAAAAAAAATAAAATCAATTATGATTGAAGTATAACAAGGCAACGGCAAAATTGTTCATAGAAATAAACGACAAAGAGTTCTACCCTTATTTTTCCTTATCCTATCCTATCCTATATAGTTTAGAGGAATTTATCGGACACGAAATACATATAAGAGTTGTTGAGGCACGCATGCTTGGTACACATACATGTTTCAATAACTCATATACGTATACCTAGATAGCTTGGCTTAGGTTAGCTCAGATAGGTCGCGATCTTTGCACAAAACAGGCGACAGCCCAAGCCGAGGTGTGCCGTGAACCCTTGAGTTAGTCGCCCAAACATGCCAAATCGGCTGAGTGCCTTCAGCGCTCGCCTCAATAGTTCGGTGAAGCAGTAAAGACCTTTCCAGATCAACAGCGTTTCCATTTCGGAAAAAAAAACAACGGCAAAATCTCTCTGATTTTATATTGAATTATATTAATAATTTTGGATAGCCTATGTCACTTTTATAATTCAAACGAAACCAACTACAACCCCATACGTTTAGATTAATCAAGTTATTCAAGTTACAAAGTGTGTCAAAGAAATAGACATAAACTGATATCTACTTTAGAAACTGTACAGACAGACGGCTAAAACAGATAACCAAAAAACTACTTATATATAGGTTTAGCAATAATGGTTGAAATAACATGAATTGTTTAATATCTAATTATTAAACCATCATTTATTAGCAAAGGATTAACTTTAATAGCTGAATGTGTTTAAATATTTCATTGCTAAAATTCCCAACAACTTGATTTCAATTTCGTATAAAGATCGTGGACATAATTTCAATCTAGACGTGTACGCGACTTCGTCCGCGTGGAACCTTATTAATAAAACCATGTGAATGTATTAAGCCCATTTACTTTTCTACTTTTCCCTCGTGCTTAAGTCGCGTCGTCATTAAATTTACAATATCTTTTGATAGAGTGAAGCGATTTCAATGAAACGAAGGCTAAGTGTTACTCGAGAATGTGTTTCAAGATTATCTCGTTGAGGTTTTAACGTAAACGCAGTACTTTACCAGTGATGTGTGTTCAAACAGACAAACAGATATTTCTAAAATTGATTGAAAGAAAACAGAAAATCGACGTGAAGTAACACTGATTGACCGTTTCGTTCAGTCATTGAGAGTGTCGGAGACCCACCTTCTCTCCCATCGCACCTCCCTCCTCCTCTCTCTGTTACCCATGCCCCCCAAACACAGGCTGGCAACGCACTTGCGACTCGATTGGTATTACAAGTGTCTATGGACGATGGTGATCACTTAACATCAGGTGACACGTCTGTTCGTTTGACTCCTATCCTATTCTTATTATACCTACATAATATATAATATAGAAGTCAAAGATTTCAAAGGTTCAATAAACTTACCGAAGGACTGTGTGCAATGTAGATATGTTATCAAATAAGTTATTCAATAGTAATATTAGATGAATTCTGAATTCGTTTACCTTTCTTTCTATTTGAAACTTTATTTTTGGGAATCAATCTTTCAGATTATTACTGCCATTGTCGCGTAGTCAATAATATTACAAGCGTCGTACGATCATTTTAATATTAAGCGTCGTGTGAATCAATATTCTAACAAAATAGTGAATCCCTTGTTAGAACCTTACAGAGAGTTTTTGTGGCATCTCAGAATTTCATGCTCCGTGTTATTATTTTCCATTCACTTCACTTCTAACTATATTAAGTAAAACACCACCAAATTTACAAAATATAGCGTCAAAAAACATGAGATTATGAATAAAATGCAAAATCCACTACACGACAAATCCCGCCAAAATCTCCCACCACTGTTTTAGTACTAAACGAAGAAAATTGCGGTTTATAGATTTTTCAATGTTTTCTTTTCTATACTCGTTTTTATAACACAGAAGTGCAAATGCTGGTTGGTATATGGAGTTATGAAGTAGTTCTCACAATATGAAACGACATATCAATTTTGTTCCACTGAACTTCAAAAAGGATGACGTAATCGATGGGGTTGTATTTTTATTATATTTGTTACCTCAGAGCTGATTTATAAATCGATTTGTATTTTTTTATTGTAAAGACGACATTTATAGGACAGTAGTCGGCGAACTCGTTATACCAAAGAACTAAATATAAAAAATACAGAACTGATGTAGTAAATATATATTTATCTAATTAATTATTGAATAATTAAGAGTGTTCTCTCGAGCTTACCTATGCTCAATGTTTTTACTGCGGGTGGTTAGCCGTGCTTTCTAAAAAAGTATCTGTTTTCTGTAGATTTACCTTTCAAACATATTTATTCGTCTCTTATACAAGGCAAATAAATAGATAATATTCCGTATCTGCACTCAGCACTTTGTGAAAGAGCCGCAGTTTACCGACGACTGTTCTAGGCGGGTTTTTTAAAGTTTAATTAGCTTTAGACTTTCTATTTCAAAGATAGACCAGGGAACTCTTCAAAACCGTATAGGAAATGTATATTAATTGAGATATTAGTAGCTTTATGATAATCTAAACCTAGGTAGGCTACCTATAGTGAAACATGTTTTGGCCTAACGTGGACTGTGAGTTACAATAGAACACTTTAACAGAATAGAATTTCTGGAAATCTGTTTTATGTTTTATTAAAGTTTTTGTTTTTTTTTTGTTTTCGAAATCAGTTAGCTTATATTTACTGCAAGGAAGCATCTTAGTGGGCCATTGTTTTTCACTTGTACTATGACTTGTATTAACACCAGGCACAGTGCAGTCACTTTACCTCTTAACAATAAAATAAAACACAAATCGATTAAAAAAACAAAACTAACAACTTACAAGCATAATTTAAAGCCTAAATCCAATTGAGACCTAGTATTCTTTTACTCACGTCTCACCGTATAAAGCCACGTCGCTACTAAACAGCAGTTGGAATTATGGTAATACAGTCAACCAATACATTAAAAAGATCATGAAATTACTACAGTGATACTACCGCGTTGTGTTAAAATAAAATAAATTAACTGTTGATGCATTAGAATAAGCTATATTTAGATTCTATGGTTACCATTTCTCTAACAGATCCATAGATTTCTAATTAGTTGTGACTGAATACTCTGGAATTGATATTATAATTGCTCAGTTAATGACAGCTCAGTTGACAGTATCGATGGACGTAGGATCGAATCCTGGCATTTGATTTGGAGAATTCGGTGAAAGAAAACATTGTGTTGGAACGATGTTATGGTGGTAGGGCTTTTTCTAAAACCTCCTGCCTAGCTACCACTCTCGAGTAGAAAATCTGTCGCTAGGAATCTGTTAGTGTGTTCCGGCAGCTGGACTTGAGTATCAATGCCTCTCTAGGCTTAGCGTGTTCACCATTTTAAATTACATATCGCAAACATATAGAGTATAGAAATATATACCTCCTGTAGTTGAGGAATGTTTTAAGATGTAAGAATTTGTCGTATGCACGAACCCTTATACATAGTTCATAATTGAAATTTCTTACACAAAATAAACGTATTATGATGTGTCAAAACATCGAACAAAAGTTATACGTATTACAAAAAAGTTATATACGTATTAGGTACTTGCTTTAAAAAGGTTTCGTACTAAATGCACCGCTCTCGCCCGAGGCAAGTTCGCGTCATTCTTTTTTCGCATATCTAACTTAACCTAACTAGAGCGAGACATAATAGCAAGATGGTGAACATTCAGCGAGCGCGGTGCATTTAAAACATAATCTTTTTAAAGCATGTATTTAATACGTATTTAACTTTTTTGTAATGACACCGATAGAATATAGAAATATATACCTCCTCTAGTTGTGGCATGTTCAAAGATATAAAAATTTATCACAGGCACAAACCTTTATAGTTCATAATTCAAATTATACAAAAAAAAACGAAACATGAAGTGTCAAAACGTCGAACAAAAGTTATGAAGTTAGTTTAGTTCTGCCTAAATAATTTGCCAGTAACTATTGCCAGAGTGACATGAATTTGTATTTCTTCTAGAAACTTTATATCAATAGTAAGATGATTTTTTTGGTAGGTTTCTTCCAACTCTAATAACTTGAAATTAAAAAAAATTGCTTTGCAAATAAATGGAAGATAAGTACTAAATTATTTTATATTCACACTTCGTCTGCGTGAAATGGTTACTTTGGGCTAACGATAACACGCAGCGAAAGCTCTCAAAAGAATTAAAAACCTCGATGCTAGAATAGTCTTCATTAGTGTTCCGCTCCTATTGGTCTTAGCATCTTGATAAATAGCCTATAATCTCTCTCGGTAAACGAGCTATATAACAATGAAAGAAATCTCTCACCCGGGGTACTACCATCCGACTCACAGAAATATGGACGTGAAGTAACAGCGCTTGTGTTGTTCCGAGGTCGTCCTCCCCATTCTTCTCCCCCTTAGATTCCCCCCAAACCCAGGCTGGCAGCGCATTTCTCTGGTATTGTTAGTGCCTATGGACGGCACTAACAATACCAATAACATACATGATGATCTCTTAACATCAAGTGACCCACCTGCACGTTTGCCTTCTAAGACATAAAAAAAATATGAAATCATAGGATGATGGTAGGGATATTTAAACCCGCCTGGTTATTGCCATTCACCTGCTGATGTGTTCCGATAGCTGCAGTAAAGAGCTGATACCCTTTAGGTTTTAAATGTTAAAGCTTTTAAAATGAATAGAAACTTTGGGCTAACGCTAACACACAGCCAAAGCTCTCAAGAGGAAAAAAACCCGATTTTTAAAAATTCTTCATGGATGTTCCGCTCCTATTCGTCTTAGCGTAATGATATATAGCCTATAACCATTCTCGATGAATGGGCTATATAACACTGAAAGAATTTTTAAAATGGACCAGTAGTAGATAAGATGAGATTTTGGACAAACTCTAGAGCTTATTCAGTAGAAAAAAGGCAGGAGCTTGGCTTGTATTTATGTGTATTTGATACGCGAACCCGAAGTGTTTAAAAATTAGGACGGCGGAAAATAAATTGGGTATTATATATGTGTACATAATTCAGCGATCACTCGATTTATCCATGGCGACGAAGCCCCCTTACAATTTAATATAGCCAGGGGAGCGGTCGTCGGGGGTGGCGGCTTTTTTTTTCATTTTCGTCGCGACAAAACCCCATATTTTTTTGTTGAATCGAACTTAGCTGTGTTGAGGCACGCGATCCCGGATTGCGATTATTAGACTTTTATACGCGTGTATCGTATTTTATTTTAGTAATAAAGTTATAATTTATTAATCTACTAGGTTCTGCCCGCGATTTCGTCCGTGCGGAATAGTTTTTATTTTTTTCGAAATGACTACGCTATTGACCCAGCAAGGTCTTAACAGCTTCACCGGACTACTAAGGCGAGCGCTTAAGGCACTTAGCCGATTTTATTTTGGCAACCAGCTCAAGGGTGCACGGCACACCTCGGCTTGGCTGTTGCCTGTTGCATGCAAGATCGCGACCTATCTTAGCTAACCTAGCTAACTATTCATATATGTATGAGTTGTTGAAACGTATATGTGTAGCAAGCATACACGCCTCAACAACTCCTCCATATATTTATTATTGGAAAATTGAGAGTCTTTCAGTTCGATAAGGGAAAAAAAAAGTAAGCCCTTCCACTTTCATGTGTAAGCGTGTAGGCGTGCACGTGTGTAGGGGTGATCGTATAGTGTTATAGCGGTGATGTATATTTGTGTGTCACCGTATCGCGCAAGCAACGCACTCAAGGGCTCCCTACCGAGGGATCGAACCTAGGCTTGATCCGCTGCCGTGGGAGGCCCAATCGGGTACGCGAAATAATTATTTTATGCTAACGTTAACACGTAGCGAAAGCACTCAGAAGAAAAAAAAAACGATTTTGAAACATTCTTTATTAGTGCTCCGCTTCTATTGGCCCTAGCGCAACATTGAAAGATTTTTTTAAATCAAACTAATAGTTACTGAGATTAGTTCGTTCAATCTACTACAAAGACAAACCCTCCAGCTTTATAATATTAGTATAAATTACTACTCTTCACTCGTACTTAACTCCAGTCGTCATTCAAATTACAATAATTTTTGTTATAGTGGACCGATTGTAACGAAACAAAGGTTACTCTTGAGGATATGCTTTATGATCTTGCTGAGGTTTTATTGTGAACTCAGTACTTTATCAGTGACGCGTGGTCATACGAACGGACAGACAGACACACTTATGCAAAAATGATTGGAATGTATTCTATTACTTATTTTTAGACAGCAACAATTTTTTTCATTAAAAATCGAACAAGAACAAACACGTTAGATTTACATTTTTATTATATGTAAGTAGATGATATCAACTAACGGTATATATTATACTAGCCTCTGCCCGTGACTTCGTTCGCGTGGAATAGATACACTAAATCCAACACTAACACGCAGCAGTTCTAAAATGGAAAAAACATCCCGTTTTTGAAACATTTTTCATCTGTGCTCCGTTCCTATTGATCTTAGCGTGATAATATAAAGCCTATAACCATTCTCGATGAATGAGCTATATAACATTGAAAGAATTATTCAAATCGGACCAGTAGTTCCTTAGATTACCTCCTACAACGTCACAACATCACAAACTTTACCTCTTTATAATATTAGTATAGGTTATTGTTTCAAGTGACATTTCGCGTCAGTTCTACTTGCATAATTTTTTCTGAAACCCCACGTCAGAATATCATCATTATTTTACCAAAGTAATTTATTTATGAAAAGACTTTATTAGAATTCACCATTTTCAGTTTCGATAAGGCAGCAGATACTATATGTACCTTATAACATATTTTATAAAAATTGAGTAAAAGTTCCTGACAGAAAGACGTAAAAAGACGTAAATAAATTTCTTTGCGATAGTTGACTAGCATATTGATTTTTAATGAAGTAAAATAACGTATTTAAAAAAAATAGTATAAAAACCCAATTACAAACAATTCAAACAATTAATACGGATGTGTTTGAAATATGTACATAAACCTGCCTTATATATGAAACATTATAATATTTCGACGATAATTTTGAATTCCTCATATGAAACTTAAAAACAATTCTAATATACTCGAAAGTGTGTGTGTATGACACATTTTATTACGAGTACAATAGTGGTAAGAATTTTTTTTTTTTTACCTCAAAAATAAAATTTTAGAAAATGATTAAAGTATGGACCAAACTTTTTTTAAACAATGAGCTATATTCGAGCTAGTTTTCATCATAATATTCTGTTTTAATATTGTTGGAAAATGACAAGTTTCATTAAACTTTGAAATCTATACTAATATTATAAAGCTGGAGGGTTTGTTTGTGTGGTTGATCATCTCAGGAACTACTGGTCCTATTTGAAAAATTATTAACACAACAACAACATTGTAACAACATAGCTTATTTGTCGAAGAAGACTATAAGCTATATATCATCACGCTAAGATCAATAGGAGCGGAGCAATAATGAAGAATGTTTCAAAATCGTTTTTTTTTTCCTTTTGGGAGCTTTCGCTGCATGTTAGCGTTACCAAAAGTAACTATTATACGCGGACGCTGTCGCGGAAACAGCAAGTGTCTAATAATACTGTGAAATAAGTTTTCATTTTTATCAAAAAATTTAAAAATATGTTAAAAACGTAATTAAGATTATATATTTTACCAACCGATATCAAAATATAATTCCATTTTTATTTGATCAAAATTTCCTACAGTTATTACTGACAAATCTTCCGATCGAGACAAATCATTCCTACTTTGGAAAATAATTCGAAGATAAAATGTAAAAAAGCTGGTAAAACCCGATTAAGCCCCCGGGGCGGGTAATTTTTGCTTGAACCCCCGACCGGGGCACTAATGCCCGCCAATTATCAATTAGCGGAAGGTTTTGTCTTGCTGTCCGTATATATCGAAAGATGTTACTACCAACTACTTCATAATAAATTCATTCAAGTTCAAGATCAAAATCAGATTCATGAGATTAGGTTTTAGACTTTGACAGTTTCACCTTAATTCAGGATTTAATCAGGATCTAAATTGGTTTCACTCTAAGCCTACTAGAAGACTGACTCTCAAGTTCTGCTGCCTGACATTGGTGTTATTTATTTAAGTTGAAAGAATTAACTTCCCACGTCTTTATCACATTGTTATGCTTTACCGATATTTTGCTCTGTTTATTGCAGAATTCAAACCTACATTGAAAGATGCTGCGCCTGAACATGCTACCATTGAGTTATCATTCTATCACTCCTTATCTCTTGGAAAAGTGATTATGAAGGTCGAAGTGCACGACATTTCTTTTTGTTTTAAACATCAATAAAAGCTACAAAACGGCAATGCAATATTTCCGACAATTGTATATAATTCAATTAAAAAAATTGCTATATTCCATTGTTGTATTGTAGCATGGTAAAGTGACTGCACTATGCCTAATGTAATGCACAGTGCAATCCAAAAACAAAGACGACCACCGAGAGACACACCATCCTTTGCCAGTTACCACTGTTATGCTGACCTGTCTTCAAATTACTCTTGAAGGACCTCATGTTATAAGAAGGAGGGAAAATACTGGTCGAGAAATTATTTCACAGCTTTACGGTACGGCAAAGGTAAATTATTCTGAACTTTTAGTTTATATTTAGATAGCATTTACCTAAAACTGTGGCCACGGAGCCCAGCGCGTGTGGGTTAACTAACTACAAATTCTGGGCAATAAATACACAAACTTAAAAAATTCGTTTGTTGCTTTAATAAATCTTATTCACTTGTATCTATTATAAATACATTATCATATTTATCCGTTGTAAAATTATCACTCATTTTTTCGACGATATATTTTATTATCAACTCTATATATTGTCCAATAGGAGTTCAGGATTCGTTTGATTAATGCTAATAATTTGTCGGGAGCGTGATTGAGATGTTTTAAAGAATATTTCATTAGCCATTTAGAGTTATTTAATTTTAAATCAATTTTTAAACTTTTGTCTCGTTTATATTACTTAATTACCGGAGTTTTACCGTTTTGTTTGAGGCATGGTGGTTTATTACCTCTTAATTAACCGACGAAAAAAACGGAGGAGGTTCTCAATTCGTCGCGTATATATATATTTTTTTATGTATGATCACGCATAACTTTTTACAGTATAGTCCGATTTTAATAATTCTTTTTTTATTGGAAAGGGTATACTCCGAAGTTGTATCTGTTACAAGCTTTTGTCCGCGACTTTGGTTGCACTAAATTTAGCTCCCGGGAAAAGTTATTATTTGCGGACGAAAGGTATGTCCTCTTTTTTATTTTTGACAACATGTAAGTAAAATTTCATGGTAGTCGGTTGATTAATTAGAGCGTAAAAGCGTAACAAATAAACTCAAATTCGTATTTATAATATTAATTAGAATTTACACCTTTCTTGTTTAGCATATAGATTTAGACACTTTCTTATTTGCCTAGGTGGCAGAATTGTTCAAGCCGACCCCTAAAACATAGGTATAAAAAATTCTTCACATATCAAGAATAACTTTTATTATAATCTGTTCCTAACCATATTTGTTTACAGCAAACGCTAGAAGACTTATTTCTGTCATTCTTTTCTTCTTAGCTTTCGAAAAACTGGAATATACTACCTTAGCGGTAAGCATGAGCCAAAATTTGCGTTTAATGTTATTTATTTTTATTTTTTGGTTCAATTTATCTCCCCATTCTGGCCCATTCGATTCCAATACAGATATATTATGTTTGCACATCATTGATTACACATAAAGTAGCCCGGTAAAGTTGTTACGACCTTGATAGGTTAAAAGCGTAATCAGTTAAAAAAACCATTGATCACACATCTTTGTAGTAGATATTATTCATAAAATCTGGAGATAAATCTATATGTAGACAACTATATATTTTTATAAATACAGAAGTCTTATTTAAATTTAATTAGAAATATTTTAATCTTTTTTTATACTTTATTGGTCTCAGTGCTTGATCACAATCCCGTCTTATGTTAAATGACGACGTGGTATAAGATGGTAATACCATGTATTGTATTGTGTATTCCATAATACACTAACAGGTATTGGGCAATTGATTTTCAAGTTTAACTAGTAACAACATAACAATTTTAGCCAGGTGGGCTTGGAAAAAGACCTACCATTATGCTATGGTTTCATTCGTTGAAAGTTCCGAATCAATTCCAAAAAATTAATCGTAAGAAATTTCAACTACAGCCATACACTTAGTAGCATTTTCTATATAGACGCATATCACTATCTTCTTAAGATTAAATATAAAATACTATCAGGCCCGGCGGACGTTGTCCCGCCTTAATATTAAAAAGTGTACAATAATAAAACCATAAAGATAAATATAATTAATAAAAAAATACCGGGTCCAATTCTTACCACCATTCTTAAATCGATCTAGACACACATAAAAACTGTCATACAGCTGTGTCCAACCGTTTTAGGAGTTCAGTCACATACACAAGGACAAAAGAAGACAAAAGAAACAAAAGAAAGAATATAATATAGCTGTGCCAACGGCTTCGTACGCGTGAAACCTGTACATATCTGTAACGAATGAAGTCATCTGATGTGATATAGTCTAATTACTATCTATTTTTCTCTCGTAGTTAAGTCGCAACTTCATTAAAGTTACAAGAACTTTTGATAGACTGAACTGATTTTAGTGAAACACGGACTAAATGTTACACGAATATATACTTTAGTTTTACTTTAGCAGTGATGCGTATTCACATAAATAGACAGATAGACATTTCTAAAAAGAATGTAAAAAGTACAGACTCTTTAGATTTACATACATAATATATTAGATGTAGATATTAAACACTAAATAGACGAAACCACAACTAATGAAAGACACATCACAGCCCAACTTATGGTAAGTACCCGATAAATCTCACCCCCCTCGGGCGGTTTCCCCCCAATTTATTCTTTCGCCCCTAATCCTGTTATTAATGGTATTTTTCCTCCCCACAAATGTGTGCCGTTCTCGCAACGTCTGAAACGTTTGGAATAAACAGCTTTCGGATACTTTGCGTAACTGGAATTGAATGTAAATATATAGAATTATAGATGAATTCGTTTGTTCTACTGTCAGAGATAAATTTATGGGATTTGGATACACGTTGAATTAGCAAATTAAACTGTCGTGTTATAAAATTACTATTACGTGCTAAGTCCTGAAGTAAACCGATAAGTATTAAAAAACGCCATTATTGGAAGTATTTTAATCAAAACAGAAGATATATTTATAGAAATTACTAACGATCCTCCCTTTCGCATGAGTACAATATGTGACCTTATGAGTGTCTACAGAATTTAGATTCATTATTAATTTCACTTGATATTTTCATTTCAAAGGCTTAAAAACTATATAAAACTTTCATTACACGTTAGTCTGCGAAATATTTTAATTATTATTTTTTTTATATTTTAAATTACATACCATCAGTGACAACGGCCGTCAGGCTCAACCGTCAGGCAAAGACGCGTTTTTAACTATTCTTTGTTGTTTTAGTTACTAATATTTTGTTTTTTCTATTACTAGTTTCAGATTTAAATTATTCATGTACTCCTTGCGCGAATAAAATCAAACGTATTGTTGTTGCTGGTGTAGGACGTGGTAGCGATCATCAATTCCATATGAAAGTGCAGAAAGTAACGTCCACTATAATATTCAAATTCTTTTTGCTGTGCTTAATTTTAGATCTATGATCTTTTGCAAGATATAGATTGAAACTATATGTTGTAAATAGTAGTCTTGATCTACATTAGAATCCTAATGTAACTAAAATCTTTAATTGCATTCGTTTTAATACTATACTTGTGAAGATAGATAGATACGTTAATGAAGTATTATTTTAATAACATTTAAAAGGTAAAACTAATTACTGGGCGACATTCTTAGGAGACAGGCGTATACTATGTCAGACTAATTTCTAAGAATTTTTCAAATATATAATTCTGCAGTAGGTACATTATGTTTATATATCGCATAAAGCTTAGCCAACGTTTTAAATATAAGTGATCGAAAACGCCTTCTTGCAACTTTATTGGAATACGCTAACTCTTCTCTATAGAAATATAGTGTACATGATTATAGATTAACTTTTCGAAAGAATTTCTTTCAATAACAGCGAAAATCTTTGTTGATTAGTCGAGTGAAACTGTGATGTCCCATCAGTCCAATAGTGTAATCAGTTCGAAAAAAAAAAAAAACTGTTGCGTAGTGCAAAAGAACTATTTGTATTATATGTAATATTCATAGATTGATATATTATCTTTCAGTAGCCTAAATTGTTGTCAATATAGATAATTTGTATAGTATTGCAGTCTGTAACAATTTTTTTCAAAGTACTCAGCAATAAAATAAATATTCGTTGTTCGTGTCACGAATCTGAGGGTCAAAGTAAGTCTTCCCAATTGAACACATTATTGGTACATCATTTTGATTTCTTCATACATTCTGATAACTGTAAGAATAGTAATGGATAGCGGATAATCAAGAGCCGTTTAATGATATTTCAAATAATAATCGCAGCATAATGAATTATATTCTTAGTTGTTGTTCTATGACTAACTCTGGTTGTCAAAATAAAAACACTGTACAAAGGAATATGAAATTAAAAACACACACAGGCAAGCACAAACAGTCGGGGGATGGCACGACTCATATAAAATTTATTCCGTATAACAACCAATTTTCTCGACCCACCCCGTCGTTATTAGGAAAATGTTTAATATAAAACTCTCATGGGCGACATTCATGCTATTTTATATTTTATTTTTATGTTATGTGAAGCGTTATTCGTTTGCCGTATATAAAGGACATACAACAGAAATTGTTCCGGCTGACTACTCATCAACATTGCGTTTTATTGAAATGAAATAAAAGGAAGAAAAAGGAAAGTCTGAAATTCGTCGAAAGGTGAGCGTGTTACACTGTCGGCCAAATAATTGAATGAGTGCAAAATATATACATAGAATTTCGTACAAAGACGGATAATCTTTCGAAAAGAATTAATTTTGATTATTTACAGAATTGACGAGGATAAAATTATCGTAAATTGATAATACTAATTTAATTATATCGCAATACCAATACGAATGTGTGTTTTTTTTGTTACTTTTTGAATCCTTAAATATTGAAGCGATTATCATGAAATTTTGCATATACATTGTCAAATATATCCTAAACTTTAACTAGACTTTGCTTTTATCAAAAAAATACTATTTCTGAGGATTACATCAAATCTACATAAGCGCAAATGAAGCTATATAAGTATATAAGAGGTAATAGATCAATGTTTATAGTCAAAATATTTTAGTAAATCAAATAAATCCCCTTCGTTATTATTGTCAGAGAAGTTCAAAAGTGTAAGGACTTTGATAAATTGCCAAAAGTATTCGAAAGACTCACAGGCACTATACGTAAGGTTTAACATGCATAATAGCGGCAGATAGAATCCAAACAAAATGGTTATGTCTAGTCCGGTGAAGCTGTTAAGACCCTGCTAGGTAAATAGTGTAGTCAGTTCGCAAAAAAAAGAATGACTATGTCATATCATATGTTATATAACAAAGGATGTATGTCAGCCTGTATATGTAGCTACTGAGGTTTATAGGTTGGCATGATAGCGGCGTCTGACAATGGTATGTAGAGTTCTTGATGGCCGCTGTTGTTTTGGAATTCGCTTTGAATACCTAAATGTGCATTTTTTTATATCATAGGAAGCAAACGAATAGGTGGGTCACCTGATGTTAAGTGATCACCACCGTCCATAGCCACTTGCAACAGTAGCGGAGTTGCAAGTGCGTTGCCAGCCTGTGTTGGAAGAGAGAGGGAGAGTAAGGAAAGAGGAGAGGGAAGGATAAAGGGAGGTAGGCCTTCGGCACTTTTACTGACCGAACGAAACGCAACAATGCAAGCACTGTTCTGTTAAGACTTCACGTCGGTTTTTTATGAGACGGTGGTATTAACCCGGACGAGCTGACCCATTCATGCTGAAGCCAATAATAGCTTCAACGTGGCTCTGCCACCTACAATGCAGTTATTTTTACGTGTTTAGGTAAAGATTAGAGGTAAAAAATCTACCACAACAACGACATTCTTTTAAAAACCATTAATAAACGTTAGTAATATATTAAGAGATGTATCAAAAATTTTGCCAGCAACTACATGCTGAAGAAAGCAACATGGCCCTTGGCTGAATTTTAATAAGATGTCACCGACATAACAAGAAACGAAGGGGCCCAAATTTTATTACAACAAAAACTTTATCAGTGAACAATATAACACGCAAAATTACGTTCGGTTTTTTTAATTGGGTCTAATCGTGCTAGGGAATGTTCTAAATACAACGTTAGGGCGCACGATATCCCAAGGGTACTCATAATTTGACAGCTCGGTTTCTTAATAACTGTATTAATTTCAAAGTTACTTTTTTTTCGGATTAGCGCATTTTTGTTTAATTCGTAGGCGGGTTGATTTTTTTGCCATTAATCGTAGAGTAAATTTTTAATACGGTCTTAATTGTAGAGTTTTATGTTTAGTTATGTGTTATTTTGGTATTCTTTTGTTTTTTGTATACTATTATACAAAAAACAAAAGAATATGTATATTACTCTAAAAAAGTATAATTTTGAGATGGATATGTTTGTAACAATTATGAATATATGTTTTAAAGAAAAGTCAACACTTACGAGAGTTTTTTGTGGTATATCTGAATTTTAATGATTTCATATATGGAATAGTTTTAAATGAAATTGATACCTATACTAGCTTCTGCCCGCGACTTCGTTCGCTTAGAATGAAGATGTTCTTTATTTCTAACACGCAGCGGAAGCTCTCAAGAGGAAAAAAAAACCCGATTCCTCCGTTTCTATTGACCATAGCGTGATAATATATAGCCTATAACTATTCTTGATAAATAAGCTATATAACATTGAAAGAATTTTTCAAATCGGAACAATAGTTCCTGAGATGACTCCCTACAACGTCACAACGTCACAAACTCACGAACTTTTTTACCTCTTTATAATATTAGTATAGATTATAAAAGGATAAAGGTTTTAAATATGTTTGATCTTTGGCTGTAACATTTTAAATTATAGCTTATTTATTATAGTCAATGAGTTACAATTCTTTAATTAATTCATTGGAAGTCACAGGCAGTTGCCATTCAAGGTAATTTTCTGTTTGGGTATTAATCATATTCGATACTTTTTTATATATATCATAGGAGGCCAACGAACAGGTGGGTCATTTGATGTTAAGTGATCACCGCCGTCCATAGCAACAGCAGAGGAGTCGCAAGTTAGTTGCCAGTCGATGTGTGGGAAGAGGGAGCGCAAGGGGAGGTTACTTCTATATACTGTTACTTTAAGTCGGTTTTTTGTGGGTCTGGTTGTACTACCCCGGACGAGCCGACACATTTATGCTGAAACCAGGTATATCTTCAGCATGGCTCTACCCCACCTACAAAAATATAATGTCGGCTAACATTAAGAAGCTGTTAAAGCTACGGATTCATCTCTTTGCATTTCTCCTTGAAAAGTCATAAAGGGACGGCAAATCTAACATTGATTCGTAATTGTAATCACGCCAAACCTAGAGGGAACTGGCTTCTAAAGTAGCCGGAACACACCAACATGTGCTTGACTAAAGATTTTCAACTTATGCTGTTGCTATAACTTTCCAATTATTGAGTAATACCTACTTTGTGCCCACGGTTTAAAATTAAAATAAATTTGATTTTTGATATTTAAAGTCGAATTAGGCTCTGATAGTGCGGTTATGAATGTCAAAATTCTTGTTAGATATGTTTAGATTAAATTGCATAAATTAAATTTGTATTTCTAAAACGAGTTTTGATATCCGCTCACGGCCAGTCAAAACCAACGAAGATTATGGAGAATTCTTCAATTTGATCTACCAATCCATGGCAGATTGATCGATCCCGAAATATGATAAAACCCGAAGAGAGTCACTAGGGCGACTTTATATATTTGTGGCATTATTTATTATGCGCACGATGTTCACGATCCGCATAAGTTTGGCTCTATTTCGAATGATGTATGGTGGTGCTTGATCTATAGTGGTTTTAATCCAGGAAATTATCATCATAGCCTTCGCAATGAACAAGTAATGTTCGATTTTTTTTTTCTCGAAATGACTACGCTATTGACCCATCAAGGTCTTAACAGCTTCACCGGACTACTAAGGCGAGCGCAAGTAATGTTCGATAAATATAACTTTAATCATAGTAAGTTACAAAAGCGCCAAACACACGCAGTGTTGAAACACCAAAATTGGTGGCAAACGAATTCAATCTTATTATGACTATATTAAATAATATTTATATTTGTGTTTTAAATTGTTTACGTCATAGATTTTATTTAGATAAAATCAGCTGATTCCCGCGACTTCATTTGTGTGGTGATTATTATCTTAAATGTTCTGTTATAACTCAAAGGGATTAGACAGCGTTTTCGAAAGCTCCCAGGCAACTTGGCTTTTTCCGACACTTCCAACAAAAATTGTAATTTTTTAATTAATTTACAAAAAACACTTGACAAATTACCTATACACACAAACCTTCCTAGTGAATTACTTTATTTAATAATAAAAACTGCATGAAAATCCGTTCAGTAGTTTTTGAGTTAAACGCGAACAGACAGACATACATACGCGGCAGAGAACTCTGTTTTATAATTTTTTTTTTTTATTGTAGCACGGCAATGTGACTGCACTATGCCTGATGGTAAGCATAGTACAATCCAAAAATAATAGCTACCACCGATTGACACACTGTCCATCGCCGGTCGCCACTATCATGCCGGCCTATAAAAAGCTGGATATGCACAGGCTGATCCCGAAACGCGACCCGTAGAAGCGAATCACTATTACGGGCTTTTTCGCCATATACGTGGTGGTTGCGACCCAGTCGGGCTGTAAAACCCTACCACCCCGCTTGCGCCATTGCCTCGTTCGTTATTCAGCAGGGCGCACCACGTGCAGGTGAGGTTGGCTTGGGTGTCTCAAGTCTTATGATGTTATTCGACACCCCTTACACTCTGTATACATAATATGTTCATATATGTAGTTACCAGTAACATAAATTCACGATCGCCAAGTTATACTAGATTGTTGTGAGTAAATGAAGAAGCTGGTGTCTCTTATCTGTGGTATAGGTGAGGTATGACATACAAGTGATGCGGTAAGGAGAGTGGAAATAATTCTTTCTGCCCACCCCACTGCAGTTAGCGCACATCTGATACTTAGCGAGATTTCTCTCGTACAGTAAACGTTGAGATATAAGATAAAATATTTGTTTTACATGGAAATATCTACTGCATGGTATTTCTATACAAAATATTGATCACCTAAGCAATAGAAACTAATTGGATGTTATATAGGATTAAGAGATTTAATTGTTATTACTAAATTTGTCAATTTCTTTTCATATCATTTATAGATTACCTTAATTCCTCTGGTACTCACATTTAATTTTTTTTACACCTATATTTACTTTACATTGGTAATAATTTATAGTTTGGATAAAATTAACAATGAAATGTTTTTTCTAGAAGCCATTTTGTATCGATTTCATATATTACGTAATGTAACTTATAGCTTAAACCATCCAAAGAATACATACATATATAAAACTAGCTGATAATGTAGATCTTGTATGCGTTTTCCTGCCCATATGCACTACGCCGCTTGCCTGATTTCTGCACGATAAGAAAATGAACATCGCTGTATATGTTGCGCTTATAAAAATTGTACTTCCATCACACTTTAATAGTCTTATATTAAATTAAGATATAGTGATAATGTTTAGACAACTAAGTATTTAAGAAGTAGAACTAAAAAAAATTGATCGGAATTTAGCCATTAGTTTATTGTTGGTTCATTGATTTTCGAAATATACGCATACTAACTGACAGACAGGCACAGAGATATTGCTTTCAATGTTGAAGGAAACGTGTCTCTATAAATTAGTTTTTGCGTGATGCGCATATAGACTTCTATCATTCTACTTATATCTTGAACTGACTACGCTATTGATCTAGCAAGGTCTTAACAGCTTCACTGGACTACTAAGGCGAGCGCATACGGCACTCAGCCGAGTTTCACTTATATACAATATATAAAAAGATGATTACAACCATATGAGTTGGTTTATTGGTTTTCGAAGTATACGCATACTAACGGACAGACAGACAAAGAAAAAATACTTTCACTGTTTTAAATGTGTCTTTATTGAATAGTTTTTGGGTGATGCGCACACAATGGTACACTGCTATTAATTTATATATAAATAACTAGCGGGCTCGGCGGGTGTTATCCCGTCCTCATAATATAAACAACACTAATTATACACTTAAACTGCATGAAGATCCGTTCAGTAGTTTTTGAGTTCATCGCGAACAGACAGACAGACATGGCGAAAGACTTTATTTTATAATACGTAGTGATATAATATATAAAATGAAGATAAGAATCACGTAAGTCGGTTCATTCAATTTCGATACATATCTATACTAACGAACAAGCAGGTAGAGAGAAGTTAGCGTTTAGTTTTTTTGAGTTTATCGCGAACAGACAGACAGACAGACAGACGTGGCACATGACTTTGTTTTATAGTAGTCAGTGTAGTAATATAATAAATAAAAAGAAAATAAGTATACTAATGAACAGACAGGCAAAGAGAAGTTACCTTTAAGGATCCAAAGAAACGTGTGTATTAGAAAAAAATAATCTCAAGACGAAAGTATACACACAGTTCTATAATTTTTGCATAGACTACAAGCTAACGCGACTTCACCGCCATACAGAGGGATAGGAGGGAACAAAATGGATTCTCGCGACATTCGGCAGCCATTACTACGACCCTCTGCGCGATTCGCGCCCTCACTCCCCTGACGAGACGTGTTTACTAAAAATGCGTTCAATTTTATATGCGGGCTTTATATACAAAGCGGAGTGTACACAGACAGCTTTATACAGGCTTCCTTAGTCAAATAGAATAACAAGCGTGTCTTTATTTGTATAAAAGAGCATACATCTCCATAGACTTTCCACTGGATTAGCCGTTTGCTTATACTGTTTAAACGATTTGTCGAGCCAATATAATTTAATCTTGAACCGGTCGGTTCTTTTGATAAAAACTGTTTGAAATATTTGTTTTTAATATTAACTAATCAGTGCTTGTGACTTCCGTCTCATGAAAATGGTTGCAACGTTTCATTTTTTTTTTTAATAATATTTTTGTCATTATTAATTAACCAGTCTTTTGGGGTGTAAGGGGTGTCGAGTAACATCTTAAGACTTGAGACACCCAAGCCAACCTCACCTGCACGTGGTGCACCCTGATGAATAACGAACGAGGCAATGGTGAGAGCGGGGTGGTAGGGTTTTACAGCCCGACTGGGTCGCAACTACCATGCATATGGCGAAAAAGCTCGTCATAGTGACTCGCTTCTGCGCGTCGCGTTTTGGGATCAGCCTGTGCATATCCAGTACCGGGTGACTTTCGTTATTATGGCCGGCATGACAGCGGCGACCGGCGATGGATAATCTGTCTCTCGGTGGTTGCCGATGTTTTTGGATTGTACTATGCTTAACATCAGGCATAGTGCAGTCACTATGTCGTGCTTCGATAAAAAAAGGCTATTTTACAAAATTAAAGTGTTATAATACAGCTTAGTCTCTACGGTATAGCGTAATAATAACATGGTTAGATAATACTCTGACACGCATTTTATTTACTTGTAACTATCTAGGCATAATTGATTCAGCAGTTTCATAGATTACCGTGGACAAACTACAACGACTTCAAGTTTATTTATAGGTACATAGATATTTATCAGAAGTACGTTATAAGGTCTCTACGAGAGAGTCCTGACTACGTTATGTAACCTTAGTAAGTTATACCTTAACAATATAATGAACACTTTTAAAAACTAGTGGCTTTGCTCGTAGCTTAGCTCGCGTTAATTGAAAAAAACCTCCTTGAATTGTATTACTTCAATTTATATTGAAATCAAAAAGAAGCGTTCAGTTTTGTAAATAAAGGCTAAAAATAAACGTCTTTAATATTTCAAATTACTTTTATTTGGAAATCGGTTAGTAAATAAAATTCGAACCTAAAAACCTACATTAATATTGATTTAACCTACCTTGGGCAACAGTACTTTTTTTCTGTATTACAAAAGACCTATATTCTACTCTATACCTCTGACAATGCGTAGGTAAAATTTCGCGATGGTCACTTGAATACTTAGGCGTGAAAGTGTAACAGACAAACAAGCTCACATTTACATTTATAAAGGAAATAATATTATATGTAGGGATAACAAAGAGTTTCCATAAGCGGATCAATAGTTCCTTGAATTACCTGCTTCATCGTCACAAAATTCATTTCCAAGAGTATAGTTATTAATAGGCAACATACAAAAACGTGAATACACAACGGATGCCATAATTGAATATTACTAGTAGACGCCCACAGCTTTGCCTGTGTTTGCCTCTTTATAAATGATGACAATACACATACATCATCTTCATGTAACTCTTTAACTTTTTTCAAACTTATTTGACACTTATCGTTATGTTTTGACCAATATAAATGATACCTTTATAAATTATATATGTTACTCTGATATAACTATAAAGTTAGTTATAACTGTAAAGTTTTAGTAAAATTATTTACGTAGTTTTTGCATGAAATAGCAACAAACATCCATCCATGTTCACAAACTAATATAAACTATCCCACTCACATAATTAATCAGAATCTAATAAAACCTCATTAGTTAAAATACATCAACCTGTATAAGCTACTATACAGGCTGTACAAAAGATTTAAATAAATATAATTCTCCTTCCGCGCACTCGAGTTACAATATAGTTACTGACCAAAAACTGAAAATCGTAAACAATCATTTTAAACCTCATCCCATCCGTAAAATTCGCAGTTATATTGTAAATGCGTAAATAATTGGGTCTGTCTTTTTGATGCCTAAACCATAAAACCCTCGCGGTTGAATTAGGACTAGAGCGGTCCTGAAACCTAAAGAAGTACATAGTGTATCCAAAAATATATAAAGTACATCGAGAGAGAAACTAATTCCTACATAAACTAATACAATATACTAAAGACACAAGCACGTCTTACACAAATCACAAACCGTCACATAATGCATCAATTTAACCCGTCGCCGCGCCGGGAACTGGTTTCTCTCGGCCGCTATAATGAATTCCTGTTTTTTGTATTACTTCACTCAGGGACAAATTGTGGACGTCGCTTTATTCTCTTAATAATTCCCGCGGTTAAGTAAAGGGTAGTAAAGACAGCGTTTCTAAAACTTATAAAAATAATAGTTTTATTCAGTGATTTTAAAAATAATTTTACCGAGAAATGGCAAATATAAGAGGGAACCCGGTAGGCAGACGATGTCGTGCCATATTGAATTAAAAATATTCAGGAGTGCTAGGAGATTTGGTTCATTTTTTATGTATAAATGCAATCAGACATAAAAAGAAATTAACCAGGTAATTAGTACAAAATCAGTATCTCAACAATAGCACCACGAACACGATCTAGTTACACTTAATAACGATTTATATGACATAACTATAAAAAAAATCAAAATCGGTTAAATTGCTTATATTTCCGATCACACGCATACCAGAATTTTATGTATAAAATTATTTCAGGTTATATAGAACTGTATTTTTTGATGTCAAAACAATACAATTTCCCACAAAAACTTGTTTTTAATTCATGCTTTTACATATTAATCCCATAACACAATATGTGATAGACTGTATTTAATAGCCAGTCCTTTTAAATTTTACATTTTACCTTAAAAATAAATTAAAAAAACTCAAAGCAGTCATAAAGACTGCCGACTAAAGTAAAAAATTAAAACAATGAAATATTTGTGTTTTTTTTTGATTTTTTTAATTATTTATAGTGTTAATGGCAATGTTTAACTTTTAGAATTCATTTATTAAACTCATTGACATTAGTGTGGTTTTCATATCTATAGGCACTTGGAGCAATAATTGTATACGTTTTTATAAAATCTATTAATCAATTAAACGTGTGATGAGTTGCAAAATATCAAAATAACATTTACACAGGCTCCTACACTACGCGTCGCTAGACTGACGCAAGCCACCCAAGTACAATACAGCCGGTCACGCTTACTAGCATGTCATGAAGCGAAATTGCAAATTTATCTCATGCAAAAACACCGCTAAATACGCCTAAAAAAGTTTTCACTTCATAAAACTAATAGTCAGGAAGTTTCGGAAACAATGGCTGTTGAATTCATTCAATACGAGTTTGAAAAGCTCAAAAACTTAGACAGCAACGAATGAAAACCTGTTTCTTCGGTAATGTGAATTTAATTCATACGTATTCTTCAATTTATTGTTATTAGGTATACCGTCAAATTATATTATATTAGGCATAGCTACTAGTAATTACAATAAAAAATCTTTCCTCATATTTTTGTTACCGTTTGTATAATAACATATCGTGGTAACAAGTTTCATAATGTTTTCTACTAGCACGCGAAAGGCATGTATCGTCTGTTACTTTAATTGCGTATAATATAAAAACAACTGACGCACTTTAAAGTAATAATGGCTTTGTTTGAATCAAAAAAAAATAAAGCGCAATGCCAATACAAACGTAACATGCTAAATATAATGATGGTGGCTTACTGATTTATAAAAAAATGACTATATGTACCTGTACCTTGACCGAATCAGTGCTGACTGAGAAGCTGTTGGAAAAATTCCAAGAATACTCTTCTTCTCTATGGGTTAAGCCCTGGTTATAGTTCTATAAACCGAGTACTGCATACTCTGTGATAGAAAGAACTCTTTCGGTAACCACATACCTTTAAAACCTGTGAAAAAGCCAAACTTGAACAACATATTGCAATTATTGGCGTGATCAAAGCACTTCATTAATACTGGGCCATGTCTGTACTTCTTAATATAGATAGTGAATCGTTGTACAAAAACATAGGTAGTTCAGCTTCTAGATACATCAATTGTCGCCACAGACAATGCTGTAGTTGAGCGTTGGAAAGGAATCTATCAGAGGTTCAGATATGAACAAAACGCATCCAATGAAGAAAACGTCGTAGGTCAGTTTTGCGTCGAAGTGTGTAACGAGCTTTTAAACAATACAAAATAAAAAAAAAATCCTGGGCTAAAAAATAAATATAAAAGTAGGAATGTTTCCTTTTTTATTTTATATAGGTTTTAGCATGACCTCAACCTTACCTGATGCTAAATGATAATATGGCCCAAGATTAAATTAATTGTTCTTAATTTCAGCTGCCGGATTATATTTGTAGGTACTTGACAACATAGTTTTAACTTGATTAATGTAACTCCAGGTGGGCATTACAAAATACCTTATAAACAGGTGACGACAAATCCTTTACAAAATTCTGTAAATATTTGATCCGCGATTATAAACCATAAATAAATGATAACTCTCTTAACGTTTATTAAAATAGTTTGGACATAAAAAGTGATGCCGACATTACATATGATAATGCTATATAATCACTACAATAAAATAGTTTATTAAGTTTAGAGTAGGTATGTAACACAGTCATCTTCTATCTAGCGTTACGTCCACTTGGTGTCTGGGTCCACTTTCCTACTTAGCCTCCTCCACTTTTCCTCTTACACATCAAAGAACTATGTTCACGTGCATAAACCGTTAAAGTTATAATGATTTTAACATAGATAAAGTCGTGAAACTTTTTTTTTTCGAAATGGAAACGCTGTTGACCTAGAAATGTCTTTACAGCTTCACTAAACTATTGAGGCGAGCGCTGAAGGTACTCAGCCGATTTGGGATGTTCGGGTGACTAACTCAAGGGCGCACGGCACACCTCGGCTTGGGCTGTCACCTGTTTTGTGCAAAAATCGCAACCTATCTGAGCTAATCTAGGTTAAGCTATCTAAGTATACGTATATGAGTTATTGAAACATGCATGTATACCAAGCATGCGTGCCTCAACAACTCTCATATGTATTTTGTGTCGGATAAATTCCTCTAAACTATATACGATAGGATAGGATAACGAAAATAAGGGTAGAACTCCTTATTGTTTATTTCTATGAAAAAGAAAAACAGCGTGTAAGCGTGTAGGCGTGCACGTGTATATAGATGATGTGTGTGATGTTGTAGCAGTGATGTAAGGTTTTGTCACTGTATCCGCTATGGTCTTGGGTCGCCTCCATCCGTTGCTTTGTCATAAGAGTAAGATGTCCCTCAGACACAAGCTCACTTTGTATAAGACGTGTATCCGTCCCGTGATGACATA